>JABTXL010004107.1:941957-971578 GCA_025134845.1 Neodon shergylaensis
CTTGTCTCTGCAAGCTGTCATTCCATATTTGGGATTATTCATGTACCAAGGACTTCTGACAAAGGTGAGCACTCCTGAGAATGGAGGTTAGCATATGGGGAGAGTTTCCAGGGAAGCTGAAAGTTTTCATACAGACTCATCAGCACAGACTCTGTCAATGTTATCAGTGTTTGTCAATGGAGCCCTATACCTGTCTACATCTGTGCACCAGCCCCCTCCTAGAGTCTGTGTTCTCTTTGTTATAATTCTGATCATTTAATTTCAGCTATAAAGGTCACTTTTTACACAAAAAAATAGGTAATAGTAGCAGGTATGGTACTACTGACATAAGCCTGGAACTTGGGAAGCAGAGGCAGGAGGATTAGATGTCCAAGGCCAGCATCTATATAGTAAATTTGTAAACATCCTTAGCTGTAAGAGACACTGTTTCCAAAACACAAAACCAACAACAGATTTGCCACATAGCTGTAGAGCTTTGCCATTTTAAACCTTTCCAACCACTGAGAATGTAGTTACACACATTGACATACACTGACACACATTGACATAGTGAGCAGATGCTACCCTGTCCGTGAATCAGGGGGAAAGAAAGATATATGGAGCTAAGATAACAAAACTGATAAGCATAACTTATAGGAAACAGTTGAATAATTGAAGACAATTTATTGTCATCCACTCAGGAAGGTTTAAAATCCCAAGTTGTAAAAAAGGACCCCAAGGAAAGGACCAAATTCCATATATGAAAAGTCATTCCTGCTTACAATTGTGAAAAAAAACTGAGTGTGTATTGATGTGAATCACTATGAGGTTCAGTGTGTGGAGAAAAAAATCTGAAGGACCCACTGAGATAGAAAGGTAATGAGAACACACAGGTAATTTATACTTTTTCTTGTAAATAACAAACAGCATGTGAGCATAGTCTTAGACACAGCAGCCACCTGTAATCCTCAGCCAGGGGCACAGACAGAAAGCTAGGAGCAGCCAGCTTGTTGGTTCTGACTCCTTCCTCTCCTGTCCTTAAATATGTCTGGGCCATTCAAATTGGGTGGCGTGTTCTTCCTACCCGGAATGCACATTAGCAGGTTTCCCTGCCTTTCCCGAAGCGCACTTTTACTTTTGTATCCCACAGCTACAATTCTCCTGGCCAATTGAATCCTGCAACCTGGACTCTGCCAAGCTTTAACTCCTCCCACTTCCTGCCTTCCTTCTCAGGGTCCACAAAATGGTTGCACACATGCCAGTTGCTTCCTATCTCTGCCTGTAAAGCAGCAACCTTCTTGTCCCTCCACGGTAACAAATCTCCTTTGTGCTTAGTGTCTGGTGTCCATTTGTGTTTTGTGTCAACTCCAAGATCTTTTTTTTTTATTCTTTTTTATTATTATTATTATTATTATTGTTGAAACAATTTCCGCCTCCTCCCCGTCTCCCTTTTCCCTCCTCCTCCCACTCCTCTCCCCCTCCCCCCACTCCATTCCCTCTCCCTCTCTAGTCAGGGTTCCCTGCCCTATGGGAAGACCAAGGCCCTCCCCCCTCCATCCAGGTCCAGGAAGGTGAGCATGCAAACAGGCTAGGCTCCCACAAAGCCAGTTCCTGAAGTAGGATCGAAACCTAGTGCAGTGGGGCTGATCTATTGGGAGCTCACCAAGGCCAGCTGGACTGGGACTGAATAAGCATGGGATAAAACCGGACTCTCTGAACATGGCGGACAATGAAGGCTGATGAGAAGCCAAGGACAATGGCAACTCCAAGATCTTAATAGCTAGCTAACCTGCCCAATTCAGTGAGCTCAGCTTTTAAGACAGAGAAAAATCAAAGAAGATGAACCGAGTTAATCTCAGGCCCCCATACACATTAGCACATTTGTGTGACATACATGCAAACATGCACACATACACACATGTATGTCCAAACACAATGTTCCCTTAAGTTATGGTACATATTGTTAGCAACAGAAATCAAATCGCCTAACAGCTAGAATAAGAATGAAAGACCCTCACCCAGTTGGGTACAGGCCCACGACTTAACCAGTCCAGCAGATGCAAGAAGCAAGAGGCTTTATCAGGATAGCGCCACCGGATGTCTCTAGTCTCCAAAGAGGTAGAGCACCCCGAATAGCAATTCCAGCAACTTTTTATAGGCAAAAACCACAACATTATAATAATGGGTATAAGGTACAGAACAATTGGATACAACATTAAGCATTTTGGGTCAGTTTTAGGCCATAGCTATTTGTTCCTTCTATTTCTCAAAAATACCATAAAAATCCCAAGCCCTGTCCTAGAAAGTCCCCAAGCCCTATCATGGGTGCTAGGTGTTTCTTGGCAGGTTGGTGGTAGGGTACTGTGGTCCGGGTGCAAGTTTCCTGGCAGGCTGGTGGTGCAGTGCTAGTGGTCAGGGCTGTTTTGCAAGTTTTGTACTTTTCCATTGCTGATTGCCATCTATCTAGGGCATGTGCTAAAAGCAGCTGCTTGAGTTGGGGTCTCACAAAGAACAATCTCTCTGATACAGAGTGAAGAATTATGGTAAAATCAGCCCACTTCATGCTGCTGTTTTTCATTAGCACATAGGCAGATTTAAAGGGAAAGTCTGAAATTCTGTCTTGTGTGTGAATTGGTTTCACACACTGGATGCTTATTAAATTATAAATAAATATGGAGTTGGATTATGAGTGAAAGAGGGCAAGTTTGTTTGACAGCAAAGTCACCAGTTCTCACCCTTCCTTAAGCACAGCCTTGCTGATTACCTCAGGTCTCAGGTACAACATCTCTCTGCTTCAGGGCAAATCTGATGGGCCCAGTGCTTCAACCTCTGGCCTCTTGCCATATTACAGAGCTCAGGAAAATAGCTCAAAGTATAAATAGACGCCTCGGGTCTTTGAAGGGTTGTTCAACCTGAAACTCAAAAGATTTCTTCGTAATGCATTCATTTTTCATTGTTAAAGGAGATGATTCTTTTCATTTGTGCAGCCATATTACAGTATCTGAAAATGTATTCACACAAATCCTCAGTCTAATGCAGTCAGTATGCAGCATTAACCACAATTCCTCACTTCACTTTAGAGATTGGATATCACCTTCCCTGACTATTTAACACCTGGAAGGTTAAAGAACATCTGTTTGGGCTCATGATTTTATTACAAGAGATTAATAGTGGTGTAATGTCGCACTCTGCTTGATGGGATTAGATAATACATGAATCAATACATAAGCCCAGTCCCAGGTGGTTTATAAATTTATTTTACTCTGAGATGACATTCTACCCACTCTTTTCTTCTTGTGTCTTCATCTCTCTTCTTCTTTCTTGTCACTTATTCATGAGCCTAGGTCCTTACTGGAAGACTCCACATAACTTTATGTCTATGGTGTTCCAGTTTTCTCAGTTCTGCTATGGTACATGCTTTGAAACACTGGAGCATTTTGCACCAATTAAAAAAGGAATTGGCACTATAGCTCAGTTGATAGATTAAGGGAACCCACAGAAACATCAAACACAGACTCATAGGAGTTCACAGACTCTGGGCTGACAGTTTGGAAGATTGCATGGGACTCATGTAGGCCCTCTACATATGTGTGACAGATGTGTAGCCTTATGTACTTGTGGGACTCCTAGAAGGGGGAGCAGGGCCTGTCCCTAATGCTTGAACTGACTTTTGGGAAACTATTCCTCATACCGAGTTGCCTCACCCAGCCTTAATATAAAGGGAAGAATTTAGTCTTACCTCAACTTGATGTCATGCTTTGTTGACATCCATGGGAGGCCTGCCCCTTTCTGGACAGAAACAGAGAAGTGGATGGAGGGGTCAGAGTGGAGACTGGGAGAGGGAACAGGAGGATGGGAGGGAGGAGAAACCAGTCATGATATAGAAGAGTGAATGAATTTTGCACTTCTGAGATATTTCAAATCGACACATTTTGTTTAGCTCTCAAATGTATTCCCTCACCTTCTTCTTCTAAAAGCCCCTAGATCAGATGTCCTTTCTTCTGGAATACCCATGCTCCATTATGTTAGATAAACAGTGCTCTTGCTGCCTGTTCTTTCCCAGAAATCAAAGGAAGAGTACTTGCAGCTCTTCTTGGGGAGCTAATAAACTGAGGCATGAAGAACTTTTATAAGGAGCTCTATCTTCCCTCTACTTTTGGATACAGGCTTGCTTGTCTTCCTACTCCCCAGGTGCAAGGTGGCCTTGAGTTACAGACAGTCTTTATCAGTATCTTCCTGGCTTCTAGAACTTAGAATAGGTCACTAGCAAGGAAACCCCCTCACTGTTCTCGGCAACCTACAACAGACAACTCTCTCTTTTTTCCTGGAGATGGGAGGGAAGTAGACTATTCCTCCTCAGGATCCCATCATGGCTCTCTGTGGACATACTACTATAACTGTCCTAATGAAGTTTTTCTTAGGGAACTTGTTCACAGTTTCTTTTTTAAAAACCTGTGTCTATTTTAGTAGGTTATAATAGTCACTCCATGCTTCCAATGAGCAAGCCCCATCTCTTGTGATGCTCTGAAAGTCTCTTATTTATTCAACATTGAGACTCAAGTGCCTCTCAGGTTTGGCTCCTCAACTTCACATCAACAAACCCAAAAGACTTCCTCCTACACATTAAATCTCAAATTATCTTAAATCTTCATGTCATTTTCACCTCTGTCATCTTCAGAGTTGGTGATCTTCTTTCTTTTCTGTGCTGAGCATCTGCCCTTGAGACTACTATCGTAACTACAGACATTCCATTCTCCACATCACAACCAGCCAGCCTGCTTCAACCATGTTTTCACCTTGTTGACTTATAAAAGATGATTTCTCAGGACCCTGGTACTGTGTTTGCTCTCTCTTAAGCACCACTGTTAAATTGGAACTGAGACCTTAAATGTGAACTAAGTAGATTTTTTTGTCATGGTCATCTTTTATCTCAGATGTTCTTTTCCAGCTGTTCGTCATGTCTACGGCAATCTCCATGGAAACCTTCTCATTCTTCCATTGTAAATAAGAGTTGCGTGCTCTTGAGGACACTTGTGTCCAAGCCTCCTGCTATTCATGTCCCTAAGAACTGTCTTTACATGGCAGTCCCTTGCCTATTGTCAGTTATGTGGTCAGCATTGTGGAGTTTCACACCATGATTCTGAACTTTTCCTGCATCTCTACAATCTGAGTTTCTTTTTTTAAAACTAAACTTTATTATTACAAAAACTGAAAAATAAATAGCATCACATACTAAAGTTAGCCAGTACCAAAATTTGTAAAATTAATGAACAGTAAAAATCTGGCATTCAAAATGAAAGCCATAAAGCTTCACATTAATTTTTTTCACTCAGTACTAAATATATTTAGGTACTTATTTACCAACACTGTCGTCCCAGAAAAGAAAAAAAATCCAACAAAACTAAAGAAGCAATTGGCTTTATATCATCAATCATAACTCATACCTGTATTCAGTCCTTCCTCATCCCCTTACATTTGGTTTTTCTCTTTTTTGCATGTTATAGTCTACTCACATGTGCATCTGCTTACATGTATATTCATATTATGCAGTTATCTGTTCATAAAAAACTAGGTTAATTCTACTTCTTTTCTATCATTAGTAAAACATAAGAAATAACAGGAAAAAAGGTTTTCTTCCTTCTTAATTACTCTACTACAAACAGATTTTGTATTTTTTGTCCTTATTCTTGATACACTTTTTCCACTTGTTGTTGAATCAGATTACATTTACGCAAAGTGCAATAATAAATAGCCTAAATGTCTTACCTGCTCAATCAAAGTCTTGTCACTGAATACATCCAAATATCTTTATGTTTCAAGACAAGTAGCATATAGATAGATAGATAGATAGAGATATATGTTATAAATAACAGATTAAACAGATTAATAACTTGTTTCTAGATAGTTGGGTGGATAAATAGAGAGATTTGATAGAAAAATGGATGATATAGGCAGATAGGTTAGGACTTGATACATGATAGATAGGTATATAGATAGGCAGAAAGATAGATAGATAGATAGATAGATAGATAGATAGATGATAGATAGATAGATAAACATGGATATATGATAGATGGCAGAATGAAATATGTGGATTATAGATAGATATAGAGATATATAGATAGACACATAGAGATAGATTGATAATATGTAGACTGATAACTAGGTAGATGACAACTGAAAGAATAATAAATTAATAAAGATAAATAAAAATGGATACAGATAGATAGATGATAAAGATGGTGAATTACTGATAGCTAAGTAAATAGTGATATATCATTAGTAGATAATAAACATATGAAGTAAGAAGTAATATAATTTGTCACTATGACTCACTTTTTTCAGCAGTGATCTTATTCAGTTACTTGGTTTTTATTTTTTTAAGAATTATTTGATTGGAAATTTCTTTTTGGACAAGAAACTTCATTTTATAAACTATTTTATATAACTTAGCTCACAAAGAAAAATCTGAAGTTGAGCACGCTATTAACTTGAATTTCTTACTTATCTGAATCTCTGGCTAAGTAATAATCAGTAGCTGTGACAACCAGAATAAACAGAGATCAATTAACCTCCACAGTCTACACAAGGGAGAATCTTGCCTCTGGGAGGACCCTCTGTCACCTCATGCTTCTTCCTTTTAAGCAGTAAGATGGAGCTGACCTTGCAGGCCTTGATGCTATGTGGGATTCCTCTCTGTATGCTGTGAATGCCGTTGTTTAATAAAGGAATTATTTTGGACCTGTACAAAGAATAGAGGTAGGCTAGGAAATGATGGAGGTGGGTCTTGTATCTTATCTGTTGCTCTCATTGGTTAATTAATAAAGAAACTGCTTGGCCCTTTTATAGGGTAGAATTTAGATAGGCGGAGTAAAAAGAACAGAATGCTGGGAGAAAGAAGCCGAGCCAGGGAGTCGCCATGATTCTCCCACTCCAGACAGACGCAGGTTAAGATCTTCTCTGGTAGGCCAGCTCGTGATGCTACACAGATTATTGGAAATGGGTTAGATCAATATGTAAGAGCAAGCCAATAAGAGGCTGGAACTGATGGGCCAGGCAGTGTTTAAAAGAATACAGTTTCCGTGTAATTATTTTGGGTGTAAAGCTAGCAGGGTGGCTGGATGCAGCCCACTGCTCCCTCAACAAGGAAAACTAAACTGATTGTTGGGAGGAGGAAGAAGGAGTCAGAGAGAAGCCTTGTAGCCCCGCTGGACGTAGACACTGGAATTTTACCTGGTAAGCCACTGCTGCATGGCTATACACAGATTAATAGAAATGGGTTAAATTAAGATATAAGTGTTAGACAAAAAGAAGCTAGAGCTAATGGGCCAAACAATGATTTAATTAATACAGTTTCTATGTGATTATTTCGGGGCTGAGTAGCCTGGATCCAACAAGCAAATTCCTCCAACATTGATGGCTACCTTAGATTATATAAACACTAAGTCACTCACTAAAGGAAATTGTCATGATGCTCCAGGTTTACTCTCAGGACCTATGCAGGCAGTGCCATCAATCAGGACTGCTGTGTAAAAGCATATGTGTGTGAAGGAATTAATCAAATAATGACTATAACATGCTTTTATAGAGTACAGTGACCACAGGTAAACATCAAATTACATAATTGGCATGGTGGTAGTACTGTAGATGAAAAATTAGCTTATGAACTGACAAGCTACATATGTATCCTTTTGAAAATAGCATTCAGACATAGAAATTTATTGAAGTAAAGAGGATAGTTCTAAATCCATTGACACTGAGTAAAGATGAGATTTAAATTCTATCCAGCATGTATACAAATAAATGTTTATATAGTACATATATCTATAAATAGTCTTTATATCTAGCATATATATTATACACACTGAAACACACACAGTGTATAATATGATAGAAAATAAGCATCCAGAATGGTTGGTTGTATGATTTTAATATTGATGCTGTGACTCATATATTGTTAAATATCTCTTATGTTTTATATATATATATGTATATATATTTATATATACATGTATATATGGCATCTGTGTGTGTGTGCTCACAGGTGTGTGCATGCTTATGATATATTAGCATGGCATAGCAAATATGTCAAGGACTGCTAAGAAGTCAAACTCTGGCTACTCTGCAGGGCCAATGCCACCAATAATGTACCTGAGATGCTAAAGGTGCTTTACTGTGACTTGTTTTGCCTTACAACAGACTTCACCTGTGGTCTTTATGACACCAGTTTCTCCTCCTGTTTTCCTGTGACTCTGTCATACTGGATGTTTTCCAGAGTATGTTGTAGCAGTTCTGGACATGTATAACCCTTCTTTGGGTCTACTTTTGTTGTTCTCTGCTTACTATTTTACAAGAATCACTGCACTGGAGTATTTTATCGGCATGTACTCATTACAGCCCTAACACCACAAACATGGCGCTGTCAATCTCACTCAGTGACAGGTGTTTACCTCTCCACTGTTGTCACAGTTCTTCCACATCTGGTCTATTTTATTTGAGCTATTTCACTTTGGGAATTTGGGGATAGTTTTCACTCTTTTATTTATTTGTTTCTTTGTTTTGCTTTATGTTATGGTTATTTATAACTTGTTTTATTTTTCCTTTCTGACTATAGGTAGGTGCTTTTTAGCTGTTTCCTTTGCTGGTTCTCTTGGTCAGCCAGCTTACAGCCATCATGGAGTTGTCTTCTAACAACTCCAATATCTACTTTTCTAAGTGTTCTATAAATTTCCCATGATCTACCACAAACACAAAAGAAAAATAATAGCATTTTCCTGGCTTAAGTTGTTTATTTCAGAGATGAAGAGCTAGTGCAGATGGCAAGCCACATTACGTGTTAATACTACCATCTTACAAGCCCTGCGGCAGCACCTACCATTCCAAGTTCCTGAGATGGAGAGTGTGACTGTTATTGATGCTGGGCAATTGGAGAGGTAGGAGTGATCTAGTATTATGAAGTACCTGGGAATATCTATCATTTTGGAGAAAAATGCTTAGGATCTGGAGTTCAGTACTGATCTTTTCATTTTTTTTTTGGTTTGTTTGTTTGGGGATATCTTCAAACCCCCTCTTGATAATAAGTTGACTGTCATATGAACATGTGGATATTTGAATCCCTGGCATAGGTCAACAGTTCTATATGTTTAGGAAGCTTACAGAGAAGTTTTTATTATGTTATTTTGAGTATTTCTCAAGTAAACGTTACGTTAGCTTTGCACCATGTGGCATTTGTGGTTGGGTATACAAGGGTCTTTTCATCCCAACTATGGTGCTGACAACACAGAAAATAAGCAAGTTCAGCCAAGCCCAGATTGATGAATTAGAATTGGAGTAAATTGTGTTAACCAAGAGTGAGGACTGGGTAACAGAATCACAAATATGGGTGACAATCCACATAAGCTGTTTTCTGGCAACCCTGTGCACACTTTACAGGAGGCATTTTCAGGTGAATAGCAACTGTTTGCTCCAAAAGTGGCTCCTGATTTTTATAAATTCGTTGTAAGTCCTTATAACTTGTAACTCTCCTTCTTTAAGAGGGACTGCTTCAGTAAGGGAGACACAGCTACAGAGAAACCTAAAAGGTGATATATTAACTCAGTGCCAAGTAGTGAGAATAAAGATCTCAACAGTAATTTAAAAGATATGGCATATGGCAGAAAAAATATATAGATAAGCATATGTCAAACAAGATGAAAAATGTGCTGACAAGATTGTTGAATCTGAGGGCGTTAGGGAATTTTATTAATGAAAAGGCAAAATAGGGGAAGTTCAACTTATAAACACAACACTAAGAAATTTAAGACACAAACAAATGATATTTAATATTATTTATTTTAGTGATAAAAATACTATCCATGGTAAGTGTTATTTGTTGAGAGAGAGAGAGAGAGAGAAAGAGATACAGGGAGACAACAGAGAGGAGAGAATTTGTCCCTATAGAAAGAAAACAAGAGCAAAGGAGAAAACAAGAATGGAGAGTTAAATACAAACTTATTTAATGTTTTCATAGGAGTGGTGTTAACTCATTTGCTATGGGTGACAAGTATATTTCAGTCTTTGTTTGAGGTGGTGAGCTCAGGAGTAAATGAGCCAGTGATGGACTGATAGTCTACAATGCATCACATTCTGTTGTTCTTAATTCTGTTGACGTCTTAATGTGCTGAAGTGATTGTCTTATCCCTGGCAGTCCTCTTTCTTTGTGAATTTTTTTCACCTCTAGAAAGATAATCCTGCTTTTCCCCTTTCTTTGTGCAGGTTTCCTTTCTATTCTCATTGCCAATTCTCCCTTCGAAGACCAGACCAGACTGGGGTTAAGAGAAGCATGGGATCACACCATAGTTTAACTCAAAAGGTTCTTTCTTTTTTTTTTTTTTTCGAGACAGGGTTTCTCTGTGGCTTTGGAGCCTGTCCTGGAACTAGCTCTGTAGACCAGGCTGGTCTCGAACTCACAGAGATCTGCCTGCCTCTGCCTCCCGAGTGCTGGGATTAAAGGTCAAAAGGTTCTTTCTCCATTTCCCTTTTCCAATTTTCTTTCTGTAAATCCCTGTAAGAAATCCTCTTTGGCATCTAGTACAAAAAAACAAATGTGGGATTTGGCACTAGAAGAATGAAAAGCAGCTTAACAATCCTACCAGATGGCATGGAGTGAATGAGCATCAGGACAATGGTAGTGGGAACCTGCTCAGCTCTGTGAGCCAAGCTGTCCTGTCCCTGAGTGTCTGGACAGCCTAGAAAATGATTCTATGACTTGGGAAATTCCGGTCACCTACAATGACCTCTGGTCTTGGATCCTTCCAGCATCTTGCAGACAACCCTTATGATGTGAATTAAGTGACTTTCAATTAAGTAGTCTTAGTAGGAATAGGCGACGAGTCAGGGCATTGTTTCAGTGATAAGAAGGAAAAGTGGAATAAATTAAACATTTTTATGTGAAACATAAAGCTACATTAGAAGAAACAACATTAACTGAGCATTGTCTATTGTTGAACATGCTGCTGTGTGATACTCCATCTCCTCAATTTAAATAATCTAGGGAACTCAGCAGTGTATCTTTAGTGTGTGTGTGTGTGTGTGTGTAATACATATATATATATATATATATATATATATATATATATGTGTGTGTGTGTGTGTATGTATGTATATATATGGAGCTAGAAGTGCCAGAAGTAACAATGTTAACTACAAAGTAAAATTTAAAATGCTCACTTAAGGTTAATATAATTTAGACATTTTATTTTCTTTTAAATTCTATTTTGAAACTTTTTCTCTTCAAAATAATTAAATCATTTCCAAGTTATTTGGGAGAGAAAAAATTCGTGAAAATATTCTAGCATAATTTAAATTTAGTAGGCCTTATAGGAAGTGGTATGAAAATATAACCAGCATGTAGATATAATGAGTGCTACTATTTTCTGTACTGTAAAGGTTCCTCCCATTTTTCTTTATGTGAACAGTGTTCATAGAGACCAGAATAGAGCATTGGCTCCCCTAGAGCTTGAGTCACAAGTGTTCTGAGTGACACAACTGAGTGTGTGGGTTAGAACTCCTGACCTCTCCCAGGACAGCAAATGCTCTTAACAGTTAATTCATCTCTTCAACCCTCACCAGTTTACCATGCATTCTGAAGATAAAGTAATATTTAACATAAATTTATCTTTTGCCTTGAAAAGTTGTTCTACATATATTATAAGCCTCAGTATCTGACTCTTAGTCAATTAAGTTTCAAAAAAAATTAGCAGCATTATCATAAAGCATTCTTCGTGAAAATCAGTAGGTTATCATTTCATTGGCAGAAAGCTGAAACCTTTATTCAATATATTATGAAGAAAATAAAGAATGAAGAATGCCAATTCATTCCCAAGCATTATTCCTAGAACATGGCTATATTGAAGAGAATAAAAATCAATTCACAAATGTAATGGAGAAGATTAGTTTAAGTAAACCCAGGGAACAAAGAATTCTACATACTACCTTCATAGCAGTATATTTTCTGTGCTTCCTTTAAAGTCCACCTGCCAAATCCAAAGAAGCCTGTGAGCATGTATGAGCTGAAGGAGAGAGTCAGTATCTCCAGCCCATGGAAGTCCTGCTCTGGGCTCTGAATGTCTGTTGTCGCCTGTTCAAAGTCCAAACTATCACTAGTGTCGAGATCCAGTCTTGAAGGATTCTTTCTTTCCAGAGGAGGGATGTGTGGGTTAGAAAAATAGAGATAACAGAGAGAGAGAGAGAGAGAGAGAGAGAGAGAGAGAGAGAGAGAGAGACTGAATAGGGTCTAGAGAGAAATGCAGTGAATACTAAATCTGCCTGTGTTTATTTCTCATGATCTTTAACTTCCTGAGCCAAAAGGGGCGAAGAAGGCAAGACTTCTTTACCGTGATACAAACAAAGTAATTGTCATCTTAATATGCAAAACACCAAGTAAGCACACCCTAGGTCAAGACATGCTGTTCGTAGCCACATCTTAAGTCAAACCTCCTGTCAATAACCTTGAAGGAGCAAGAATAGATCTGAACTCTCTGACTTTTAGTCATGGTAGAAGGGATACACTTCTGTGGACTCCACAAAGTAATTACCATCTTAATACCCAAAACACCAAGTAACCACACCCTAAGTCCTGGTAGGAGCTACACCTTAAGTCAAACCTCTTGTCAATAAATAACCTTAAAGAAGCAAGAATAGGACTAAACTCTCTGATTCTTTTCATGGTGGGACAGATCTACTTCTGTGGGCTCTGACACACTAGTGTAGTGGCCAGCATGTGATCATTAGGAACATGTCTTAGTATTCCAAAGCATCTCTTGAACACAGAATCCTGCTCTGATGTTGTGAGCAAGGAGTCCTGCACAGATACACTGAACCAGGACATGATATGAGGTTAAGTGTTTTATTTGCAGTGAAAATGGATTGCATAATGCATTTATATTCTGTATATGTAATAATTATTTATTTTAGTACTACACATAAAATAGATAAAATTACCTTGTCTTTTATTTAGGACTTATTGAGAGTGAAAATTGTTTAGCACAATGAAGTAGAACCTTAAAAACTGAAATAATTGAAACACTAGAGTACTCTATTTTTTTTTTGTAACTGTCAGCTCTTATTTTCTTTAACCTACTATTTAGACAGAATGGTCTCAGTCTAGCAGTTAGAATGTTCCAGCTCTCGTTGGTCTAGAATCTAGTTTATCTTTCCACTCAAGTGAAATGTAATGGACCAGGGGCAGAGTAAAGACAGACTCCAGTATAGTCATCTGCTCTTACACACAAATTATGTTAACAGCATTTATAAATTTTGCTTATATTTTAAAAGTTTTATTTATTTTACGGTTTCTTTTTTTTTCAGTACTCTATCTGCATGTATAAATTTAAGCCAGAAGAGAGCATCAGATCCCTCTATAAATGGTTGTGAGCCAAATGTGGTTTCTGGACTCAAACTCAAACCTCTGGAAGAACAGCCAGTGCTCTTAACCACTCTAGAGACATCACTCTAGTCCCATTTTGCTTGTTTTTGGCATGAAAATGCTAAAATTACCTTGTGCATTTACTGATTGACTTGTTTGCTTACTTCTCAAATAAAATATCAGTTTTTTTGATAACAATAACTCTGCCTTCACTGTCTATGTAGTATTTATACTAGAATAATGGGCAGAAAAACAGTATAGCTGTTTGAACCACATCTGAGTGAAAGGTCATAGAATATGACATTTTATCCTCATGTATGTTTTTATTCAGTCATTTATATGTTGTTTGAATCTATGGTAATAAGATGGTCAGTAATCCTTTGCAGAGAATTTAATTTTCTTTTATAACTATATTATTTGGTATTGTCTGAACAAATACTAGTGTAATTGTGAACAATGGTGGGTCACAACAATATAAGAATAATTGAATAGCTTTGGTTAAAACTAAGACAAAACCACAATTTCTGGTGTGTCTGAGCATACTTCTGAAGCAATTCTATAAGGCTTTCCTATTGGGAAAATGAAAGGCATGCATCATTGAAGTGTCTGTTAAATTAGCACAGATACAGAGGGAACGTGCTTGAATTAAGGACACCACTTGGTTATTAAAGAGGTGTATTTCTGCAATGAAGTTCAGAAATGAGAGCACAAGATCTTCAAAGAGTTAGCATGCACAAATGTTAATTGTCAACTATATCCGATTATGAGTGGCCTTGAGAGTCATTCTTGTTTATGCCCTTAAGTATGAAATAGCTAGTCACTTACAGTCTGAAAATGGCTAAGGACTATAAAACCCTTGATACAATAAAGTAAGAGCTGTATCCATATGCACACACACATACAGATATTTAAAAAGAAGCACAATAGCATGAAAGTTAGTGGAAGCAAGTCTCAAGAATCTCCCTGAGCTGACACTCAGTCCTTAGATAGGTTTTGAGTAAGTGGAGTCATTGCAGAACCAAGGAAGGGAACATGAACTTAGCCATCTTTCTCCCAGAGAGTAAATGGCTTATTTACTTTATCAAAGGCCAATACAAGGAGTACATTTTGAATTTCTTAGTACTTGCAAGTGGTGTTAAGGAAGCAATAAAGACTTGTCAGGTAATGCTTGTCTTCTGACTCAACAGCACTGCATGTCTCCTGAGTGCCTCTTCCAGGAAACACTGGCTGTGTATAAAGAGTCTCACAGAGACATTCATGCATGGTGTTTTGGACTATGGGTTGACTGTATTAGCAATACCGTTCTGACCACAGTAACTTAAGGAGACTCGTGTTCCTTCCTGTATGTCTCCTGAATATCCAAAGTGATCTTTTATGTCCCTGACTGTGAAATATCTTTAGAGTATATGTTTTATAATTACTACCATGATGCAGGGGGTGATATGTAGTAACAGGCGGTATTTGGATTTAACACTGGGCACTGAGCACCAAATGAAAATAAATAAAAATGTGAGAATATGACTTATTAAAGGTATGGTGTAGAAGGAAGTTTCTTTGGGGAGGGGAGAACCAGGAGAGCAGGGGACCAAGAGGCCAGAAGGGTAAAGGGTAGACAAAAAGGACTGAATAGCCCAAATGGTGGATTATATGGGGAACGGCAGCTGGGGGAAGAACCACCTATCCCCTGGGTTGGAGAAGTTTATGGTAGTGGGGAACTAAGGGATATTGGAAGAACATTGCAGCTACTTTCTTGCAGGAGACCGCTTGTTGGTTCCCAGCTACCCAGTCATCTTAGACCCAAAATACTTACACAGAAACCCTATTATTTAAATCACGCTTAGCCTATTAGCTCTAGCTTCTTATGGCCTAACTCTTACATCTTAATTTAACTCATTTCCATTAATCTGTGTATCGCCATGTGACAGTGGTTTACCAGGTAGAGTTCCCCGTGTCTGGTTCTGGCAGCAGGTCGATGGCTTCTCTTTACTCAGCCCTTTTTTCTCCCAGCATTCAGTTCTGTCTTTCCCTGCCTACCTAAATTCTGCCTGCAGTCCAAAGCAGTTCTTTATTCATTAATGGTAATCACAGCACACAGAGGGGACTCCTACATCACTACTTCTGCTTTGATATGTTAAATAGGCATCTCAGCCATTTCTCCAGTGTTTGAGATCTATCAGGCATTATATAAATTTTATGTAGTTGAACAGATAAATAATGGAAAAGATTTAATCAATGTGAGAATATTATATGAATATATCCCTTCTAGATAATCTAATAAAACTGTCAATCATCTTCATCTGATCCATGTGGTTCTCACATTGAATGACAGAGAATAAAGAAGAAAAACTATATCTTAAATTATTAATATTAATATTAGAGTTAGGATACAGTTTTTTATATTTTAGATTCTTCAAATTGTTCATTCTTTCTTTTAGTATGGGTTCTATAGACTGTCTAAACTGCTTCCTTACTAGTAAGAACAAAATGTGTGTTTGGTTCAGATAGAAAGAAAATGGCAAACAATATTTTGAAAACAAGGACTTTCTTTAAATGTCATATATCTTGTGTACTATGTGATTAAAAATGTAATCAAACTAGTTACAACTTTCTTTTATTATTGGAAGATGGCATTGTGTGATAGAAGTAAAAAGAAATGTCTACTAACTCCATATGGGAAGGTCACTGACACATCCCTTAAAGGATTCCCTCCAAGTTTGGGAAAAATGATGACTTATTTGGGGTTACATATAGGGGCTTGAGTATGCCTGAAAGAATATAGCAGCACCAGAATTCCCTGAACAAGGAATGGCCAACTACAGTCTGAAAGAGTTCCAGGTTTAGCTTCCTGCTTCTATAACCTCACTAGAAAGGAAGGGATGCCTGATGATTACAGGATAGTTTGTGAGCACCTTCAGACCTTAATTTTCACGCCATAAAGGAATGCACGTACTCAGGATTTCAGAAGGATGACCACAGCAGCTTTGACTTAAGATACAGTGGCCACGTTCAAGCTGAGTAAAACAGAGGTGTAACATCTCATTTAAATTTGTGCCCATGTGTGGTCTTCATCACTGTTGTCTTCTTTTCATGTGGAGTGGGGAGTCCTGGCAGTCACTGAAAAATACCACCCCTCACCACCTAGTTTACATCTAAATTAAGCGTTCATTGTGACTTGAAAGACCACAAATGTGAACAGACCATTTCGTAGTTGAATTTTTTTTCCTGTGGCCCAAACATGGAAAACAATGTCAGGTTAATGGAAGAAAATTAGTGTTGTGGGGTTCTGTATATACTTTTTCTCCTATTAGGTATAAACATGATCAGAAATGGTGATCAGGACAAGAGAGATAGAGAAAATGTTTTCCTGTGGGCATGGTCTATTTTCTTCTTCAAAATAAAATGAAAAACATTATAAATCATTATGCAAAAGTTAAGGAGGCTTGAAACTAGGGGAGAATTCCAAAATAGAGTGCATTTAAGGTAGTTAAGTTTATAATTGGATAATCCTTTTTGAATTTCTAATGTATATTATTTCATTGTTTTGATACAGGTTTTACCCAGGCTGGGGAGCTTCCAAGTCTCTCTATTATTCCTTTTAAAGCGGGTGTGGGTGGAGGGACGAACGCAAGACAGACACGGTGGAGAGGGGTGGAAAGGAGGCAGACATGCAGCTCCCACGTGGGTCCTTTAATGGGGGAGGGGCGACAGGTAAGGTGCAGGTGTGCAACACAAGAGGGCAAGAGAGAGTGGGGACTCGTGGAAGCTTGCTTTTAAGGAGAAACGCAAGGGTATCTGGGAGAAGTGTCCTTGCGCCTGCGCGCACTTGTGTCCGTAATCCAGGAGGGTTCTGGGAGCTGTAGTCTCCGAGAGGAACAACACTCTCACCTTAACTGTCAGTCCTAGTTTTCTTATTTTTTTACTTGTCCTTATTATGGGGTACAAATGCTCTGCTTGGTTACGTGCATACAGTGATGCAATCTGTATGATTCGCTCATCTGTCATCCTCTTTATGTTTTCTCACTTATGTTTTGCCTGATAGGTTTGTGATTTGTTTTGTGGGGGGGAGATGATGAGTAACAGCATTACACACGTGTATAATTTTAAAAACAAATTCATCATCAAATGGCTAATTATTTAAAAAATAAAATCCTGGAATTCTTTTATTCTTGGCTGTATGATTTGACTGTGTTGGAATGTGAGATATTTGAGCTCCATAGACATACATTCTGAAGCAGAAGTGTGCTTAAGCTGACTTGTATGAATGTCTGTTTAATCTCAAGAGTTCATTAAATAAGCCAGAAGAGCATTATTGTTCTTCATGCTCTCTTTCTTCCTTCATTTTAAATACTTTGACATGACCTGGCTAATGAGACTTGTCTAATCCCTTCAGTGTGACAAGTGGCACCCAGGAGAAGTAAAATCTGACTCCCTTTTTCAGATAAGTAAATTGTTTTGATGCAAAGTCATTTATTTTATTATCAGTATCTTCTCTATTGCATTAATGCAGAGCAAACCATGGCCTCTAATATATTGTCTATTACTAGTGGGTACAGAAAAAAATGACTTTGTTAGAAGAGTCAAAAGGAAAAGAGACAAACTAGACATACACACATAAATGTCCTCGTACCCATGTATGAATTACAGCTTCATATACACGTATTTTATATAAATGTTCAGTATGGTAGGATGCACTCTATGCTGCTTTTGTGACCACCTCCTCTGTTGTCTCTGCGTTTCTGGACTGCTACTCACTCATTCTGAAGCTTCCAACTGTGTTTTATTCCTTGCCTTTGTTTGCATCTATGTTGTTTTTCTGCAGAGTTATTCGGTTATTCTCTCATTCATTTATTTGGGTTTTGCTTATTTTGGTGTAGGCAGAATTTTAAAACATGACATTCATTATTTTTTAGGGCTTCGTTTGCAATGTCCCGGTTCTAATGTTCTTGCAACATATTCCTGGCTTCCTTTGAGGATGCATCCTTTAGCTATCTTTGCTCTCACAATGAGAACTACCTTTGATTTGAAATGGTACTGTACAAGTGTCATGAATTGCTTAAAATATAATCTTTCCTTTAGAGTGACTATATCTAATGAAACACTCATTCTCCATTAACAAAAATTTTCGTGTTTCATGCTTCCAAACATACTTGTTTTTCACCAACATTTTTATATGAAGAAATAAAATTTTGAACAGTGTAAAACTAGCATTCATGCAAGCTCTGGTCTTCATGACCTCATTTTATCTGTTTTTAACGTATTAATTGGTCATTTACTCACTAAAATTTAGAACATTCATTTATTTATCTGCTATATGGCAAGCTTTAGTATAAGCCAATAAAATGCCTTGCACCATAGTTACAGAGACAGTCATATAGTTGAAAACACCACAGTTTTGAGAGTATTATACAGTTCCCTAAGAGTGAGTAAAATAAGGACAGATACAGTGTCGCCAGCCACATTCCCTGGGGAAACAAATTGAATTGGTAATGGGTAAGAAAAGGTACTATGCACTTCACAGGTGGAATTTAGCTAAGAGCCCTACAACTCAGGTTTAAGACTTTAGTGTGTGCATTTACTTTTCTATTGAACTAAGAGCATTTCAGGTGGCATCAGTAAGCATTTCTTGGGTTATTTCTAAGATAACAGATCATTTTCATTATCCTATGCAAAGCATGCCCTTCCCTTCCCTTGGTGAGTAGCTCCAGGATGCCTCTGTGATTTGGAAAATTGCCTCTTCCTGCGAAAGGCACAGTGGAGACCCATTTAAGCTGCCATTGATGTGATAGTCCTTAACTTTCTCCCCTGTGGTGCACAGAACTGTTGAATCAAGACACCCGGAGAGAAAGATTACCATCTTTAACAAATAGGAATCCAACTGGTGCTGTCTTTCCCCCGTTTGTCACCAAGTCTTAATAAGGCCACTGATTGATGTGCCCACCTCTACCCAGCAGATTTGTAAATTAAACATTGCAGTCATATCAGTAATTCACTTCCTGAGCTGCTTCTCTCAGAAGACACAAGGGAGCGAAGATCAGAAAAAATCTCTTACAAATGGAAATGAAGACAGGGTTAGTGAAAAGAAAAGGGAGAGAGAGCAAACACATCTTAAAAGCAGAGTTTGTTTGAACTTGTCTCTTGGAAGGTATCTGCTCTTTTTGGTGGAGAGTGAGATCTCCACATATTCCAAGGGCATCCCAGGAGAAATCACCGCAACCTCTAAAAGACATGGATTTTGCATTATTTTTATCCGATACAGTATTCATTGCTTTGTGAACATAATTCTTTATAGTATTGTTGCTTATTCTTAAGACTACCCCTCAATATAAAATTCTAAATGTAAAATAAACAATGACAGAAAGTTGCTACAGAAATTCTGAGTCTTTCCTTAATATGCTGCACAGAATACTTTGAGTATTTTATCTGTAACCACTGTGTCCTGAAAATTGAAAATATCGTCACACATACAGATGATGCTTATCTCTTCATTTGTGCTGTGATTTTTTTACAAGAAAATAAACTAGAGGATTAGACATTATGAAGTCGAAGGGAAACATCAGCAGTCAAGGACATCATTCCAGCTGCTCTTCCAGAAGACCAGGATTCAATTCCAAGCACCCACACACCTCTTCAAAATCCTCTGTAACTCCAGTTTCAGTGATTCTGTCAGGCGTTTTTGACCTCCTCTGGAACAAGAATGCATGTAGTACAGACATACATACAGGAAAAATAATCATATACATGAGATAGTAAAATAATAATTTTTAGAAAATCATACATATATTGAAATAATGAAAATATTTTTGAACATTTTATATTTAATAAATATATGCATGTCAAATCTTTAGTTCATTGTCTAGGTTTTTACCTTAAAATTATTGGGATATCCCCTACTCAACTACAGGCAATGCCTGGTAGAAGGCCAGGTAGTCTGCTCATGGACATGTTCTGCTCCCTCTGTTTCTCCATAACTAATCCTCAGGGTTGTCCATAGTGCTGCAACACAATACCGGTTGCAACCTCCCTTACCCCAAATCCATGCCTCCTGTGGATCCCAGAGACCATCCACTTCTGACCTTCCTCCCAACTCTCTTCTTTGCATCCCCACCTCTAACACCAGCAGGCATTCCCTATGGACACACCAGCCAAGCAGGCCAACAAAACAAGGAACACACAGTCATTACATTCTCTGAAAATCCAGAGAGGAAACAGAAACCAAGGAATGTAACACTCATCCAACAAAGAAAATTCCAGAAATCATTACCTGGATCTTTAATCGTGTACAACTCAGATGTGTATATAACAACATAAGAACACAATAAATAGCAGCCAGAACAATATGTCTCCACCACAGGTCAGATATCCAACCACAACAGGACCTGAACATTCCAATAGAGTGGAAAGACATTAGAACCAACTACATGAAGATGATAGAGGTACTTAAAGAGGAAATGAATAAACCCCCTTTAATAAAAGAAAGAAAAACACAATTGGAGGACATGCATAAGTGCATAAATACCTCAAATAAAGCTAGGAAAAAACATACAATCACAGGAAATAAATAAATCTTATAAAGAAAGCCAAGGGGAAACAACCAATAAAGAAAACACAAATGGAGAAAATTCTGGAAAAGGAAAATTTAGGAAGGCAAACAGGAACTGGAATGACAAACTTCAGCATCAGACTGCATGAGGTGAAAGAGAGAATCTCAGGCATTGATTATATCACAGAAGAAATTTATGGATCAGTCAAAGAAAATATTAAATCTAAAAATCTCCTTGCATGAAACATCTAGAAAATCTGGAACACTATTAAAAAACCAAACTTAAGGATAGCACGAATAGTGGAAAGTGAAAAACCCAAAGGTACAAGAAGAATAAAAAAAGGCCAAATAGATTGGACCAGAAAAGAAATAATCAAAACATTAACATACAGAACAAAGAATATGAAAACCTTCAAGAGAAAAGGTAACATAAAACAGCAGACATATCAGAATCACATGTGACCTCTCAATGGAGACTCTAAAATCAAAAAAACCACCTTAGATAGATGTACCATATACTCTAAGAAACAACAAACTCCAACAACACTTCAACACTTTCAATCAATTACTATAGATGGAAAAAAAAAACACTCCACAATATAGCCAAAATTAAGCAATATCTGTCGACAAATTGAGCCTTACAGAAAGTGATAGAAGAAAAATTGCAAAACAAGGAGACTAAGTATACATGAGAAAAGACAGGAAATAATTTCACACCAACAAAATAGAAAGAAGAGACACACACATGTTCACACACACATATACACACAGAGAAAGCCAGAGAAGGAGAGGGAAGAAAGGGAGAGAGAATGAGAGAGGGGGGAAGAGGGAGGAAGAGAGAGTGAGAGCAAAACCACCACTACAAATAATAAATTATAAGAATTGCAATTATTAGTCATTGATATCTCTCAGGATCAATGGTGTCAATTTTCCAACAAGAAATAAGAAAACAGAATCCATCTTTCTGCTGCACACAAGAAACAGACATTGACATTAAAGAGTGACATTATAAAAGGTTGGAAAAAGATATTCCAAGCAAATAAACCTAAGAAGGCAGCTTGTGTAGCCATTTTAACATCTAACAAAATAGACTTCAAACCAAAATTAATCAAAAGATATGCAGAATTGCACTACATACCTCATCACAGGAAAAATCAATCAAGATGGCATTTCTTTTTTTTCTTATTAGTATAAAATTTTTATTCGTTTTACATACTAACCACAGTTCATCTTCCCTCCCTTTCCCATTCCCCCAATCTCCTCTTCTAATAATGTCTGTCTTAGAAGTTGATGGGTGTTTCTTGTATGAAGCAGAAGGATGGATCATGTTTCCATATCCATTCTATTAGCCTATGTGTTTTTATGGGCAAATTGTGTCCATTGATATTAAAGGATATTAATGACTAGTGATTGTTAGTTCCTGTTATTTTTGGTGGCAATATGTGTGTGTGTTTCTCTTTTGAATTTGTTGGTGTGGAATTACCCATTGCCTGTGTTTTTGTGGGTGCAACTAACTTCCTTGTGTTGGAAATGTCCATCTAGTATTTTCTGTAGGGTTGGAGTTTTGGATAGGCATTGTTTAAATCTGATTGTGTCATGGAATATCTTGTTTTCTCTGTCTACGGTGATTGAAATTTTGCTGGGTATAGTAGTCTGTGCTGGTATCCATGGTTGCTTAGTGTTTGCAGAATGTCTGCTAAGGACCTCCTGGCTTTCAGAATTTTGAATAAAAAGACAGTTATTATTCTGATGGTTCTGCCTTTATATGTTACTTGGCCTTTTTTTCTTTTTTTTTTCTTTTTTGTAGTTCTTAATATTCTTTCTTTATTCTGTATGTTTAGTGTTTTGATTATTATGTTTTGAGGGGACCTTTTTTGTTATAATTTATTTGATGTTTTATAGGCTTCTTGTATCTTCATAGGCATTTCCTTCTTTAGGTTAGAAGAATTTTCTTCTATGAATTTTATTGAATCTATTTACTGTGCCTTTAAAATCATATCTTTTCTTTCTTCTATTCTTATTATTCTTAGGTTTTGTCCTTCCATGGTGGCCCAGATTTCTGTGGCATTTTGTGTTATGGTATTTATAGCTTTAATGTTTTCTTTGACCATTGATTCTATTTCCTCTGTGGTATCTTCAAGGTCAGAGATTCTTTCTTCCATCTCTTCCATTCTGTTGGTTATAATTGTATCTGTAGTTCCTTTTCCTTTTCTTTATTGCCTCTATTTCAATTTTCAAGTCTTGAACTTTTTTCTTTCACCTTTTGTTTTGTTTTACTTGACTTTATGGTATTTACTGATTTTTTTCTACTTTTTTGTATGTCTTTTCCTTGACTTCTTTAAAAGAAATTTTTATTTCCTCTTTAAGGGCCTCTATCATCTTCATAAATATATTGAAGGGTCACTTTCTTTTGCTTCTTCTGCTTTGGGATGTTCAGGTCTTGTTGTTGTAGACCTACTATGTTCTGTGGTGCCAAATTCCTCTTGATGTTGTTGACTGTATTCTTGCATTATTGTCTATTTATCACTTCCTCTAATTGGTACAATCTGTGTCTGTGCTTCCAGGGACCTCAGAATCCAAGATGGATGGTTGGGTTTCTTGAGTGGAGTGTGACTTTTAGTTTATAGGGTCCAATGGGGAGGTTTTGGAACCCCTGCCAGCAGGAATTTTGCCTGCTGACTTGCTAGTGGGACTGTGATGAATGGGGGAGGGGTAAGAAATGTGCTTTAAAACCTAGGACCTAGAGGTGGGACTGTTCACCTTGGAGACCTGCCACTAAACTCTTTGTCCAATCAGTGTATGTGTCATCTGTGTCTCCAGGCCTACTGTTGGTTCACTGGATAATCCCATGATGACATTTCAATTATTACCTTGTATTGCCCAAGTACAAGGGCACCCACTTATGTAAAAGAAATACTAGCATGACTTAAATCATATATTGATACTTATACACTGAGAGTGGAAGATATTACTATACCAATAACACACAATTGGAGAGGTTAACCAGACAAAAACTAAACCTAAACTGGAATTAACAGAAATACTGGAACTAACAGACATTACAAACCAAATATTTACAGAACATTTCTCCCAAACACAAAAGAATATACCATATTTTCTGCAACTCATGGAACAGTCTCCAAAATTGACCACATACAAGAACACAAAGCAAGTCTCAATAGATACAAAAAGATTGAAACAACTCTCTACATCCTATTAGACCATTATGTACTAAAGCTGGATATCAACAACAGCAGAAAGCGTACAAAGCTCATGGAAACTGAACAAGTGTCTGCTGAATGAAAAATGGGTCAAGAAATAGATAAAGAAAGAAATTAAAGACTTTCTAGAATTCAATGAAAATGCTAAGAGAAAAGTTCATAGAACTAAGTGTCCATATTAAAAAAAAATCTAACAAATTTAAAACACACCTGAAAGCTCTAGGACTAAGGGAAATAAGAGTATCCAAGAGGAGTAAATAGCCAGAAATAATCAAACTGAGGGCTGAAATCCTTAAAGTAGAAGTGAAGAAAACAATACAAAAAAATCAAAAATAAAAAAGAGTTGGTTCTTTGAGAAAATTGACAAAATAGACAATCCCTTATTCAAAGTAACTGAAAGAAGCAAAATATCAAAAACTTAAAAATTCAGAAATAAAAAGGGGGGCATAACAATAGAGACTGAAGAAATGCAGAAAATCATTAGTTCATACTTCAAAGACCTATAATCCGCAAAATTGGAAAACCAAGCCCAGATAAATAATCTAAATAGATGTATAAACCCTAAAAAAAAAAAAAAAAAAAAAAAACAAGAAAAAAGAAAAGTCCAGGAGCAGATTTTTAGTACAGAATTTTACCAGACTTTCAAAAAAGAGTTAATACCAATACTCCCCAAATTGTTACACACACTATAAGAAAAAGGAATATTGTCAAATTCTTTTTATGAGGCTATAGTTATCCTGATACCCAAACCACACAAAGACGCAACAAAGAAAGAGAATTACAAACCAATTTTCCTCATGAACACTGATACAAAAATGCTCAGTAAAATATTGCCAAATTGACTTTTAATTACTGTTTCTCTTTCACTAGGGGTTAAAGATCTATTTAAATTGCTTATTTAATCTTGATTAAACTTTGGTAAGTGGAACTTATAGAGAAAATAATCATTTCTTTTATAATTTCTCACTTTGTGGAGTACAGGTTTTTAAAGTTTTTTTTTTAATTTTCTCATTGTCTCTTCCTATGTTCTTTTTGTTTCTGATTTTGTTAGTGTGAAAAATTACGAACTAGTTTTCTTCATAAACATACATACAAAAATACTCAATATAATACTTGCAAACTGAATCCAAGAACACTTTAAAAAAAAAAACATCCATTATGATTGAGTAGGCTCCATCCCAGTGATGCAGAGGTGGTTCAACCTATGAAAAAAGGTAAATATAATCTATAACATAAATATACTGATGAAAAGCACATAATCACTTCATTAGATGCAGAAAAGGCCTTTGACAAAACCTAATACCCTATATGAAAAAAGTTCTAGAGATATTAGGGAGACAAGGGACATACCTAACTATAATAAAGGCAATTTATTGCAAGCCTACAGCTAAAATAAAACTAACTTGAGAGAAGCTCAAAAGTTCTGAAATAATCTTCTTGTACATTGTGAAGAAATGCCACTCATATTGGTTTGAAGAAAAGCTAAATGATCAATAGCTAGACAGGATTTTGAGGGCAGAGAAACCACTGGGAAGGAGGATGGATTTGCATGCAGACACCAGGGATGTAGAGCAAGTTGCATAGTCTTTACAAAATAAAGGTAAGGGAGCCAAGTAAAAGAACATATATTAAGAGCCCGCGGCCTAGCCTCGCGCCCCCTGCCCCCTGGGCTGGCATGAGCGGCCCCTCGCCGCCTGAGCCCCCGGGCCTGCCGCCTCGGACCCCGCGGCGCCGAGCTCGCTGGCCGCTGAGTGTGCGAGAGACCGGGTCCCAGCTTTCTTCCTCCCCCAGATCGCACGCACACACCCCGGCCCCGGAAGATGAGGAACTGCCTCAAATCCCCGACCTCGGGGTGACATCTCCCTGCTTCACGAGTCTCAGTCCGACCGGGCTAGCTTTGGCGAGGGGACGGAGCCAGATCATTAGCCGCCGCCGCCATATCAGGAACAAGTTCCCGTTCCTGTCTATCACCCAACACCTAGCCAGACTCGCCTAGCAACTCAACTGACTGAAGAGGAACAAATTAGAATAGCTCAAAGAATAGGCCTTATACAACATCTGCCTAAAGGAGTTTATGACCCTGGAAGAGACAGATCAGAAAAAAAGATCTGAGAGTGTGTGATCAGTATGATGGACTTTGTTTATGGGGACCCAATTCGATTTCTGCCGTGCAGGCACATCTATCACCTGGACTGTACAGATGACTGGTTGATGAGATCCTTCACGTGCCCCTCCTGCATGGAGCCAGTTGATGCAGCACTGCTTTCATCCTATGAGACTAACTGAGCCAGGGTCTCTCGTCTGACTTCAAGTGAACCATCATTTTTGATGGTTTTGATCTTTTGTCACTGAGCCCAAAGAGCCAGGGATTAGGAATTAAGATCATGCACGAAAGTTTCCTAAAAATTCCTGGATGGCTGCAGATGCTGAGGAAAGTATGTGATATTTTAGAAACTCACGGGGGAAAGTAGGATGGATCGTATTTTTATGTAAAGCCTTGACCCAGTGTTTATAGTTGTTATTAGACCTTGTTCTTACTCCACTACATAGGAATTGTGTAAAGTGTAACAGCCATTGCACATGTTTAAATTGTGTGTGTTGAAGATTAGGAAAAAGATAGTTGTTATTTTTCCTAAATGAGATGTTTGTTCTCCCTTCCACCCAAATTCTTTTCTGAAGAGTTAGTGGCATTTGGGTCAAGGTTTTATTAAAAGCTACATTTTATAACACTGGCACAAAAAAAAAAAAGTAGTTTTAAGCTTGTTTGCATAGTTCTTTCTTTCCATTGGAAATGGAATTCATTGCCTTAGGTCTTTTTAAATAGTGTATTATTATCGTTGGGGCTGGCTCTATGCTTGAAAACCAGTTTATTTATAACCTGTTGTAAGTGCTCTATTCTGTTTGCAGTTAGGAAATGCAGAATTCAAAGTGATCTCCTAGCTTGTAAGCAAACGGAGATGCACTATCCCTTTTCTATTGAAAATGAGCTGATGTGTCAGGAAACCAACGCAAGCAAAGTGGATTTGATATCCCCTTCCTTGTGTGTCTTATCTTATTGTTTTGGTTGTTAATATGGTAATAATTGAAATTCAAGTTGAAATTTAAATATTAATATTTCTGATTTATTGAGCTTTGAACTATGCCACCATGCTTATGTAAAAATGAAGGTGGCACCTTGGTGAAACTTAACAAGAAGTAGTGTTTCAGCTCTTATCAGTTTTGATTCTCTTTCCTGTGACCTCTTTCCGGGCTGTCTGGAACCATAGCAAAAGGATACTGCATCTCTTGTTACTGTAGTGCCGAGGTTATTGAAGTTACAGAAACACATCCAGTCTGTTTCTTAGAAAGGTGTCTGTTAAGTCTTGCTAGGTGACTGACAAGAAAAGTAAATGTGTTTCATGTTTCGCACACCAATGCAGCAGGATTTGTATAACCATATGACTTCATTGTTGTGATCTCAAAGGAACTTCTTTCCTTTTTCTTGCAATTAATGTAAGAATACTCTAAGTCTCTATACTTCTGAAATGTTAGAGGTAGAGATGGGCTAGTAAAGATGTAATGTTTATCCATTAAAAAAAACAAAAAAGAACATATATTAAAAGATACGAGTTAATTTATGTCATAAGAACCACTTAGATACAAGCTTAAGCTATTGGCTTAGCTTTCATAATTAATAAGAAGTTTCATTGTGATTATTTGGGAGCTGACTAATGGGACAGAAAAAAAAAGTTCACCTATGAGTGATCTCCAATGTTCAGTCACATATTTCCACAGAAGACATTAAAAAGGCTTTAAAAGTCTTTGGTACATGGAGTCAAACACACATTTCTAATGACAGTACCCTCTTAGGTAGTCTCAGTGCTACTGACATATAGAGGTGTATGTCTTTTAAGAGACCTTGCTACTGAGCATTTGAATGAGATGCTACTCAGTGTTGTGAGACTTGGGAGAAATGCCTACAGCATCATGTACTGAGAAACTTACCAGAGCTGGGGCAGTAATATGACTTCAACCAATACCTCTGGGATAGGCTCCCAGAGCATTGAGGCAGGTTGACCCAGCTGCCTGCTTACCATAAGCTAAGCTGTATAGCAGTTTAAGGTTGTGCTCAGGAAAACATAAAAGGATACAGATGCTGCAGTAGATCAGATTCAGACAGAAAAATACTCTAAATAATTTATTGTGTGTTTAACAATATGCATAGGCTTAAGAAAAATGCAGATAGACAGTCATAAAAATATAGTTTAAAAATAATAAAGTCTTTAAAGAAAAAGTAAATTGTTTAAAATTAATAAGCCACAAAAAATAAAAATTACATAGGGAGTCTGGATGTTATATGGTGTCTTGCTAACTTTCAATTATTCAAATACCAATGTACAAAAAAAATGACAGCTGTTGAAAGATGTTGAATTATGGAAACTACTAAATTAAACCATGCCATATATTTTTAAAATGTTTTCACTTCAAATTGGAAGTTCAACAATGTGTTATGTTGGAGGAGAGGTTATGCTTTTGTTTCCATAGGAATTCCTTTGGATTTCTTTCAGGTTACTAGAGATCATGTTTGAGCAGGGATACCTACTGAGTATCTTGTCTACAGACATGGTGGGAGAAGTCAAAAAAGTCTACAGGACAGGTGACATGTAAGCTGATCCCTTGACTTGGAACAGGTCTGAGATGAGATGAGACATAGTAAATCTTATTGGATACAGATTCCTCATGACATTATTACATACCATCCTTTCACATGCCATGGACACTGATTTATAGTACAGTTTGATTACAGTCCAAATGGATTTTAAAAATTGACAAATGCCTTTTCCTTGCTCAAACATTAAACACAGAAAATCTCTGACTTCTTCACATCACAAATTTCACACTTCTGGTAAAGCAAATGTGTATGTTACCTTTATAACTTTACATTTTCACAATAAGTGGACCAAACACCAAAGAAAAACTTTGATCCAGAATTTCAGAGTACCTCTGTTGCAGGTTCCTCAGAGCTCTATATCCAGTACAGCTTCATTACTCCTAGTTGAGATGTCTAGACTTACAAACTACTCCATTCAGGATTTCAGATAAGCCTTGCACTTTCCCATTACACAGAAACTGGACAACAAATAATACAGCTAGTTCTCCCAATATCCCCAGGGTCTCCTAACTGTGTCAATACTCCAGACAACAGGAAGCAAGCTAGAGATTATGATTCCCACATTTCCAGGAGATGGGGTGGATGGTTCTTAGTCATTTGATGGGTCATACATGTTTGTTATCCATTATGGGATTTGGAAAAATATATTTTGGTCATGATGAGAAAAAAAGCTCAACAAAGGAATTAAATTTGTAAGGCTTTTTAGGACTGTGAGATACATCTGTTCCTGGAAGCATCAACTTACTTTAAATAAAAAAGAATGATGGACATTGAAGAACTTCTATATTGAGGTTGCTTTCTTTGTGTCAAGATGCTGTAGAATAA
>JABTXL010004107.1:971588-989124 GCA_025134845.1 Neodon shergylaensis
CTTCTATATTGAGGTTGCTTTCTTTGTGTCAAGATGCTGTAGAATAAGCCTTCTTTACACCACTGTGAGTAGGTATTACTCTTACTGGTTAATAAAAAACTGATTGGCTTTTGACTGGTCAGGAAGAGATTGGGTGGGAAAACCTCACTAGGAAGATACTGGAAAGAAGGAGGACAGAAGCATAAAATAGTGAACAGATATAGAGAGAAACAAGATGGGCATGCCATACTGAGAAAAGGTATCAAGCCATGTGGCAAAACAGATAAGAAATATGAGTTAATTTAAAATGTAATTTAAAATGTAGTAAAAGTTTGAGCTATTAACTCCACAATTATAATTAATATTAAGTCTCTGTGTGTTTATTTGGGAGTGGCTTCTTGGACAGAGAAAAATTCTGCCTACAAAAAAAGGTGGTTCATTTGAGCAAGAAACTGCTATTGCCTCGATTGCTGAAAGTATGCTATCAAAATTGGACCAGCAAGATACACAGATGGACAACTATTGAACTTTACCAAGACAGATTATGACACTCCTTCAAAATTCCTGCTTCACAGCAAAGTCTGTCAGATATTCTATGCCTATAGGTCTAATATGGATTCCCTAACATTGCAGAGAAATCTTGAATGACTATCCAGGCATCCAGATGTCTGTGTATTTGTAAGTTGCTTGTGCTGTACTTACTAGTTACTTGGGTAAAATTATTTCCTTAAGGGGTCTTTGATGTAGCTAAAGGCAAGGTAGTTGAAGTTACAGTTTTCCTTAGTTATGACAGAAGGTAAATTAGGTACAGAGCTTTGAACTCATCAAAATATAATAAATAATATTTTTCCCAAATATCCCAAATAAAACTGGACTAAACAGTATAAATGTAAGTCTTACCTGATAGTTGTTATTATTGTACATAATTTTACTATATTAAAGCTAAAAACTTTCCATTTTATTTAGCCAAATGGGGGAAATGCTGTGAAATAATCTTTTGTACACTGTGAAGAATTGTCACTTGGATTAATTTCATAAAAAAATAACAGCCAATAGGTAGGCAGAATTTGGGGGCAGAGAGAACACTCGGGAAAAGAAGGGTGGAGTCCTGAGAAGATACCAGGGATGTAGAGCAAGCAGCATGGACTTTTTCAAGTAAAGATAATCATGTTACATAAAATAACATAGATTAAAATATATGGATTGATTTAAAGCATAAGAACTAGGTAGATGCAAGCCTAAACTATTGGCTGAGCTCTCATAATTATTTTAATTGGCAAAGATAAAAAAATTTCTGTCAACACTCAAATCAATTACATCAGAAAGAAAACATGGTTGTCTAGTCTCTCCATCTTTAATCAATACAGTATTTAAAGTATTAGATTGAATAAAAATACAACTGAGTGAGGTAAAGGGAATTCAAGTCAGAAAGAAAATGCCAAACTTTTGCTATTTGCAGATGATCTAATAGTACTCATGAGTCTCCCTAAAAATTCTACCAGGAAACTTTTAGAGATGATACATACTTTCATAAAAGTGAATGGATAAAAGATTAACTCAATACATAAACAAAAACATAAACTGTGCTCTCCCATATACAAGTGGCCAATCGACTGAAAGAAATAATGGAAACAACACCCTTCACAATATCTTCAAATAATCTTAAGATAACTCTAACCAAACAATTGAAAGATCTGTACAATAAAAACTTCAATTCTTTGAAAAAATAAATTGAAGATGATGTCAGAACATGGAATATCTCCCATGCACATGGGTTGGCAAGATTAACAATAAAAATGGCCATCTTGCCAAAACCAATCTACAAATTTTATGCAATCCCCATGAAAATTCCAACACAATTTTTCACAGACCATGAAGGAACAATACTAGCTTCATAAAAAATAAAAACTCAGAATAATTAAACCTGAAGGATAAAAGAGCATCTGGAGGTATCATCATTCCTGATTTCAAATTGTACTACAGAGCTATAGTAATAAAAACCACAAGGTATTGGCAGAGAAACAGAAAAGATGATCAATGGAATTGAATCAAAGGCTCAGACATAATCCCACACACCTCTGGATGTCAGATTTATGATAAAGAAGCCAGAAATTCACAATGGGTAAAAGTAAATCTTCAACAAATAATGCTGATCTAACTGGATCAATGCGTGTTGAAGAATGCAAACAAATCCCTATAAAAACTCAAGTCCTATTGGATCAAAAACCTGAACATAAACCAGATACACAGATCTTGATGGGACAGAAAGTAGGAAATAATCTTGAATTCATCAGCATAGGAGAAGACTTTCTGAGTAGAATATGGCTAGCACAGAAATTAATGTAAACAGTTACTATGTGGAACCTCCTGAAACTGAAAAGCTTCTTCTGTATGGCAAAGGATAATATCAATATGACAAAACAATAGCCTACAGAATGAGAAAAAAATTAACAACTCAATACCTGATAGTGTTCTAATGCCCAAAACATATAAAGACCTCAATAAATTAGACATTAATAAACCAATTAATCCAATTCAAAATGAGGTATAGATTAAACAGAGGCATCTTAATAGAAGAATCCTGAAGAAAAGAAACACTTAAAGAACTGATCAACATCCTAACCCATCATGAAAATGCAAATCAAAACTAGTTTGAGTTTCCATCTTGCAACTCTCAGAATGGCTAAGATTAAAAATAAATAAATAAAACACACAAGCATAAACTCATTCTGTCAAGGATGGGAGCAAGTGCAACATTCCTTCTTTCCTGATGGGATTGCAAGCTTGTACAACCACTATGAAAATGGTGGTTATCTGAAAACTATGAATCAAACTACTTCAAAACTCATCTATACCACTCTTGGGAATATACCCAAAATATTCTCTATCCTACCACAGGACTCTTGCCTAGATATATTCATTGTGACTTTATTCAAATTGCCAAAAACTGGAAACAATCTAGATGTTTTTCGGTCAAAGAATAGATAAAGAAAATGTGGTTGATTTACACCATAGACACTCAACTGTCAAAAAAAATGATATCTTGAATTTTGCAGGCAAATGGATTCAATCAGAAGACATCATCCTGAGTAATATAACCCAACCCCCTAAATTCAAATGTGGTGTGCATTCATCTATAATTACATATTAGCTTTTAAGTGATGATGATAATAAAAATACAATCCAAAGACACAGAGAAGCTAGGTAAAGAAGAGACCTCTATAGAGGAAGCAAGATCTTGAAGGGGGAAGTAGATTTTACAGGTCAATTAGGACTAGGGTCAGAAGGGGACTGGAAATGGAGGTATCAAGCTAAGGGACAAGTTGGCTAGAATTCAGTAGTCTGGGGGATTTGGGAAGTGGTATGAAAGCTGGGTGCAGTGGAAACTCCCTGGAATCTTTGAGAGTAAGCCTAATGAGGACTTCTAGTAATGGAGGATAAGAAGTCTGAACTGTCCATCTTTTATAGCCAGGTAAGTCTTTCATTGGTGTGCTGGTTTTGCATTCACTTAAGATGTTGGCTAAGGAGATTCTGTGGAGATCCCCCAATAAACCTTGGCTGATGCTAGAACAGAGGTCCAATCTCTGAAAACTAGCAGGAAGACCCCATGGTTAAGGATAATATTCACACATCTCTTTGAATTAGAGATATCAAGCTAAGCTGGTGCTACATGGAGCTTTCACCCCTATGATCCAGTCTCTTTGTTGCAGAAAAGACTTTGCAGGCTACTGAAAGACAAACCTGGATACCAATTTAGTCACAAAACCTTGACGTATAATCTGTCCTACCTGCAAAATGTGCTAACACAATGGCTTTGTTGAATTTGTGACCTTGGCCTGCCAATGTCTTATTTTACTTGGTGATCACAGATGAAAGGAAGCCCACATCCCACACCTCCTCAAAGTCCAGGAACCAGATGTTCTAGCACAATGGCTTTGTTGAATTTGTGGGATTGGCCTGCTGGTGTGGGACAATGGACTGTATTCTGTATATTATATTTTAAATAAACACTGATTGGCCAGTAGCCAGGCAGGAAGTATAGGCAGGACAAACAGATAGGAAGTAGAGGCAGGTCAATGAGAACAAGAAAATTCTGGGAAGAAGGAAGTCTTACTCTGCAGTCCTGATCCAGCCACAGAGGAAGCAAGATGTGACTGCCTCACTGAATAAGGTACCGAACCATGTGGCTTGTATAGACAAGAATAAGTGTCTAATATAAGTTATAAAAGTGAATAAGAAGTCTGAGCAACTAGACCAATAAGTTTATAACTAATTTAGACCTCTGTGTGATTTCTTTGTGACTTAATGACTGAATGAACTGGGCAAGACAGAAACCCCAACAACAACCTGCCAATTTGTTCTTTAACTAGATGGTCACAGATGAAAGGATGCCCACATGCTACAGCTACTTAAAGTTCAGGAACTAGATGTGCTAGCACAATGGCTTTCTTGAATTTGAAGGGTCTGGCCTGCCAATGTGTTCTTTAACTTGATGTCACAGATAAGAAGGAGCCCACATTCCACACCTCCTCAAAGTCCAGGAACTAGAGACATAATAGCCCACAGGCCTAGGGTAGAACCAAACAAAGATGAAAAAAATCAGGGTAATGCCTTCTAATGATATTCTGCTATACTCATACTTAGATCAGTGCCTGTTCAGTTGTTATAAGAGAGGCTTCTTCTGGCCTCCATCAAGAGCATATAAAGAAAGCCACAGGCATATATTATGCAGAGTGACAGACAGTCTAAATTGGAGGTCTCCATCAGGTCCTGTCTCTAGGATCAGGGAACCTCTTGGAAGTGAGGAGAAATATTCTAGGAGTCAGAGGAAATTGAGGACACCAGGAACACATGGTCCACTGATTCAATTAGGCAGGAATCATATGAGTTCACAGAAACTGAAGCAGCAAGCATGAGGCATGCACGGATTTGCACCAGGTCCTCTGTGTATATGTTATAGTTATTAGTTTAGTGTTTTGTGGAAATCCTAATAGTGGGGGCAGATATGTCTTTGACTCTTTTGTCTGGTGTTGGGATTCTTTTCCTCCTATAGGGTTGACTTGTGTAGCCTTGATTGGAGGGTTTTTGCATTGTCTTATTGTATCTGGTTTTGTTATGATTGGTTGTTGTCTCTTGAAAGTTTGCTCTAGTCTGAAAGGAAATGGAAATGGAGAGGAATGGAATTGGAGGAGAGGAGAAATGGGGAAGAACCAGGAAGAATAAAAGTTGGGGAAACTGTGGTCAGAAAGATATAGTATGAGAAAGAAATTTATTTCCAATTTTAGAAAGTAAAAGATTATTTTTATGTGAATATATTTATTCTTTTCTGAATAATATTTGCAGAAATTTTTAGTTGTTGATAATATTTGATGTTGTCATAAAATTTTAAACATAATTAAATTTAGCATTATTTCCTCTTTGCACAGGATCTGATATACTTATTGATTTTCATTATTTTCTTGACTTTTGAGATTATAATATAATTACATTATTTCTCCCTTTTCTTTCTACCTTCCAAACCCTCTCATAAACCCCCTTGCTGTCTTTCAAATGCATGGCCTCATTTTTTTATTAATCATTGTTACATGCATATATGTATATATATACAAATAAATTGTATAAATAAAATACATAAATTTACAACCAATCAAAATATGGAGTTATAGAGCCCTCTGTCAGTGGACATTTACAAAACACCTAAAGTTCAGGAAACATTTCAGAAGAAGAGGTAGAAAAATTGTAAGGGTCAGAGGTACATAGAAATTGCTATGAGAGTGTGTCTCCTAGTAATTTCACATGCTACATCCACAAAGTCTCACAAGCATGACTGCCTTAACATAAGATGAACAGGGTCAACATGAAGAAACATGCCAGAGTAGACAGAGGAGAGTTCAGAAGGCTACAATGCTAAAACTACATAAAGAGCTACAGGCAGCAAAGAAATGCTGAGAGTATTCTCCAGGAAAGAGGACACAACTGATTTTCCAGTATCAAATGGTGACCCTACCAAACATGCATATGAGCAGAATTATACAGGGTCATTGGTTTTAATCATGATTCTTGGGCTATTTTCTTCATGGTTAAGGCAGTTTTCTCTGGTTTGGAGAAAAGATCTCTTTCTTTCCATTTTTTTTAATATGCTTAGACAATCATCCCAAAGCCACTAGCTATAAAATGTTTATTCTTTCCCTACTAATGTCACATTTCTTTTTTATAGAAATTTTTGTAATATAGAATAGAAAACTAAATAATGACAATAAAACTGTTTATTACGGATATAGTGTTAATAAGCTAAGAAAAAACTAGAAGACGCTATTATAATGTAATTGATTTAGCAAATACTTTCTTCTCAATTTCCCATTCAGTAAAGTCAAAGTTAATTTGCAATTATTTTGATAATGTCCAATAAGTCACTTTGGTTCCTTAGAGATATGCAAATCACCCCATGTATTAAACAAGAGAACAACTGTGGCTGAACTGAAAGATATTGTGTTTCTTTGTTTAATGTGCTAATGTTGACACGCCAATATGAAAGCTAGATAGCTATTTTTACATTGCTCTTTAATTTTATGACAGACAGAAGATAATTATTTGTTTCAATCAGTATATAGGCACTGCATAAATGTTGGAATATGAACTTTACTTGAGCAAGTCTGTCTAGAGATATTCTTCAGCTTTGCTTTCAGTTCAGAACCAAAATGCTAGATGGGTAGAGACAGGTTGAGTTTTTATTTCTAAAAATACCATGTTCACATGATGAGGGCCTCTAGTACCATGGAATTTTCATGACTATCTGCAGCTGTGCCCACTGTGCCTTTGTCTCTAGATGCCCTGTGAAGGCGTAAATCACAAAACAATCTCGTACCAGTTTGGAATCATGATTAATAAAAGGGTTATTTATTTGAGGGGAAAACTTACAGATCACTGTCCTAGACAACAGTCCTCTGACCAAACAGGAACAGAGTCTAGCAGCCTGAAGTAGTACACGATTACCACTGGTTTTTAAAGCAAAAGAGACCACACCCAAGTGGGCTGGTGTCTTAAAGGCTATTAGCTGAAGGAGCGGAAGAAGCTCTCTCAGCACCTCCCCCTTTTATTTAAGTAAGAGAGTTCCAAACCCAATATAAAACAATATACACCAGGAACAGATATCAAGTATAAGATTAGAATTACAATTAGCATAAACAATAAGCAACTTTCCCACAGCTGCAGAGACTCTAATATAACATGTAGTTGAAGGATGTCTGATCAAGTACCATTTGTCACTGCAGGTGGCCATACTCTGATTTAAGAAGAGAATGTACTTAATTCAGTGGGGGACATTACAGTTTCTTTCTGTAATTTTCAGGGCTAGAAGAAAGAGAAAATACACATGTTTTCTGTGAAGATTTTATCACTTCCTAAGTAGTACTCCGGGTCTAACCTTAAATCCACCTATTGTCAAATGGGCTCCAGTTCAGTCAATGCTTATGGAAGATCCTGTAGTCAGGGGAAAGACCTCAAGCAGAGATACATCAATTCCTATTAAAAACCAATTTGCAAGTTTGTTAGAAGGTTGAAACAGAAGGCCAATTCCCTCTTTTTTTTTTTATTGAGAAAAAGAAAAAAGTTTCCGCCTCCCCCCAGCCTCCCATTTCCCTCCCCCTCCTCCCACCCTTCTCCCCCTCTCCCCATTCCTCTCACCCTCCCTCTCCAGTCCAAAGATTAGTCAGGGTTCCCTTCCCTGTGGAAAGTCCAAGGTCCTCCCCCCTCCGTCCATGTCTAGGAAGGTGAACATCCAAACTGGCTAGGCTCCCACAAAGCCAGAACTTGAAGTAGGATCAAAACCCAGGGCCATTGTCCTTGGCTTCTCATCAGCCCCCATTGTTCGCCATGTTCAGAGAGTCCAGACATTAAAGGCAGCATTGAATAAATGGGACCTACTAAAACTGAGAAGCTTCTGTAAAGCAAAAGACACTGTCACTAAGACAGAAAGACAACCTACTGACTGGGAGAAGATCTTCACCAACCCTGCAACAGACAAAGGCCTGATCTCCAAAATTTATAGAGAACTCAAGAAACTAGACTTCAAAATGCTAATTAACCCAATTAAAAAATGGGGCACTGAACTGAACAGAGAATTCTCAACAGAAGAAGTTCAAATGGCCAAAAGACACTTAAGGTCATGCTCAACCTCCTTAGTGATTAGGGAGATGCAAATCAAAACAACTTTGAGATATCATCTTACACCTGTGAGAATGGCTAAAATCAAAAACACCAATGATATCCTTTGCTGGAGAGGCTGTGGAGGAAGGGGTACCCTCATACATTGCTGGTGGGAATGCAATCTTTTGCAACCAATTCCCTCTTTGGTATTAGAAGTGATCAGTGGGGTTTATGACATGACCAGCGAGGGTGAGCTATAGTATTTAAGATTAGCAAAAGTATTAAGAAAAAAAAAGATGTTCATTCTGATGGGGGCCTTCCATGGTAGTGAATAAGTCTCAAAGAGGAAGTAAGGTGTTGGCCAGGCAAAGATGAGACAGGTATGATAGTTGGGAGAATCCTCAGCCTGACTGACTAGCAGTCAAAATGTTTCTCTATTTACACAGAATTCAGTAAGGAGGAATAGATTCATGTTGTTCCAAAACATATATCATATCATTTTTTATTTTGGATATTTATTTCACTTCCTCTTGCATCTTTTTAGTGACTACTAATAAACTGTGAAAGAAGTCATATTTCAGTCTCCTTTTACCTCAAGTTTAGTCATCATTGATAAACAGCTTTTTACTCATCTATAACCCAATTTTTTAAGAATCTAGAGGAAAATGACAGTTTCTTTTTTCCTCAGGCTAGTAGCTTTTGTGGCTTCAAAGACCCTTGACCAAAACAAAATATCCAACCCAATCTAGGCAGATTGTCATGTCCCAAGCAGTAGTGTATTAACTCATAATGATCAGAGTGCCCAAGAAGAAACCTTAGGGTAAAGTTGCTGCAGTTATTATTCAAATTAGGGCACAATACAGTGTTTATATTTTATATCTTTATAGAATTTATTTTTATGTTTATATATGTTTATATGTCTCTATAAAATTGGCCTATATGTCCGGCATTCTGTTAGTTTTTTGATGATAAGACATCACTGTGGCTCTGTATGTGCTAACATTTCTGAGAAAGGGAAGTCCTGACATCTTATTTCTTTATCATCTTTTTACGTCATTCTTTGTCTATCAGTATAAGTCTTTGTGTAGGGCAGAGGTAACTTCACCTAATCTAATTTTGCTGCTGTATATGAAAGATACAAAAGAGAGGGATCTTTGTGGGACCCACAGCAAGTGAGAAATGCCAGTAGGAAACAGAATAACACATGCAAAGAGAACTTCAATGTAGAGTTTATTTAAGAAGAGAGTATTGGGAGGGGATAGGAAGGAAGAGACTCATAGAGAGAGAGAGAGAGAAAAGAGAGAGTAGGAGAGAAGAGGAGAGAGGAGGGAGATAGAGAGCTGCCTATTCAGAAGAATGGTGCAGGGAGAGAGAGAGAGAGAGACAGAGAGAGAGGGAGGGAGGGAGGGAGGGAGGGAGGGAGGGAGGGAGGGAGGGAGGGGGGGAGGGAGGAGGCATGATGAGTTTGCCTGGGTGAGAAGAGAGAAAGAGAAATTTGGGAGTAGGCAGAGCTTGTCTCTAAAGGGGACAAGATAGTCTCTAGGTTCATTCTGCTATGTGACAGGGAAGGCCAACATAATCCTAACAGTATATGCTGCTATGCCCAGATCTGTGAAGTCCCCCAAAAACCAAGAAGGAGACTGAGTCCTGTATGTAAAAGCAAAGAACCTTTATTTTATACAAGTCTGTACACTCGGTCTCTCCACATGTCCAACATATTAGAATATTCAAAGAGCTCCAAGCTCAGTTAGAGTTGGGTTTTTATAGTAGCAAAGTTGGAGGTGAGGGGTTCCTAAGTTTTAGGACCCCTGATTGGCTGACATTTGTCTAGGGATGTCCTGGTGAGTGTGTGCTGGCAACTACCTACAACAGTTGGAATGTTATGTGTTTCCTTTGGATGGTCTGTTCTTGGGTAATCTCAGTCTGTGGTTCTTCCTGCAGCCAGGCATTGTTTCAGGGTAAACTACTGAGACTAAGGCCTCCATTAAACTTATAGATGTCTGAGTCCTATTCTGATAGGTGATAATGTTTGGAAGTTAAGAACTTCCTTTGGGTGATCTGTTTCTATCTAGCTTATCATGGCTGACTCCTACATATGCCATGTAAATGCCCAAGTGTATAGAGGGGAGAGGCTTGTATTCTGATCTGTGTCCAATTCCTCTATCAAACTGAATATTTTTGATTTTTTAATGTATACTTTGTTTTGATTATCTTTTTCCTGAATAAATACAGTGACAGATGTTTCAAGAATATCTCATGGCCTCATAAAGAGATCTCTGGTTTCTTTATGTATGTCAAAACCTCCAAAAAAGACCTTCAAGTAGATAAAGATATGTCCCTAAGAGGTGGAGGGGTGGTATGTTCACAACGTTCTTGGGGAACCTTAGAAGCAGTACTTCTGGGAGAAGGCATAAAAGACTCATAAGAAAATTTCCATCAACCCAATATTCCCAAATTGCACAAATATTAAAATATCCCCAAGTATGCAGCAGCGTCCAAAACCAAAAGTGACATTGTGACCATCATGTACCTCGGCTTTCCTGGAGCTTTTTCAAGAAGTTGTGCTGGTTTTATAACTTTTGCTGTTCCCATCAGATATAGCTGTGCCAAAATTCCACTTGTCTCTCTACAAGTATAAAACTACACTATTAACTACAAATATCAGAGAAGTCAGGTGGTGGTGGTAGCACATGCCTTTAATTCTAACACTCAAAAGCCAGAGCTGTTACACAGTGAAACTCAGTCTTAAAAATCAAAAACAATAATAAAAATACAAAACAAAACAACAAAAAACAAAACTCACAAAACAAAATCCTCAAAAAGCCTATATTAAACAAAAAGACTATGTTAAACAAAAGTCCATACTAAATGCACAGTGAGAGTTCATGAACCAGATTATACATGATAAGGGGGTGGTCCTGGCCTGCCATCTACACTCAAGGAAAAATATCAATGAGCTTTGACTTAAGGCAGTTTTTAGCCTTAGTATGAAATTGTGTGCTTATCAATTAAGGCACACAATGAAGAGCTTTTTATCTTGGTTCTCCTGCTTCTGTGTCAGATAACCAATATACCCAGTTACCTAAAACAATGCAAAAATGGATTCAAAATAATAGCATGCAATATACAAAGCAGCAAGTGGGTTGAAAATTGAAATGAGTCTGTTAAACATTTGAATACTATGCTATCTAGTGATCAGAGACCTTACAGGTAGCTTTTATGAGTCAGTGCATTGATTCAAATGTGTTACAAGTGTGCAAATCCAGGCTTGGTTTACACAGAACACTAACATGATCTTTACACAAGGACATCTTTCTCACATAGAGTGAATTAGAAGGACTAGACTGCCAAAGGTAACATCAAGAGATACATCTAAACACAGACCCTTGATTACTAGAGGACAGTGATGTGGCTTGGAACTTCTCGTTAATAGTGATGTAAGGGCAGTGTTTGCATCTCCATGGCAATGAATTTAAGCATCCCAAGAATCTGCACTTCCTTATTCTGGTTTCATTTGCAAAAGAATGAAAGTAGTTAAGAATCTGAAGTTTTGTTCCTGCTAGCTCTGTGTATCAGTCCTTGGATAAAGACAGAGTCAGTAAGTGGGAATGAGAAAAATAGTCAAGAGAAAAGATTAAATTAAAACTGTGGAGTAATAGAAATATGCCAGTATATTCTGAAAGAAAGATTAAAAGGTGGTGTTACTGTCATGCATGTGCAGACAAGCCAAGAGGCAGAAGTGCCTAATGGCCCCCAGGGATTTTAAAGGGCCCCGCATGACCCACATGAAGTGTGGATTACATCATCCATGTATAACTCAGCTACGTCCTTGTGTGCATGCATGGTTACATCATCCACATATGACTCAGCTAAGTCCTGGAGCACATGTGTGGTTGCATCATCCATGTATGACTCAGCTAAGCCCTGGAGCGCATGCGTGAGCCCCGTCATCTGTGTATGACGTACCCACGTCAACTCCTGTGTGCATTTGCTAGGCAGCTTTTAAAAGCTCGATGCACCAACTTCTCTCTCTTTGCACACTGACTTCTTTAGGCTAGTACATGCCCCCTCTAATAAACTCCTAAGCAGGTTTGTTGTGTGTTCTGTTTCTTTCTTACTCACACCAGGTAATTCCAGTTACTGCTTATCCATGCTTAGTGGTGGCCATCTGTTCCTTAGCAGCTTTCATTCTTGTCTAGACAAGATGTTTTAAGTCTGATGTCATTTGTGAAATGTTTTTTGGTCACATGGAATAGACACATGGAGTAACTCTGTGCAGTTTTTAACTTTGTCTGACCTCTAAAAACATTTCCTGTTGCAAACACTGTATCTGGGAGTTATTAGAGACTCCAGTCTCCCATATGAACATAAGTGACAGTTCAACAGTCATAAGTCACGCTCTTCGTTTCATTTGCCATCACCGACATATCTGTAACATGTGCATGAATATCTATGCGTGTTCAAATATGATTGCATTATAAAATTCAATGTCCAGAAAAAAAAAACATTTGTGTGGATGAAGGGCAATGGTTTAAAAAATATTTGATAATATGAAGTCTCTGTTAATTTATCAGCTGTGCTTACCTATCTGTCATTGAAAATTCTGTTTACAGAGAGCCTTGGGGAAAATTCTTGTATAATCGCAACATATTCAGTTAAGTGTTACGCATTTGTTGCTTTACAGGAAATTCAACATTTAAGTGTCCAAAATACACTTGATGAATAAGCACTTAAATAATGTAAAATGTTTATTAGATAGTTGAACTTTGAAAAAATCTAGAAGGGAGTCTAATATTAACTAAGTTAAACTATGATAAAATTGGAACTATACCACAGGCTGAAGCTACTCTCTTAAATACTGCTCTGAGTTTTTGTGGGTGCGAGTAGAAGATTATCAGTTAGCCTTGAGTGAAAACTTGGCACAGCCTAGAGTCACCTGAGAAGAGTGTCTCAACAGTTGAACTGCCTAGATCAGAATGTTCTGTGGGCATGTCTTTGAGGAATAGTTAATTGATGTGGGAGGGCCTGACTTATTGTGAAACTCATCCACCATTTCTTGGGAAGGAGGTCCTGGGTAACTAAGCATGAGCTTGGGGGTGAACCAGCAAATCAGTGCTCATGATTGTGCACGGTTCAGTCCATCATGGCTGGGAGCTCTGGTGAAGTAGAACATTATTATTATACAACCAGGCAGAATAGAAGAGGGCATACAGTCTCTAGTGACTGTCTTTTTTTTTTTTTTTTTTTTTTTTTTTTGCTACCAGTTCTCAGATCAAGGGATTCATACTTCCCATACTCAGAGTGGAACTTTTCTATGTGTCAATTCTTTCCAGAAAGTCTCCATCAAATACAACCAGGGGTATGCCTTCCTAATTTCCTAGGTGATACTAAAGCCAGTCAAGTTGACAATATATTAATCATCATGCTTCATTAAATGCTACTCATTGTCTTTCTTTAACTTTGGTTGGAATAGAAAGTTTTCTGGGCATTTAATCTTTCCTGGAGGTCATTATCAATTGCTGCAATTATTGCCCTGAAGGATAAGAGAACTACTGTCAAAATGTAGCCACATGACTTAGAATTTCTGTTGCTCATACTTGAATGTATATGGTGTGGGAGGCCCTTCTGTCTATGTGTTGCTTTTATTGGTTAATGAATAAAAAAACTGGCTTGGCCTGATAAGGTAGAACAGAGCTAGGCAGGAAAACTAAACTTAATGCTGAGAGAAAGGAGGCAGAGTCAGAGAGAAGCCATATAGCCCTGCAAGCCACAGCCAAGTGGCAATACACAGATTACTAGAAATGGCTTAAATTAATATGTAAGAGTTAGCGAATAAGAGGCACGAGCTAATGAGCCAAGCAGTGATTGAACTAATATAATATTTGTGTGATTATTTCAGGGCTGAGCAGCCAGAAACAAACAAGTGGCCCTTCTTCTAACACGTATATCTTCAGTATATTTTTAAAACTTTATTTTTATTTAAATGAAAAATAATAATTCTAAATATTGATGCAATGTATCATATGATGTTTAAATATCATGTGCACCTTGTGGAACTTTTAAATCAGTTGAAGGAGCAAGTCTGTTGCCTCAACAATTTGACATTGCTTTATGTGAAAATATTAAAAAGCTCTTTTGATTATTTTAAAATGAAGAAATTAATGTGCCATTATTAACTACAGTTACTGCAGAGTGCAACATAACCTAGAATGTGTATTTTCAAACCAAAACCTTGTATCTTCTGACAGATGATCTTGATTTTCATTTTGATTGGAACTAGAATCAATCAAAAGACAATACTCTAGAATTCTTTACTCCTGTAGTGTCATCAGAACCCAGCTTCTTCAGTTTTTCTACTGAAGGCCTAAAGACCAGGTCTTGGGTCAGATCAAGAGTCCTGAGTCTAGATGTGGAAAATTGCACCTAATATAGAAATTTGGATTTTCATTAGATGTACGGGTTGTTGTGACTAAACTTGATCCTGGATTTCTTAGACTTGGCAATTGAATTTTGGAACTAATTTAGAAATGTCTGGAGGTGTGCACTGGAAGAGCCTTTGATGCTATAAGCACAGCTTAGTGGATAACCTAATAGGAGATCAAAAAAAGAAGAAAGCCAACAGCAGTGTAGACAGACTGGGGAATTTCTCAGCAATTAACCTAAAATTGTTTTATATTGCATCCTGCAGACAAATCTCTCTATATTCAATTCATGCTTTGAGGTTTTGAATAAGTTTGGGATAAAAGATAGATGAATAACTAATTAATCTGGTAGAGGAACTATTGCTGCTAACTGCTTTTTCACAGCTATAGAGTGAGAATCAGGAGTAAAAGATACAGCAGAAATGCTTGAAAGAAGAGAATCAACTATTTTGCCTTAGGACAATGGAAAATATATCTTGAGGATATATTAAGAATACTTGGCTTGGGTACAGTGACAACATGTGCATAGTTCCAGATATGCTCTGTCTTCTTCCCTTTTCATATTTGTAGTGAATACTGCTATGATAAAATTGAGGCATTCAGCATCTCATCAGCAGGCTGATTTCCCCTTCTGTGAGTAGTGGGAATTGAATGGGAGTTTCTCTAATAAAATAGTACAGTATGTTATGCTTTTTCTTGCTGGAATTGAGTATGTACAAGTATAAGTATATATGTCCACAGCATATTGTATTGAGGATTCAAATTTTCCAAAGGTTTATAAAATGTGCGACAATGTCACATTTAAAGATATTTCTCCTATCTTTCCACACTGTGTAAATGACACAATTAGCTGAGGCAACTCTGTGCTTCCTAGACACCTAGAATAGCATTTCTCTGTGGAAATAAAAGCAATTTACTTTCATCATCAAGAAGCGAAGCTATTTCCTTGGAGACCGAAGTTTGTCCACATTATTTCCAAGTATGAGATAAAGGATGGAAAAGGCGTCATTGAAATCAAAATTCTTATCACCCAGGGAACTGCAAGAATGGGTAAATATGTAACCTGTCAGAGTAAAATTATAAATTGCTAAATGAACACTGACCTTTCTCAAGACAAGAAAATAAAGAGTGGACAACCCTGCTGACCTGTGCAGTATTCTTTTGAACTGTACAATTACGTAAATGAAGTCTCTGTCTAGATTCCACCACCAAGTGGATAATATATGCAAGGAGGCTTTCTTACAACACAACTTATTTTTTCTAACTACTGTGCTAATATTTTCTTGCGGTTTTCTTTCCTAATATTAATAGAGAGCTTTTCATCTTAAGCAAAGGCTTGGCTTTTTAATACCTAACAACATAACTGATTCAGTAATAAGCCTACATGAAGACGAAAACAAATGAGAGGCTAATAAAATCATGAACTTGAATATTTGCATATTCTCCTTATAAAAACTCTAGAGAAAGTCCTAGCTGCATAGTCCTCAGCAGCAGTTCCGACTGGTTTGATTATTGGTCTAGTTACTTCACCAGCTCCCAAATGCCAATGAAATTCTAACACACAAGTAGGGCATAATTGACTGTATTTAGAATCACCTAGGAGGCACACCCATAGGCATGTGTCTTGAGATTTTTTAGAAAGGCTGCCATGAAGACAAACATTCACAGTGATTATTGTCACATCATCCTGTGGCCTGAGAACCCAATATGAATCAATTGAAAAGGAACAATCCAACTACACAGTGGTATTAACTGTTTCTTCTTTACTGACTGCAAGCACCACATAACCAGGCAGGTGGAACTATGACTAGATGACTCCCACTCTCGATTTCATGCTTTCCTGCCACAATAGACTATGTTGATTTTAAAACATAAGCCAATATATATCTTTCTCTTAAGTTAAACTTGAGTGACTCCCCCCCCCCAAAAAAAAAAACAAAATTAGACAATACAGAACTTTTCATAGTGGTACTATTCCTCTAGAAGAAAATAAATAAAAAACTCTACTTAACATGTGAAGATACAGCAGGAAATGGTCATATATGATTATTTTCAGATACTTAGATCTTGGACTCCTACACCTAGAACTCATGGAAAGCATGTAATATATTAAAATAATTCTTAGTTATTTGTTTAACAAACAGAAAATCTATCTACTAGGAGCTGATTGAAATAATAATTATTAATAATAAAATAAATGTTATTTTCTTATATCAATATTAATATGTTAATAAAATCTACTCTGATATATATGTAAAGAGTGAAGTTTGGTAACATTCATCTGTATTCTCAGAATTTACTATAAATACTGAAATCTTATTAATGAATGAATACATGAATATTCATGAAAACTATAAGAGACTGAAATTCACCATTCTTATGCAGAATAGGAATGAAGATGGGGAGGAAGAGGAGAAAGAATAGAAGAAATACATGGTGCCCTTACATAGCACCTTGGGAAAATATAACATGTTAAAATACAAAATTTAATGTGACATTTCACTTTTCAAAGAGCGTTAAGAAGGAAGACTTTTTACCTTGTGTAGCGTTGTATTATTTAAACAATTCTTAAGTATCCAGGAAGCATTTGATCACCATTTGAATTATTCAGCAATTAATTTCTTTTAAATTTTTGGCACCTAATTTCTTATCAAGACATTTTGCAGAGTTAGTTGGACAGGCAGTAATAGACTCCAATGAATTTTAAAAACAATGACAGTTTGTGTTAAAGGTTTAAATACCATCATCACTATCAGTTCCTAGGATTAAAAGCTGTTACCACTTGATTATCTGGAGACCAATGTTTATGATCACAGTGCAAATCAAAGAATGCTCCTGGAATGAACTACTACATTATAAAGCTAAGGAATAAAAAATTGAAAGAGACAGAAATAGATTAGATGATAGATAAATAAACAGATACAGATAGATAGGTAGATAGATGATAGATAGATAGATAGATAGATAGATAGATAGATAGATAGATAGAT
>JABTXL010004107.1:989134-1064875 GCA_025134845.1 Neodon shergylaensis
GATAGATAGATAGATAGATAGATAGATAGATAGATAGATAGATAGATAGACAGACAGACAGACAGGATAGATAGGTGATGGATTTAAATATACAGAGCAGTCTAAACCTATGGGAATAACATGGCTTGTTCAATGTTGGGCTTAAAGTTTAGGCTAAGATCAAGTACAACTTTAAGGCCTATCCACAATGATATAATTCTGCAAGATAGACCATGATTTCAAAGATTACACAATCTCCTGAAACCACAAAGACCATGACCCTTTGGATGACTTTGAACATTACATCACCAACAATAGTACATGGATTTTGTTCGACTCTTCGTGATGTTTGGTTTACTTTTCCTGATGGCTAAAGGTGGCTACAAAGTTTTGAATGCTTGTATTTCATCATTTGAAATTGTCTTTTTAATATTTTGCATAATTATGTCTTGATTATTTGGTGTTTTGTTTGCTTTATTTTTTTATAGTTTCAAGATATTTGCTGACTGTCAGAGTCATCTAAGATTATCTCTAATTTTTTCATCTGACTTTTCACTCTGTTGTTTCCTTTGCCATGCAAAAAGTTTTTTTTAAGTTTTACACCGTTTCATTGTCAATTTTGCAATTTCCTGGGCTATCTACAGACTGTTTAAAAAAGAATCAGTAATGGTATATCTCACTAAAGAAAGAAAGATTTCTAAATTTTCTCATTTGTTCTGTACATTTGATTCTCACCGCCTGACATATTTCATCTACTCATAAAATGGACATAAAGGTACTACTACAGCATAGGGTAGCAGAGTGAGGATGAAAGGAAAAGCATGGGTGCATTCAATGTGCTTCGCCTGACACTCTTCTAGGAAAAGTTATCTCCACACAATAGAATGAACTTAGAATTTCATTCAAACAGATACTCCACTGTGAGCAGAAAATCCCCTCTTTTTACAATTGATAAGCAAGACTTTAAAATGCTAATATCTTAACTAAAGTGTCAGACTTGGAAATAAAACTTCAAATCCTAGTCTTGAAAATTTTTATTCATATTTTCAAATATCACTTGAGGATGCTAAAATGAAGAAGAGATGAAAACCTGAGTTGAGAACATCAAGATGGACAGTGAGAAAAGGATTTTATGTGAAATAGCAAAGAAGGGGTTAAAAAAAAGTTGTACCTTTATGTCTCACCTCTATATTTGTGCAAATACAGCATTGTAGGATGTAACAGAATTTCTTGGAACACTTGCCCCTAAATCTTTACATGGAGACATTATTAATGTTTGGGCTTACTTTAGGCTTGTATCTAGCAACCTCTTTTAACCTTAGTCAACCCATTTCTACTAGTCTGTGTGCTACCCTGAGGTTTGTTTACCTCATCTGCGTACTGGTTATCATACTACCTGTCTCCTTTGTGTCTGTCTGGCTAGCTGGCAACTGGCTGGCTGGCCACTAGCTGGCTGGGTGGCTCCCCATTTCTCTCTGTCCACCAATCCTGTCTATCTCTGCTTTGCCTACCTAATACCTATTCAACTTTTTATTATATCAGGCTGGTGTCTTAGACAGGCCAAGTGAAGCAGCAACATTTTTAAATGAAAAAAAAAATGTAATATAAACAAATGCAAAATGTTTTTACATAAACAATTATTCTTCAACACACTCAAATGCAACACATCTTTAAAGATTAAAAAAATATTCTATTCCACAACAGTAGAAAATTTATTATTTCTGATTGAAATAGTTTGCCATGGATCTAAAAATTTATTTGCTATTGTAAAAAATAATCAAGCAAATAATTTGTTTGCCAAAATTATAGTCTTAAAATTTTAAATAATAATAATAACAATACCCCATGATTCAGAGAATATAATATCCAAGAAAATGGCTGGAATTGGACATTATTATAAGAGATGAAAATTAATATTTGAATGACTTTTAAGCAAATAATATTTACTAAGGAGTATTCAAGGTTATTCCTCACTCTCTCTTCTATCAGATTCAGTATATCTGGCTTAATGTTAAGGTCTTTTTCAATCTATTTGCATTCTTCTACATGCAGACTTTCAATTGTAACAGCAGTATTTTAGTGTTTATCGAAGATACAATTTTTGTTGTGTATTTCTAGCTTCTTTATCAAAAATCAGGTGTCCATACTGTGAAGATTTATGTCTGAGTTTTCAATTCGATTCCATTGATAATTACATTTGTTTTTATGCAATATGATGTGCTTTTTGTTTTTTGTTTAGCTTTGTGTTTTTGTTTTTGTTTTTATTATAGCTAGCTCTCTAGGACAGCTTCAAATCAGGAATGGTGATACCGCTGAAGATTTTTCACTATTCAGGACTGTTTTATCTGTCTTCAACTTTTTATTTTTCTGTACAAAATTGAATATTGTACTTTCAAGATCTGCAAAGAAATGTGTTGTAATTTTGTGTTTAATTTGTAGATTGCTTTTGGTATGTTGGCCATTTTTACAGTGTTTACCACTGACCCAGGAGGGCACAAGAGATCTTTCCACCTTCTGATATCTTCCTTAATGGAACACTGATAGTACAGGCACTAAAACTGACAACTAATAAATGGAAGATTGAGAAACTGAAAGGCAAAGGATGTGGTCAGTATGAAAAAATAACAGCTTACAGAATGGTAAGGGATTTTCACAAATATGGAGGCCCAAAAATGTGAACCTGTTTCCATATTGACCAAAGGTCAGAGAGTTGGAACTTTCCTCTAGTTCCTTCAAGGTTATTGTGCTTCTACCTCAAACAAGGTCCCACCTAGATCTTGCTCCAGAGAGTTCTGCTCTCTCAAGGTTATTGTCAACAGGTGTTGACCTTGTGCTCCAGGAAAAGAGAAGTAGATTGTTCCTACAAGAGTCTAAGGATCCAATTAAGTTTCAGTTCCCTTTAAGGAGATAACTTGGGGTTCCACCTAGGGGGCAGTTAGCCTACAGAATGTTTTGGTCTAGAGTGTAAGTGTGACTTGGTGACTTGTTTTGTTCTAGTAACAGAATGTTAAACTATGAATATACCCATGACTTTCAATTGGTATGTTCATTTCCTTGTATCATGTTAATACAGTCTTTTGTCTTACTCCTACCTTTTTGGATGAGGGGTATTTTAAGCAGTTAGAAATATAATGTGGGCAAATTTCAGTACTCACTAGAATTCCCTCCCAATACTATCCTATATGTTTCTCTGTTTTATTATTTTCATTTGTGTCTTTATATTCTTTACTATATTTCTAAATTCACCTGCCTTTACCCTGGCAAGAATTATTTTTGTAATGGCTGGTCCCTGACACACAAATATATGATAGAAGGCACACATCCAAAATATATAAATAACTCAAGAAACTAGGCTTCAACAAACTAAGCAATACATTTAAAAATGGATACAGAGCTAAACAGAGAATCTCAATTGACAAATCTCAAATGGCTAAAAAAATTCTTAAGCTATACTTCAACAAGAAATGCAAATCAAAACTAGTTTGTGATTCCATATTATACTTGTCAGAATGTCTAATATCAATAACACAGATGATAGCTTATGCTGAGGAGGATGTGGAATAAAGGGAACACTCCTCCATTGCTGGTGGTACTGAATGCTTGTACAGCCATTTTGGAAATGATTGTGGCAATTCTTTGAAAAGTGGTAATCTATATCTACCTGAAGAGCCAGCTATACCACTCTTGGATATATACCCAAAGGTTGCCCCATCCTACCACAAGAATACTTACTTAACTATGCTTATAATGGGTTTATTTATAATAGCCAGAAACTAGGAAACATCCCTGATGTCCTTCAATCAAATAATGAATTTTAAAATGTAGTATATTTAAATGCTAGAGTATCACCCAGGTGTTTGAAAAATAGCATCATGAAATTTGCAGAGAAATGATGGAACTAGAAAAAAGTCATCCTGAGTGAAACAACCCAGATCTGAAAAGATAAACATGTTCTCACTTATAAGGGAATATTGGTTATTAAGGATACCTATGCTATAATCCACAGAATCAGAGGTTAAGTAATGCACACTAAAACATTAGGAAGACTCAAGGAATCCTAAGAAAGAGTAGGAAGAAGGATTGAAGGAACCAGAGGGGTTCAGGACACCAAGAGAATATGTCTCACAGAATTAACTACGCAGGGAGCATAGGAGCTCACAGAGACTGGAGTGGCAGTCATGGACCCTGAAGGAGTCTTTCTGTGCTAGGTCCTCTCCATACACGCTGTGATTGTTTAGCTTGGGATTTTTGTGCTATTCTTAACAGTGGGACAAAGGGTGTTTTTGACTCTTTTTCTTGCTCTTGGGACCCTTATTTTCCTACTGGGTTACCTTGTACAGCCTTGATGTGAGGGTTTTTGCCTAGTCCTATTGTGTCTTGAAGTGGTATTTTCAGTTGTTATCTCTGGGAACACTTCTCTTTCCTGAAGGGAAACAGAATTTGGGGGAGAGGGAAAGTAAGGAGGGGACTTGGAGGAGTGGAAAGAGGGAAGGGTGTGGTTGATAGGTGTTTTATGAGAAGACTGAACAAATAGAACAAAGAAATTTTATTCAAACATTTTAAAAACATCATTAAATCTTCCCTTTCTTGAACTGATATGTGAACATCATTTTTATTCCCTCCAAGAGGCAACACAATTTTTATTTGAAAATAGATTCCATTTCTCCTCCCCAAAACATTTTAAACTGAAAATTAGGTGGGTTTTGTTTCTGAATAATTTGTGTTTAGTCTTTGGAAAGTTCTCTACTTTCATAGTTGAAGTGTGAACATTTTCTTGTGGTAGCAGAGTTTCATAAAAGTAGCATATACCCATTCATGATAGATTATGAGAGTTAGTGGGATAGATGCAGGAAAATGTCAAGGTCAAACCCATGGCTTTTGTATTATAATGACTACAAGTGTAATGGATAGTGATCTTCACTGCTTCTGTTTCTTTCTTTTAGATTTATTTGTCTTTAATTATGTGTATTCTGAGTATTTGTTAACACAAGCCCATGAGTGCAACTTCTGTGGTCAGAACAAGATACTGGATTCTCAGGAGCTGAAGTTAGAGTTGGTTGACAGCTTCTTGATGTGGGTGGTGGGATATGAACTCAGGTCCTGTGCAAGAGTGATGCCTGCTTTTAGCTACTGTCTCACCTAAATAAAGAAACCCTCAGTATATTCCATTCTGAGCTAGTATGGGACTATTTTATTGTAATCAACTACAACATATCATATTCAAAATTATTCTAAGATATAGAATGAGAGAGATGAGACTGTATCCCAGTCCTACCCATTGCATCTCGTTAGCATAGAGATATCAATGGGTAATTGGCATAAAGAAAGAGGTGGGAACTTATTTACTGTCACACATTTCACAGAATGAAAGCACTGGAAAGACTGGAAAAGTCTCCTGCACTGTAAAAGTAACATAAACATATTCTAGACAGAAAAATACAAAGTAACATTTCAAATATAAAAAAAATCATAAGCTGAGAGCCAAATTAACCAAGAAGGCTTAGAAATTCAGGGAAGTTTCCCAATGAAATGGAGCTATGAAGACTATGAAAAGGAAGCTGTGAATTGTCATATATTTATATGACAATAAAAAATGGATAATAAAAGCCGGACGGTGGTGGTGCTTGCCTTTAATCCAATTATTCAGAAGGCAGAAGTAGGCAGGTCCTTGTGGGTTTCAGATCAGTTTGGACTGTAGAGCAAGTTCCAGGACAGGCACACCAAAACACAGAGAAGCCTTATTTCAAAATAAAATAAAATAAAATAAAATAAAATAAAATAAATAATAATAATTAAATGGGTTATAAACATCAAGACAGGGTATGTCACAACTTTCAGGAATCCCACAATTCACTTAAGGAAATTTAAGAATTTTAATTCCTGTTTGTCTGCTGTAAGTTATTTTGTTTGTGTTGGGTTTGTTGTTGTCCTTGTTGCTATGTTGTTGTTTGCTGTTTTGTTTTGTTTGAACCTGCATGTTGCTTTGTATCCCAAGTTTGCCACAGAGTTTTTATTCTGCTGCCTCATTCTCCCAAGTGCTGAGATTATAAAAGTATATCAACACATTGAGCTTAGCTACTGTAAATTTTATGTCTATTCTTTCTTTTTTTTTTAATTTCATGTGTAAGTGTTCTCTGACTGCATCTCTGTCTATGCATCATAAGCATGTCTACAATCCCTGACGTTAAATTTAAGCATAAAAGTGCAGAACTTTATATGTTGAAGTGTAGATAACTCTAAATAATATTAATACTAGTTTCCAAATTCACCATGAAAGGATATGATCAAATCTGGTGACAGAAAGACTAGGATGGCATTGATGATGACTGCATACCAATTTCTATGAACTCATTTGTGGCGAGATGTTATTTACCAGTGCCTAGCATGGCATCTTGCTCAGCAAGTCTGAAGAATGACCTTTCAGTTCACTTTCAAAATAGGGGAATGGGGTGTAACTGAAGTAAGATGACAACATCATACTTTAGTTTTATAGGCATACCTCAGTAAATAAGACTTTGTGAAAACTCTTAATTTGAAGAGAGACAGTATGTGCACTTAGAGAAACTTCATTGCTACAATTCAAATTTTAATTAAGATGATTATCTGAAATTTTCTTGGAATACATTTTATAGAACATTTTTAGTTTCCTTTTGTGTCTCAGTGGTTTAAATCTGAAACATATAGATGTTAAATTCCTGCAGCTAACACTTTTGAATGCTGGTATTTTTCAATTTTTCTTTATAATCAAAAAATAACCATCATCATTATTGGAGAAAAAGCACAATATATCTACATTGCTGGAAAAGGAAAAAAAAGTAGTTTAGACTTCAATTTTCATTTTTTCCTGCTGTATCATCCTTACTAAATTGCACAGTAAATTATCACAAAACTGTTCTACATATGTCTTGATTATTTTACTGCTATATTTGCTGAAGACACTATACAAACAGTAAAATGGAAACCTAAATGTAATTTGAAAACAAGAAAAATATCTAAATAATTAATTATTTAGTGAAATGGATTATACTATTCCAACTTTTCCTGCTATTTGGTTTGGATGCTATTATAATATGTAACACAGTTCAGAGAATGACTGATTCAAAGTATAAAATAGTTCACTTGCTTCTTGATTCTTAATAATGCTTCTAACTTGCTTTGCATCAGTATAAGATCAATGGATTCAATAACAAACAAAACTGTATGGAAAGTGCCCATTGCTGTAAACAGAGACTGTACTATGTACTGCCATGAGGCCAAGGCATCACTTCATTTTCTACATGTCCTGTTTCCTTGGTAACTGACTGGTGTATTCTTTTTCGGTTAGTGCAGGTGTATTCGATCGGTATGCTAAAATAACCAGACCAGCTCAAAACAACAGATATAATTTAATAATTGAAAAACAGGGAAACTCACATGGCTGGAGTAAATGGTCCTAAGTCCAAACGGGTCAGGAGAGCACCATGCAGAGAACCCAAGCACCTATCTCCCCTGTTTATCTACCTGGCTCCAGGCGGCCACACCCTAGCCAGATGTGATTGGCTGAGCTTCTCCATCACTTTTTCTCTGTATCTCTGCTCATATTCCCTGAATGGCTTTACTCTGATAAACCACTGGCTGAAACAAATTTATTCATTAGCCAATAAAAACAAAACAAATACAGAAGGATATCCCACATCATATACTCTTTTCTCTCTAATTATAAAGGAAGGATTTAATTTTAACATAGTAAAATTACATGTACAAAATAGCTATCTAGGAATAATTAGTTACAATATTTAGTCTATTTGTATTAGGTAGCAATTAAAGAAAATATTCTATCATCTAGTTTGTCTTTGCGAGTTTGTTTCATACCTATTTTATCTTTTATTATAACTAAGAAAAACCATAATTTTTACTATCTGTCTTCAACTCCATCAAAGACTTCAGAAGGATGTAATATTATCTAGGTAAGTAGGAAGTTCATTGTAAGCAACTTCCAAAACTCTAGAATTGACAGAGACATCTGATTTCTAGGGCAGTCACCCAAGGTTCTTCTGTAACATTGGGACATTCATCTCAGCCTCCAGGCCCCTAGTATCTGACAGACTTTTCCATGAAGCAGGAAATTTAAAGATCTGTTCGGCCTTGTACTAGCAAAGTTGGTTGGTTTCCTCTTCTGTGTCCTGCAGAATGTCTGACAGTTTCTTTTGTGAATCAAGAGCCCTGAAGGACCATTCCATCTTTGGAAAGCTCAGCAGTCACTTTTCCATGGTTCCTGTATGTCCAGTTCATACAGCATACCATCAAGAAGTCTTGGCAAGAATAGATTCTTGCCCAAATGACTAGTCTTATCATTAGGCAAATTTAATTACATGTTTTAAGGAGCTGTATAAACATAATACCTTAAACAAGAGTAGAAATATACCTATAACAGAATTAACCTTAAATTTGTATCAATAAACCAAAGTCCATACCAATGTAGTATTCATTTCTATATCATATTCTCCCCCTTTTTTTTCTTTAGGAAAACCTTTACTGTGACCATTAATCTTTTATAATCAAACTCCTTTAAATGAAAACAAACATTAATAACAGTATTTGGGAATTTGGGTGTAGTTTTTAAGACTACTTCCTGCTGATTGGAGGTGCTGTTAATCAAGTCTTTCATGGGTGCCCTGTGTGGTTGGTCCATGTCAGCCAGCAGTCCTGAAGCTTTTGTGGATTCTTGACCACCTGGCTCATCACTTCAGGAATCTTGTTTGATGAAAACATATTAGTCAGTAATATTTCTATTTTTTATATTTCTATATTTTTAAATTTTGATGTCAAGATACCTTTTAAAATATATATGCTGATTTAGCCTAGCAGCAAATACAATAAAATGTGTCTCTGTAAGTTAGCATCTTCACAGTCAAAAAATTTGAAGAAAATACAATAATATACATAATCCAGACTCTGTGTATTTTCCATTTTATATGACTTTTTAAACTCTATTACTTTTACCTCTGTTTTTAATTGTTGATTTGTTGAGACAGGGTTTCTCTTTCTACCTTTGACTGCCCTGGATCTCCCTATGTAGACCAGGCTGTCCTTGAATTCACAGAGATCCTCCTGCCTCTGCCTCACAAATTCTGGGATGAAGGACTTTCCTTATCCTTTTTCTTTTCTCTTATGAGCCTTCATATATTTTAAACACACTATAAGCTTATACAGAGTTTTTCTAATTTCCATCTGAATCTATCTTTACTGTATATTTCATTTTTTTTCTAAGCACATTAGTTTTTAATCTGCTAAGCAATATGGCTAGGATTAAAGCTGCACTATTGCAGCTGGTTCCCCATTCCTTACCGCTCTGAGAGTGTAGCTTCAGGGTGATGGTCCTGGCTAAAGCCAGATATATTGACACAACTTTGTGGAGTTTCTAGGTCCATATCACCAACAAGAAGTCTGTCACTGCCAGCTCAGAAACACCATTTAAATGATTGGTAGTAGAACCTCTTAAAAGAGCTGTGAAGTTTTTGCCACTAACTCTGAGTCAGGAAGCCTCTTTCAATGGAGCCACTTCTCTACTTGCCCCTTGCAAGCAGATTTCACTTGAGACAATGCTGCTACCAGAAAGGTGTGCTTGCTTTTTCTTTTCTCTCAGTAATCCAATTTTTTAAAGCTTTCTCAGGCTGTATGTGAAAATACTTGCTAAATGTTTGGGTGCCATTTGTAAAAAGAGACTATACTTTTGTTTCCTGGTGACCCAGACCTGAATACAGAAATTATATTAATTACAACACTCTTTGACTAATGGCTGAGCCATATTTCTAGCTAGCTCTTATATCTTAAGTTAATCTATTTCTATTAGTCTATGTATTGCCATGTATCATTGGCATTAACTCATTTTCTACATGACTCTACCTTCTCTTTCTCTGTATCTCTGTATTTTCCACCCATTTAACATGAGGGTCACTTGTTGGGGTTTCTGTCCTGCCCAGTTCTCATACCTGGTAACCCCCCAAAAATTACACAGAGGTCTATATAACTTATAAACTGATTGGCACATCAGCTCAGGCTTCTTATTAGCTCTTGTAGCTTATATTAACCCATTATTCTTATCTATGTTAGCCACATGGTTCAGTACCTTTTTCAGTGGGGTAGATCACATCTTGATTTTTCGGTGGTCTGGGCAGGACTGTGGAAAAATCTTTCTTTTTCCTAGAATACTCCTGTTCTTTTGCCCCACCTCTACTTCCTGTCTGGCTTTCTTGCCTATACTTCCTGCCTGGATATCAGCCAATCAGCATTTATTTAAAATATAACTGACAGAATATAGATTATTGTCCTGCACTACACCTGGCTTTACTCTGCTAAACCATTAGGTGAAACAGCACTATTCATTAGCCAATAAAAGCAACACATATACAAAAGGACATCCCAAATCACATTGTGCTGATAATATTGTTCTGACAGTATGTTTTCGTTACATGCCATGACTTTCAGTATTTTCATGTCATCTTATTATATTTCTATTTTTATATAAAACTTTCATTTTAATACAGTATGAATTTGTATTTGTGTCACTAAAAATAGATATAAAAGCCACAGAGTTATGAGACAGGAATTTAAACTCTGTAGACTGATGTGAAAACTTAGCATTATAATTGCTACCAAAAAAATGTAGACAAATGAGGAAAAAGTTAGAAGATAAATGTAAAATATAAATGCACAAATTCCATAGTGACTTTTATTCCCTTTTTCTAAAACATCATAGACTCTCTTTCAGAGTAAAATTATGAGTCTTGTCTTCAGTTATGACAGATTTTTCCTGATCTCTATGCACACCTTCTCCAGTAGAGTATATTCACTCTTTTTTATTTCCAGTGACTTTGGTCTTCCCTTTTGTTTCACAGAGGAAGTCTGTGTGGGACTTCTACATGTTAAACATGGTACTAAATGAGAAAAATTGACACAGATTTCTGAAGAAAAGTTGCATTAACAGACTAAGACCCAGTGAAAGCAAATGATATCTGAACTGTAAATAAAGGTAAAGGTGGAAGGTGGGGGTTAGAATTCTTCCTGGATGAGAGAAAGGAAAGGAACAAAACCTTCAGGAAAAAAATTAAATTTATTATCTGCTTTTACTATTACATTTTATAGGTCTTTGTCTGGTGAATTATGTTCTTTATGTAGATAACTTGTCTGCATCTTACAGATCAAGAGAATTCGAATTGACATTGAATTCTCCATAATAAAATAAGGGAGAAAAAAACTTTTATTTCAGGCTTTCAAATACAAATGATTTATAATTCCAATATTATCCAATAAACTATGGTTTAAGTTGAACTGAAAATTTATAATGTGAGGTAACAATATCATTTTAAAATAACAATGCATATGGAAGTACAGAATCTAAGGATATACTGCCAGGTATATCATTGTATATAAATAAAAATCACTCATTTCCTTCATGTATCATAGTAAATATTGTAATTGAAAAGGTATAAAACTTTCACATATGTCTGGAAAGGATTTGGGAGAATATATGCACACACAGAGATGGAAAATAGTTTGTATGGGGGAATGAAGCATCCTAGGCTGAAATAACATTTTCACCAAATGCCAGAGGCAAAGACAGGGAATGAGGTTTTGGAGGCCAACCTGAAAGTCTAATATACTAAAATAACCCTGGGCATGGGAATGAAAGCGGGATTGAGACCAGGAGAGGAGATGGGGATTAAATGTTCAAGGCTTTTACTAACAGGATATGGATTTTGAAATTGACATTTTACTCGGAGCCCACCCTAGGCTTGCTATTCTCAAGTGCAGTAGAAGTGGTCAAATAGGCTAGTCTCTCTGGGACACATTCATTATGTTCAGCTAGGAGGAGAGGTCTGACATGTTTCAAACTGATGATAAGGATGTCAGCAAGAACAATTAAAGTACTGCCAAATTTCAACTCTTTCCTTTAAAGTTGTTTATAAGGATTTATTTTTATCATAAGTTATTTGTCTGAGTGTCTATATAAGGGTCTGTGCATGTGAGACAATGCAGCACTCAAGGGAGGGTAGGGGAGTCAGATACCCTGGGTCTGAAGTTACAGGAAGGCATGGGCCACCCAACATGGTGCTGGGAACCATACTCAGCTCATCTACCTTCTCTTAACTTTTGAGTCAGCGATCTCTCCAGCTCCAAATTTCAATTCTTCTAGTGAATTTTTAATGGAATATAAAGATCAACTAAAGAATATTACATGCTGGTGATATATAATAGAATTCTAAAATTTATCTTCTGAATTAAAACAATTTATCTATATATTGATAAAATTAATTAATTACTGCTGTCAGTCAGTGTATCCTGGTGATGAATTGACTCATCAATAATAATTCAGAACTACACTGGCTGCTGACATTCAGAAGTAATGCTAAGCTGTTCCCATCTGCAATATGCAACAGTGGCCTGAATAAAGATCCTTATACAGAATACGTAAGCACAGAGGTAAAACTTCTTACTTTAACTTTCCTTCAAACCTTGTGAATGAGGAAAGAGTCCTAGAGCAGAATGCACTAGAATTTGAAGGCAATCCTGCCAATTTCAAAAATGTCTTTACCTTCCTGTATCTATTAACAAGCAACTACACCCTCAGCTTTTTCATGTCCTGGTAGTAAGGAAGTCACAAGGGCTGGCCACAGTAAAGATAACTGGTTTTCATATAGGCATAGAAAAGTGGTTTATGTGTAGATGCACCTATTTAAATTCTGCCTACCTCTGAGAACAGAACAATTCTATGTGTGCTCATGCCTCTTTGCTTAGAATTGTCTAGAGATGAAGGAATAGATTAAGTTCCCTGTGCTGACCTTAAAAAGAGGTGTGCATTTTTACTTTTGTATAAATGAATGAAATTATCTCTAATTCTACTTTTAATTACTTGGTATACTGTTGGTCTTCATGCTATTCATTCTGATAAATATCAAATTAAAGAAAAAGGTATCTTAGAAACAAGAAGTAAGAATGACATTAGCATTGGAATCCATGTATTTTTAGCTACACACATTTCAGTGAATAGTCCTTGTGTTACTTAAACATGTAATTTCTAATCCATTTTCTTATGGTTGTTTACTATACCTCATTTCCAAATGTTGTTTATAAATATATATTTGTATTTATAGGGTGATATGCTATAAAGATGATTACTTTGCATAGGTATGGATCTTGGTTTATTGATAAAAATTTAATATCAATTTTGTTGAGGGTACCACTTGTTGATTCCTGGCCTCCTGGCTAGCTTAGAACCAAAATAATCACACAGAAACTATATTAATTAAAACACTGCATGGCCCCTTAGCTTTAGCTTCTTATTGGCTAATCAGTTACATATTAATTTATCCTGTTTCTATTCATCTGTATATCACCATGTGGCAATGGCTTACCAGCAAAATTCCAGAATGTCTGACTCTGGAAATGGCTTCAGGGTTTATCTGCCTTCTTCCTCCCAGCATTCAGTTTAGTTCTCCCTGCCTAACTCTTTTCTACCCTATCAGGCCAAGCAAGTTTCTTTATTCATTAACCAATAAAAGCAACACATAGACAAAAGGACCTTCCACACCATTTCTGCTCTTTATTAAGTTATGGTGTTTGTGCAGCTCTTTGAAAATGTAATGTATAGTTAAAATATAGGCTAACATATAATCATCTATAATAGTCAAGCTTGTAGTCATGTTAGTTAGGTTTACAAGATGTACAGAGATGTATTTCAGATGGATAGATATTCTTGAAATCTTTCAAATATGGCATTTAAAATGTTTTAAATGTTTTAAAAACTTAGGACTTTTCATGACATGAGAGACATCTGCTCCTGGCAACACCAATCTATCTCAAGAGGAAAATGAGCACCAAAGAGACTCCTTATGAAACTTTCTAGGCATTTGGACAAGAAACTGCTCTTGCCTGGATTACTTGATGATTACTGTATGAACTGGATAGGCAAGACCCACAGAGAAGCTGTGCTGAAGCTGCCTATAGTAGGTGAGACTATCCTTCAGGCATCCTTCTTCATACAAGAGTCTGCAAGACATTCTGCAGGACACAGAAGAAAGTGACTAACAAACTGCCAATATAGGTGGAACTGTCTTTAATTTCCTGCTTCATGGAAAGTCTACCAAATATTATAGGCCAGTAGGCTAAAGACGGGTACCCCAACATTACAAAAGAACTTTGGGTGACTTTCCCGGCAGCAAGATGTCTCTGTCGATTCTAGAGTTTTCGAAATTGCTTATAATGCACTTCCTCTTTATTTAGGTGATATCATATCCTCCTTGATTCTTTGATGGAGTTGCAGAATAAATAGTTATAATTATAGCTTTCCTTACTTATGAAAGAAGATAAGGTAGATATAAATGCTGTAACTTTAATTCTTGCTTGATACTTGTTTAGTTATATAATTTATTATATTAATGTTAAAACCTTCCTTTTTATTTAAACAGAAAAGGGGAAATGGTGTGGAAGTCATTCTGTATATGTGTTGCTTTTATTGGTTAATGATAAAGAAACTGCCTTGGCCTATGATAGGATAGAGTAGAGCTAGGTGGGAAAAACTAAACTCAATTTTGGGAAAAATAAGGCGCTCAACATGAATGAACTAAATCCACTTAAAAACCTGAGAGGGCTTAAAAAGGAGAGAGAGTTTAATGCAGCTTTTTTGCTGTTTGCTGGCAGAGTATCACAGCTCCTTTAAGAGAGATTTTCCTGATTCAGCTGTAGCTAAAACAAAAAAAAGCCATGACGGTTTTAAAATTCTGCCAGCACAATCTCTAGCTCCTGCTGGAGACAGAGCATTCAGATGGGGTTTGTGAATAAAGTGCTATGGTGTGCCTGGAAGGGGGCATTTTACTCAGTGGCTCAGAGGCACAAGCAGCTCCGTCATGCTAGTGGTGCACTGTGCATGGCTCAGAGTCATCATGTTGAACTGGGTGGGGCAACAGGCAGTACCTATATTGACCTAGGATTGTTGCAGCTTAGATTCTTAAGTGCTTAACATTTTAAAAGCGCAAAGCAAAAGTGTTCCTGGAGAATAAAGAATTACAGACAATACAATAGGACAGATTCAGACATAAAAACCTCTAAATGAGTGATAGTGTTAGATAAAAAAAATGTAGGCTTGGGGAAAGAATAAAAAAAGAGTATAGCAAGTCATAAAATAATGTTAATGCTTAAAAAGGTAAAGTCTTTAAAGAGACAGAGTACAGATAGTCATAGGTTAAAAATAATAAAAAATAAGCCATGTAAAAATGGAAAATTCACAGAGAGTCTGGATTCTATGTATTATTATGTTTTCTTTGAAGTTTTTGTGAAGTAGCTAAGTACAAAGAGACATTTCATTATATGGGCTGCCAAGCTAAACCAACATGTATATGATAAACGTATTTTGACTTCAAAATTTGTGTCTAAGGATATGGTGCTTTGGAAAAGAGGTTCTTCTTTTGTTTTCACAGAGGATGAGACCCTGTGGATTGCTTCTAGACAAATATGGTATGAGAGACCACACCCTCCTGAAAGGTTGCTGTGAACACCCACAAAAACTTACTTTGCTCAACTGCTGACTGAGATGAACCTGGCACACAGGATACACCATGAAAGACCTGATTAACAGCACCCCCATATAGCACGAAGCATTTTGGAGAGAAAAAACTATGCCCATAATCCCAAATATTGTTTATAAATGTTCTTTTACATTTAAAGGGGGATATAATATAGATATGAATAATTTGCATTGATATAAATCATCTTTTACTAACACTAATTTAAAGTCAATCTTGTTATATGTATATTTCTGCTCTTGATTAAGGTATTGTGATTGTGTAGTTCATTTAAAAATGTAATGTATAATTAGAAAATATAGGTTGTTAATGGATAATCATTGATAATAGTCAAGCTTTTAGTCATGTTAAATTTTCTAGATATATATTTCAGATATATTTCAGTTTGATAGGTATTTGCCATATCTTTCATTGAAAATGTTTTAATAACTTAGTGCTTTTCATGACAATGAGACACGTCTGATCCTGGCAGCACCAATCTACTTCAAGAGGAAGATGGGCATCAAAGAGGCTCCTTATGGAATTGGTTAGCCATTTGGAAGAAACTGTTCTTGCCTGGACTGTTGCATAAACTGGACATGCAGTACCCACAGAGAGATGACTGCTGAACTTGCCTAACGGTGAGATGATCCTTCGGTGTTCCTGTTTCATAAAAGAGTTTGCGAGACATTCTATAGGACACAGAAGAAACCGACTGAACCATCTTTGAAATTTCCTGTTCATGGAAAAGTCTGCTAGATACTATGAGCCTGTACTTTGGGTACTGTCCAGGCAGCAAGATGTCTGTCATTTCTAGAGTTCTGGAAGTTGCTTACTTCCTGTTTACTTAGGTAGTATATTCTTCTGGAGTCTTTGATGGAGTTGAAGAATAGATAGTTATACTTTTCATTTATTATGATAAAAGATAAAATAGATCTAAATATTGTAACTGTAATTCTTGCTTGATACCTGTTATATGTAATTTTACTATGTTAAAGTGAAAGCCTTTTTTTTTTGTTTAAACAGAAAAAGGGGAATGTTATAGGAGGTCCTTCTGTAGTTGTGTTGCTTTCATTGGTTGAACAAAGAAACTGTCTTAGCCTTTTGATAGGGCAGCAATTAGGTAGGCAGAGTAGACAGAACTGGATGCTGGGAAGAAGAGCAGAGCCAGACAGATGCCATGGATCTCTGGCCTGAGACTGATGTAGGATAGAATCTTGCCATAAGGCACAGTCATGTGGTGACACACAGATGTAATAGAAATGGGTTAATCAAGATGTGAGAGTTAGCAAATAAAATGATAGAGCTAATGGGACAGGCAGTAATTTAATTAATACAATTTCTATGTGGTTATTTTGGAGGTCAAGCTAGCCAGGTGGCGGGATGCAGCCCGCTCCTCTTCACAACACTTGTTCAATATGTTGCTTCTTTTCTCTTGGTAGACTGGAACCATACTGTTTCTTGATGACAAGTGTTGATTATGGTTGCAGAAATCACCATCATCACATGCACTGTCGTAACTATAAGGTCCAAGCCTAGGGAGGAGACAGTTTTGTTATTGTTTATTTTCTTTTATTATTATTATTATTATTATTATCTAAATTTGCTCATTTATTTTACTTTCCCTCTTTTCTCTCCTTTAAGCCTCACCTCCACCTCCTCACTACATCCCCAATCCACTCCTCATCTGTTTGTCAGAAAGGTATGGCATATCAAGTTGAGGTAAGTCTAAGTTTCTCCCCTTAAAGCTAGACAAGGTCACCCAATATAAAGAATAGGTCCCTGGAAGCCTTAGGGACAGACCTTGCTCCTAACATTAGGAGTCCCAAAAATAGATCCAGCTACACAACTATCACAGATATGTGGAGATTATAAGTCAGTCCCATGCAGGCTTCCTAGCTATCGGCACCAAGTCTGTGAGCTCCTGAGACCAGGTTAGATGTTTCTGTGTGTTTTCTTGTGATGATTTTGGCACTTCTGGCTCATATAGCCCTTCCTCCCTCTCTTCAGGAGGTTCATTAGGTTTATCTAAACTCAACCCAGTGCTTAGTTGTGGATCTCTGCATCTGTTTCCATCAGGCACTAGAGGAAGGCTCTTTGATAAAAACTGGGTTAGTTACCAGTGTGATTACAGAAGATAGCCAGTTCAGGCTACTGATCCACCACATCCAGTCTTAGGTGGAGTCATTCTTCTAGATTGATAAGAGTTTCCCTTGTACGAGGTTTCTTCCTGACCCCAAAAAGTATCCATATCTCTTTCATTACTCTCCTCCTTTACCCTGAAACCCAATACCTCATGTTCCCATCCCCACTCAGCCCTGTCTAACCAGGAGATCACTTCTATTTCCCCTTCCCAGGGCAATCCATGAAGAGGACACAGTTTTATAATTCCATTTCTGTCTGATTCCTACTCCTCCACACAATAATTGTTAGTCTACAGCATTTTATAGGGTGGGCAGGTGTTAGCCCTTCATTCAGTATCCTTTCTGAAGTCTCTCATGAAGAGTCATAATTCAGTCATTTGCTAAAGCAACACCCTGCCTTTAATTTTAAAACTGAAAAATGCAGCAGAAAGTGAGCTATTTAAACCAGACTCGTGGATAGTCTCTGAGACATAAAATCATGTCACATAAACTCTCAACACAAGCACAGACACCTGCCTGGATTCATCCCCATCAGTGGACATGTTCCAGCAGAGGTCGTAGGGTTTTTGCAAGGGAAGAAAGTGAGTAAGGTCATGGTGATCAGGAGAATCCTGCAGCCTGACTAATAGAGTGTTCTTTATTTATACAGAATTTACTAAGCAGGGATATATTCATATTGTTCTAAAGCATAGATTATGTCATTTTTGCTTTTGCATGTTTCACTTCCTTTTGTCATCTTTTCATCACCATTAATAAACTTGACAGAACAGAGTTATCATTGCCAATTATTTTCCCTCAAGTTTTGCCATCATTGATGAGCAGAATTATCATTGTTGCTAATAAACCCCATAATCCAGTTTCTAAGAATCTAGAGACATATGGCAAGCTGTTCTCGGGCTAGTTGCTTTTGTGGCTGGTGCAGGAGAATTGTCTGTATTCTGTCAATCATGTTTTTAAATAAATGCTGATTGGCCAGGCAGGAAGTATAGGTGGGAAAACCAGTCAGGAAGCAGAAATGATACAATGAGAACAGGAGAATTCTGGGAAGGGGGAAGTTGATTTCTCCCACTCCTGCCCAGACCGCCAAAGCAGCGGGATGTGATCTGCCCCACTGAAAAAGGTACTGAGCCACATGGCTAACATAGATCAGAATAATGGGTTAAGATAAGTCATAAGAACTAATAAGTAGCCTGACCTAATGGGCCAATCAGCTTTATAACTTATAGAGATCTCTGTGTGATTTTCTTTGGAGCTTGCTGGCTGTGGGGTACCGGGTAGGAAAGAAACCCCAGCAAGCAGGCCCCCTTCATTTTACATGTGGCTACAAGGACATTAGACTAAAAAAAACCTTCAAGCCATCCCAGGAATACTGCCATGTCCTAAGGAGTAAATTATTAATTCTTAATTGTCAGAGCATCCAAAATACCTTTACAGGCCAAAGCTGCTCCAATTATTATTCAAATTCTGGCATAAGACAATGCTTATATTTTACACATTTACAAAATATTTTTATCATAATTCTTTGCCCATCAGTGTAAGTATCTGTGTAGGGCAGAGGTAACTTCAGCTAATCTAACTTTCTCATTGTATATGCCACATAATTGTTGGAGTGTACAGTGGTAAGAGGCTTGCAGTCCAAACTGTGGTCTACTCCTCTAGCCCACTGCATCTCATTGACCTTTTCAAGTCTACTTTGTTTTGGTTATCTTGTTCCTGAGTGAGTACATTGACAGATGTTTCAAAACTGTCTGATAGCCTCATAAAGAGACTTTTAACTCCTTTATGTGTATCAGAACTTCCAAAGTGTAAGGAAGACCTTCAAGTAAATATGGATATCTCCCTAAAGTGGGGGAATAGCATGCTGAGGACTGTCTTGGGAAGCTAGAAATCACATTCCTGGGAGAAGGTATAAATGATTCATAAGAAATTCTCATCAATTCAATATCCACAATCTGTAAAAATATTAAAAGTCTCCCAAGGGTGCAACAGGAGTATATGAGAATCAAAGGTGGCATGGTGGCCATCATGTGACCCAGCTTCGCTGGATCTTTGTCAAACTGCTGTGCTGGCTTTATGACTTCTGCCATTCCCATCACATATGGCTGTGCCAGATAGCTGTGGTCAAAGGAAATACACAGGTGGCTGTTTCCTACATGCAGCACAGAGAGCCTACACTTCCCAAACTGTCATTTCTGGCAGCTGGAACTTGACTCACAAATGGATGTGTCAGGATGTTCAATGGACAGCAACCTGAAGGTTTCTCCAGCAGATCTGAGGAATAAGAGGTTCTGCAATATGTTTAGAAACTGTTTTAAAAGCAGTTCAAATTTAACTCTTTGGAATACTTTCAGGGAAGTTTGAGCTCCTTTCCCAGGTCTAATCAAATAAGGCTGTGGAGCATTACACATGTTTCTATGGACAGTGTCACTCCCACCAGTTCTGTAGTGTTCCCAGAGTCCCAAAGACTTATTCTTATATCCAGCACACACAAACATCTCTCTTAATGTCTCTTTTGATAAAAGGATATTCTAAATGTTCTGAGAAATGTAGTTTTCTTTTGCTTCTAATCTGTCTTTTCAGTCAGTTGAAATAATTAAAATATTGTTTATTTTTAATTTCTAAAATATAATGGTAGTAAATTAAATTTTACCTAACCTAGTTTATACTTGGTGTGCTATTTGTTGCATTTCTATTTCATAATAGATGAAAAGAGCTCTTTAAATACATGGCACATATTTTCCTCAAACCTAAGTTGTGATGGAGAAAGCCATAGACTCAACTTGGACTGATGTCTTACCTCAAGCATAGAAAACATCAACTTCACATCACCCAGTGAGCTTGCATTTTCTTAAAAAACACTATGACCAAGTCCTACGTGTTTGGAAGAAACAGCAATTTACAGATTAGACATGGCTTCCCCAGGAAGAAAAGCTAACACTTACCATATCCACATCGCCTGGGCATTATTTTCCAGAGCTATGGATACTGTCGTAGGTAGGTTTACTATTAACGTAATAAAAAACTGTGGCCAAAAGCTTGGGGAAGAAAGTTTATCTCACTCATAGTTGCATGTAACAGTTCATCATTAGAACAGCAAGGGCTATTGCAGGAGAGAATCTGAAGGCAGGAGGGGTTTGTATTTTATATAATGAAAGACAATGATTTCTTTATGTTGTGATAACTATTTTCTAGGCATAATTGTGTAGAATAAAAAGGTGCATCATTTAATTCTTTGTGCTTTTGTTCATTATCACAGCCTCCAGGAAAAAATTGGCATTTCATACCAGAAGCAAAAAATCAAGTCAGCAAATCAGCTTGACTGTGAGCCACATAATGTCAGTTCTCAGACACAAGCAAGACTTTAGGAAACAATATGAAAGTATTTATGTCAAATACCATAAAACATAAATATATTTGTATTAACATTCAGGACAAAAATGCATGCATTGTACCTTTTTATTAGTTGTGATTTTTGTGGTCAGAAAAATCACTTAGTGTAAGCATTTGACCCTCAACTAAATTATGTCTCAGCACAGGAATAATTAAAGTGTCCTCGGGAAAGAACAAAGTCTCATTTTCTTTGGCAAACAGGAAACATCCATTTTTCAGAGTCTGAAATTTACACAGGATGTTTTCAGTGCACAGTGATTTCTGCTGCAGGGAACATGCCCCAATCCTGCCAGGCTCACTGCCTTTGGTTTCATGGAGCAATCGTGATGACGTTGTTGCCTGCATCATCATAAATCAGTGCCAGTTCTGAAGGAACCACAAAGACTGGTGAGCTCACAGAGACGAGGACAGATGTGAGTCACTGCAAGGTCATCTCACTGCTCTCTAAAGGTCAGGTCATGCTCATTCTTCATAGAGGGATTCAAGAATGTTTATTTCTTTATGCTTTAATTTGTCCCTAAATTTACACAGATGTTATTTTTGGAACAAATAACATTTGTAGTCAGTGAACAAAAAGATGTAGATATTTTGATAGACATTACATAGATGAGGTTAAAAATATCTGCTAGTGTCACATACAGAATTTTCTTTAATGATCTTGAGAGCACTAAAAGAAATAAAAATAGCATTTTTTTATTTCAACTATGTTTTGATACCTAGGACCCACATGATGGGAGAGATACCTCTCTGTGATCCTGTCTCTGCCTCCAGAGCCTCTGTCTCTGTCTTTGTTTCCTCACATTCTCCATAATCTTGCTAAGAAACCATGACTGGCTTGTACTTACTGTGTTGTCCACAATGACCTCAAATTCATGTGGGATTCCCCTCTGTATGCTGTGTATTGGTTAATAAAGAAACTGTTTTGGCCTGTAATAGGGCAAAAGAAAAGAGCTAGGAGAGAAAAGCTAACCTGACTACTAGGAGAAGGAAGGCAGAGTCAAAGAGAAGCCATGTGACCACTCCAGAGACAGACGCCGGAACTTCACCTGATAAGCTAGAGCCTCATGGCTATACACATATTAATGGAGATGAATTAAATTAAGATATGAGTTGACCAGAAATATGCTAGAGTCATTGGCCAAGGAAGTTTTTTTTAATAATACAGTTTCTGTGTAATTATTTTGGGTCTGAGCTGCCAGGCGGCTGGGAAACAAAGAGGGGACCTCTTACTACATCGACTCACCAAACCTCCTTCCTCAGACTCATGAGTGCTATGATTTCAGGTACTTGCCATCATGCCTGACTTATAAAGTCTTTTAACTTTCACTAAAAGCCATATCCTAAGTTTTTATTTCCTAATGTATAAAAATAGAATAATATGCCAAGCTTCAACAAAGTTGGTATTGCTGAGGAAATGAATAAAACAAATTCACTTTTATTTTCATACAGATGTGACAGGGATATTGCCATTTGATTTTGTTATATCCCATCAGAATTATGTTCAATTCCCTTTGACATTAAAAGCTTATGTCCCTGTGTTCAACAATACCTGGACATGATACTTTATCCATATCAATCTTGGTGCCAGTGTTCGTCAACAGCTAGTTAAGTGATTATGTTGTTTTTCAGTCAGATTCTCTAGTCACTAAATATGCCTTAATATTTTTTAAGTTTTGACTTTATAATCTTCATATACCAATCACAAAGCCCCCTGAAACTATCCACACATAAAAACTTGACTGTACATTTAATTTCATAATATATTCTTCATTTGTAAGATCCTGCTTTCTGTTCTAGGTTTCCCTCACTCTGTATCACTGTGTACGCATGAAATTATTATTCAACAACCATTTTTATCTTAGCTTACTTTTAATCAACTCCAAGACCTTAATAATTATGCTTTCTTCTGTAATAGCTTCTTTGTTCTCATTCAGAAAGCTCTCTAGATTGCAAATATGTCCAAATACAATATAATTCTAGCTGGATAGCACCATGTGTTTCATTTAATCCTCATATGTGTGTGTTTGGGAACATCACAAGACCTATTTTGTTTAATTATTACATGTGTATTTAGTTTGTTTGCACATGTATATATATTCATATGTTTGCATAAGCATACACATCTGTGTTACCAAGTGCACATGAAGGTTGGAGAACAACTTGGAGAAGTTGACTTTTTACTTCTACCATGTGGGTCTCAGGGATCAAATTCAGATCATCAACTTTGGCAGCAAGTGCCTTTACCCATCAAACCATCTTGCTGGCCCTAGAGGAACTGTTTTAACTCTTAAATTGAAATTATAGCACGTTAGTCATTTATTTTGTTATTAAATGATGAATATTCATGCTCACTAATTAAGTTGTCTGGCCTCACCCTAAGCATATGTCCACATGCCACTGAGCTGATTTAGTACAAACAGAAATTGGAATTTCATAGGGAACAGTATGTATCCTGAGCACATTTTCCTCCTATTCTGTATGTCCTACTTTCACTCACATCCATGCCATGTACTTTAGATTTGTGTTATCTTTAGAAACAAACCTTTATTCAGTACAAAATAAATCAATACTGTGGAAAAATGTAAATTTCCCATGCAGTAAACCACATTTATCTACCACAATGCTTGAACATTGTTGACAGGCTGGGGTTGAAGGTCATTTTATATTGTTAATTTTGATATGTGTGCCTATTAATTTACAAATATATGTGTGAACACACATATGAATATGTAGAGAATATTCAACCTAGTCCTAAACAGTATAAAGCACAATTATACATACACACAATTAATAATCAAAATACAAAATATAGGTCATGAAAATAAAAGTGATAAATTTCTTGAAGAGTAAAATAAACAACCATTAAGTTTCTTTCTTTTTCTTTCAAGCAGTTAAGTTAATGCAGCTATTTGTTATTTGAAAACTGTCACATTATTTTTCCTGACATTAATCAGAAAAGAAGTCTCTTATGATGTCATCTCCCGTTACCGCTGAACTACAAGTTAGAACATCATGGCTGTGGAGTTTAAAGGCAGTAGTGGGCAATGCTCTGATTATGAGTGACAGAGACTGCTGGAAGTCTGATCAGAGAGTCCATATTCTCTTGCTGATTTGTTGTCTTACGGGAAATGTCAAAAGAGAAAAACAATATGGTGTGCTACATCCACTGTATCTCCATCTCTAGTGGTCCAAATGCCCCTTCTGACCTCCTTTAGTTACCTACATACAGATACCTACACCCATGTACATACATACAAACTAAAAATAAAATAAATATTATAATGGACTAGTCAAAGGAAAACTGCAGCAGTGTGCTGGCTGCGGACTTAGTGAGCGTGGAGATCTTTGTGTCCCAGACTTCCAGCAAAATCAATGTGTTTCCTTGTTAGTTCCTGGAAGCCCACCCATGATTCCCTCTTCTACAGAGAAGTTGGTACTTTGTCCATCTCATCCTTTTTGTTTATTTCTGTTTCAGGTGATGCTGATTTTTCCATCTCTAAAAGTTTGAATTAGATTGTTTGGGTTATTTTCCGTATTCTTTAATCACCATGTTCAGGTTTTCCTTGGTCTTTTAAAAGAATATGTTGACAGCTGTATTTCCATTTTCAATAATAACAATTATGTGATGTCATTAATTAAATCTATCATCAGTCTATGCCTTTTCTCAGTTTGTTTCTGTTTGTTAAACCTTATCTCCTTGTTTCTTTGAAAATAGTAATTGTTTGCCAAAGGCCGCCATAAATTTTATGATCATTGATGCTGAATGTTTTTCCTCTCTGTAAACATTCTTGAATGTTTGATGAAAATGAGTTATTTTTCATTCTTTTGATAGGTTGATCTTTTGGAGGCTGACATTTAAATGCAACAAGAGAAACCATTTGTTTAGGACTAATTTTGCTACCCTTCTAATACAGTAGTCTCTGGAAACCTCTGTGTAAGGCTTCAAGAATTGTGTATCTTTTTCTCAGCAGGGCACCTGAAGTCACTTATGCACTGATATTAAATGGTGACAGAGCTCACAAGGATCTTCTTTCTTAGCCTTGCTTTGCTTTCTCTTCTAACACCCATGTTCCTTAACTCTGTGCTTAGGGAGATTCCCAGTGGCCTCTGAAGCTCTTCCCATCCTGTTTCCTTCTGTGTCCTACTGTCACTGAAAGCTCTTGTCTTCTTTACTTTCACGGAAACCTGTCCTTTATTATCAACTCAGCAAAACCACTAGGATTGTACCAGGCTTTCCAACCTCTGCTGGAGTTTGGCAATGCATCCAACAATAAGTAAAATCACTTCAAGTCTTGCCTTCTCTATGTCTCTGCTACTGGATTCTCTCTGTGTGCTATTCTCCATTCAGCATGTAAGACTTTCATGTTATTCAATGTATATACTATGATCCCACCATAATGTAAAATAAACTTTGCTGAAATTGGCTCTTTACATGGACTTATTTAATTTCATTCTGCATATTGTCCATAAGCCTCAGACCCTCTCTGTTTTAAATTGACTACGTATGCATAACCTCTGTCCCTGCTCATCCTGAATCCACCTGCAGATTCCTTTTCCACCTCTGCAGTCTATAACATGATATTATGAGTTTAGACACTTTCTGACAACACATCCAAACTGATCTTATTTATCCTTTGTGTGCTTGTATGTTTGTGTGTATGTGGGTGGGGGTGGGGGAATTACTGTTTCCCATTGTGTTTTCAATGGAGAATTAGTATGGCCCATCATGTAAATTTAACAGTTCGATCTTCTGGAAATGAAACAGAAATTAAAAATGAAACAACTTTGTAGACAAGAGAACATTTATAATTCAAGATTTTTCCACTGCATAAGAGGAATGATAAGCCTGGACTTGAGCTTGACTTGAAAATAGATTGTCAATTCAACCATTCAGATACCTCCTGAATGTTACCTTTCCTTGTGATAGTTTTTATGACTTTCAACAGAACATGCTGTTATCTTACTTTTCTTTTCTTCTTTTTCATTGTGACACAAGATCTTTTTGTGTTTTTCTTGTTGTCTTGGAACTCTTTCGGTAGACCAGGTGAGCCTCAGACTCACAAAGATCCATCTGTCTCTGCCTTCCAAGTGCTAGTATTGGAGACATGTGCAACCAACACATGGCTGCTCGCTTTCCTTTAGGTTCTATGATACAATTGCAAATTTCTTTGCTCTATCATATCTTTGAAAATATTTTATAATGCATATCTTTATCAATAGATCATAAAATGAGCGATTCACCAGGCAGACTAATAGTTTCCTGGCATGCTTACAGAGCAATATTTCCTACAGAGAATCATTAGTTCCCATTATACAATTCTGCATGTAAACTATTTACATGTGCTGAAAAAGCACCAAGAACCTAGCACTGTGTAAGTTGAGTAAAAATCAAACTGAATTAAAATAACATTTTTCGAGGTTTTTTGGAAAATTCTGCTCATTGGGATGCTGTGAAGGCAAGGTGCAGCTGTGGGCTGAGTGGGATTCCTCTGCACTGTGGCTCATCTTCTCTCTGCAAAGCTAACGACCCAGAATTTTCGCCATGCACTGAGAAAGAATTTGGGTTCTGAAGTCATCCTGACATGAACTCACACCAATGTCTGCTTTCTGAGCTATGTGCATGCTCCCAAGCAGGAAATCTCAGCATTTTAAGCTTCACTCATTTTCTTGTTCGAAACTGAGATTGTTGAAATAAGAGCAGGCCAGGGCTGCGCCCCCAGTACCCCAGCTGCCTGGCTTAGCTTAGCTTATGCCCCGAAATAACAACACACAAACTGTATTCTTTTAAACACTGCTTGCCCATTATATCTAGCCTCTTCTCGGCTAACTCTCGCACCTGGACTAGCCCATTTCTAATAATATGTGTAAGCACCCCAAGGTGCGCTTACTGGGAAGATTCTAGCCTACGTCCATGCTGGGTCGGAGCTTCATCGCATGTGCCCCAGAGAGCAGAGCTGTTGAGTCTGAGCTCACTTCCTCTTCCTCCCAGTATGCTATTCTGTTTATTCCTCCCACCTATGTTTTAACCTATGAGGGCCAAGCAGTTTCTTTATTGCTTAACCAATGAAATCAACAGATTGATATATGACACTCCCACATCACTGAGATAGCAAACACATTGCTGTGAGAAGTTATAGGAAAAATGATGTCACAAATGTAAAGAGCTTGTTTCCTTTCGTACTCAGTGTTTTTGCCACAGGGCTCATACATGAATGCAACTGCCTTCCTATACAGGAAAGACAACTGCCTGAGGCCTGGTGAATCTACTGCAGTGAAGGAAATGTGCTATCACATTCAGACCAGCCTGAAGGATGGGGAACCAGATCAATTGTTAGGAATTCTATCTGATGTAGGGACAGGAAACAGGTGCATTATATCACTAGCCAGTAAAGAATAATGAGGGATAGAAAAAGAAGAGAGAGAAAGAAGAGGAGAAATGGAGTAGGAGAGAGAAAAGAGAAGAGAGGTAGGGAGGGAGAGGTTTTTGTTTCCTGAACACACAGTTTTATTAACAGAAGTTTATTTCTGGTCAGCACACACTGTGTATAGATTGAAAGGACACACTGAACTCATCAACAAATACAACTATTACACATACACGTTGTTTCTTAAAATAAAGTGAGTTGTTAGAGCCAGGAAATTTGATAAATTCTCATTTTATGACAAAGTATTAGATTAAAGAAAGCCATTCAAGTACCTAGAAAATGACATTTTACGATGAAGAATTGTTCTTTTAAAGTAGATATAACTACTATTGTCTGAGCCTAGTCTTTCATCCAAGCCAGCCTCAAGCTACTGTTTCCTTTAGTCTTTTAATCAATGGTGAGCAGTGCTCACATTTACCATTTACAAACTGCCTTCTAAATTACACAGAGTTTCAGGATTAGCCTAACTGGTACTGATAAGTATCCAGCTAGAAAAAGTGGATGCAAAAGTGAATGAATGAATGAATACAAGTAAAATAATAATAGCAATGATCATGTGTGTGTTCCAATCTTCTCCAACATGAGTTCTAGGTTTTGTGATATAATAGTCTGTGTCAGGAGTCAGTTTTATGAGCAATAACAGCATCTGTTTGTGAGGGATTTCTCTGTTCTTAAGCAAGTAATTTGCTATTTAATATATTCCTATAACAATTGACTAGGGAGAGAGAGAGGGAAAAGAAGAGAGAGGGAGAGGGGGAGAGAGAGAGAGAGAGAGAGAGAGAGAGAGAGAGAGAGAGAGAGAACTGTAGTGTTAAAATGGAGTTACCCTGTAATGGGTGGCAATGATTTTTAGACACCAGAGAGTGAAAAATAAAAATCCAAGTTCCAGGAACGGGTTACATCTTGGGAGATGTGGCCAGTGATTCTCAAAGCCTCACAACTTCAAAGATTATTGCCAGTGCTCCAGGTTAGCATTTATAACTTGATTATAAGGTGACATTGCTGAAGATACTACATACTGAGTCACAGAATGTGGAGGTTTCAAACTGGGGCTGACCTTGAAGCTATCCTGACTGAATAGCTTTTAGAGTGTGGATGCTAGCAAAGGAGAAAAGTAGTCATTAAGCTTACTCAGCTTTCACCCCTGCAAAGTACAATGACCATCCTGGTAATATGTGTCCATTGATGCATAGTGACAAAAAACATCACGGGTATAAACAACTACTTTCTCAATGTGTTTGAGTCCCATTTTGCAAGATGAAATTTATCCTTGATACCAATGTTCAGCCAAAAACCAGAGGACAGACAGATAATAGGACCTAATGGAAAACTCACTACTGACTGTTAATGATTTATCATTAGATCCATAGATTAATGCATCTCTCAACCCTAATTAGAGAAGATTCGCTTTTTTTTTTTTGCTGCTTAGTACAAAGACCCACAACTGGCCAAGGTACATGGTATACGAATTTGCAGAATGCTCAGCCCATAAATGGAACATCTTTTTCTATGTTTTGGAGCTCATTGTAAAAGAAGTTGATAGAAAGACTATAAGCCACAGATTATGGATGAATAAATGAAAATATTACCACCTGCACACAACAGGGCAGCTGCACACATGAACTAACAGCAGGTATAAAATAACCATATTGTCTATGTAAAACAATTTCTGGAGAATAATACATTCTATCTCTCTCTCTCTCTTTCACACACACACACACAAGGAAAGAGAGAGAGAGAGACTTTTGAAGGGAGACAAACGTTTGCTTCCTTAGCCTATCTTTGAAGGATAACTTTTTTAAAACAGTCATTATAAGTCAACAGAAGATTTTCCCCCAAACTAGCAGCCAATGATTAAAGTCTCCTGACATCCAGCTGCTCTGAAATCCTCACAGATTGGAAGAGTGACAAATAAGAGGCCAAAGAGAGAACAATAAATCTAGGCTTTTCTCCTCAGGAAAAAGACATGAAGAAATTTTAAATTCCTCCTAGGAACGTAGGAGTTCTCATGTGACATAACAATGTGAGTTAAGTCAGATGTGATAGATAAGAGCTGAGGCTGAGTACGAATACATCAGCAGCAGCTCCCCTTTGATTTAAGGATAAGGATTAGTGTTGATCCTCTACTGGTGTGTAGACCACCGTATACGAAAGAACATAGTACAACCCCTAACATCGGGACAGATGTATAACAAGGAAGACTGATCAGAACACTGTGTACAGAAAGTGAGCTGGCACACTAAAGATGGACATAGACCTTACAGAGATGGCAGAGCCCAAGAATGATAATGCAGAAGGGGATGGGATGCCAGGTTTAACAAAAGAATATATACAATAGTCACTTACATCTGAATTTCAAGTTAAAAACTGTTGCATATACACATTGGTACCATTGCATGACACACTAAACACTTGAATAAATATAATAATTTATTTGAAATTCAAATTCCACTTAGCCTTCTGTGTTGTGCTTCACAATGGTAAGATAAAAATTACTTCCAAGAATAAACATTTGTGTTGAGATCTAGAGAGAGTCAGGAAGTAAGGGCATGAGCTTGTTGAAGACAATGCTGTGTGTAAACATTCACCTTGCTGTGTCACATTATAAACTCAAGCACTGTTTACAGTGGCATTTCTAAGGACATTTTATCATACTCAAATAATATCTGATGATGTGGCAAAGTAAACAAAGGTTAGGTAATAAAAGATGTGGTGTATCATAGGCCATCTTAGGTACAATTTACAATTGATGGCAAGAGCTGACTTTGCTCTTTACTGAGTTTCGTAGGTTAATCAGAGAAATAAACTGGCAACAGATTGACAGGAATAAATGCATGCACACAAGTTAGATTCAATATCACAAGCACAAGTGGACCATAACAAAAGCACTTAATGCCCACAAAATCTGAAGTTTTGTGAGCTTGTATATCATCTTAATCACAGAGAAGGGGGGTGGATGTTTCAGGAGAGAAGACTGATTGTGGATGATTGGACCCTTTTCTCTGCACCTTTGATACGTTCTGTTTCGTGAAAGATGAAACTCTGGGGCAAGGTTGTGAGAATTGTGCCCTTCCTGGAGGTCATGTAATTGGGAAGATAAAGTTAGGCCAGAGAAGATGCCTCTTCTGAATTTGTGTTCTCTTTCAAATGCCTTGCACCTCAAATAATCACAAAGAATGACCAGCATCCTTTAAGTGGCATGCCATATCCTGAACTCTTTTGTAGTTATGGTTCTTTGTGGCATATTCTGCTTTCTACAATGCTTGTAAAGGAATCTAGGTGGTGCTGACGTCTGATTTCCCTGTAGTGAAGCCGCTAGAGGCATTATGATAATGGGGACAAGGGGATAGGTGTCTGTTAAGACACTTCCTTGTGCAGTTTTCTACTAGTTTTAAAGATAATATATATTATCTTTAGATATTTGGGAGAGTTACATTGATATCACATTAGACTTCAGTGGTGTCTACAAAAGAGAAGTCAGAACTTCATTTTGACATGAAGACACAGCTAAAAGTCCTCTATGGCACAAGACAATGGCTCTTGCTAAACACCTAATCTCCTAGCGCCTTGATGGATAACCTGCTCTTAAGGGTTTTTAAAAACAAGCTAATTCCACTTTTAACTGTCATTTACTTATTAATTTCTTATATGTTGAATGGGCTAAAACATATACATACTATAATTATAAACAAATTCATATATGCATACATACATATATGTGTGTGTGTGCCTGCTGTGTGTGTGTATGTAAATACATACATAAAGAGTTTGATTATAAGGAATTAACTTAATACTATAGAGTTAGGGATCTCCAAATTCTATAAAGTGTCTCTACCTCTATAGACTCAGGAGAACTGAGTGGCCACAGTTAAGGTCAGAGTATCAGAGGAGAGCTGAGAATGCAACCACTTTATATGACTCTGGGAAGGTGATGCTTCATTGTGAAGTGATGGACAGAAGACAGTGGACATCTCAGGTGAAAGTTTGTCCTCCAAGATGTTACTGTGATTTTAAGAGAAAACATTATCAATACTGACTTAGAAACCTTCTCAGCTATACATCCTATGTGATATCATTCCTTAGAAATTCTACCATCCATGAAAAGCCAGAGCACAGTTCAGCACAAGAATGGCTTCCATTTCCCTTATATCAAGGCTTATCTTTCCTATCAATTCATGTTTCTAACTATGGCTCCCTTCGTTTATTCTGCCTCTGTTGTCTCAGGATCACAAAAATACTTACATTTTCCCTAACAATCCCTTGGAGTTAAACAAGCCAGGACATTCCTCACACACTTCTTAAAAATTTACAACTCCTATACTCTTCCCCCAGGTGAAATGATTCAGTTCACACAATTGTTCAACTTCTAACACACATCTATGGGTACAACTTTACGATGTTAGCACAGGGAGTCACTTTGACTCTGCAGACTCAGTGGTTAAAATGCAGCATCTATGTTGGGTATAAAAGTAAGAATAAGAAATGCACTATTCTTCCCCACCCAGACGGCCTGTCAGGTGTTGACCCATTGTGTATGCAATAATGGTAACATACTTCCTTCTGGACAGCAAGGTACCTCCTTCACCAAACTCTCTTATCATCCTTAACTCTTACTCAAGTGCACTGAGCCAGGTCAGCAAGAACTGAAAGCTCTGTATTGGTAGGCTAAATACTTCTGTTCTATACGTTTTCTCTCCATTTACCTAGCATAGACCATGCAGAACTCGGGGTCTGACAGGGGGTAGAATCTCACAAAAGGCTGGCTAACAGCAAAAGGAAAGAAATTGAGCTCTCTATTCTGCACATTCTTAGCATTTCTTACTTTGCTTGTCTTTCTCTGGAATGAAAAAATCAGTCTCCCCTTCTGCCTCCTTTAAATACATACTCCTTATTTTGCACTTATGATTTGTGTTGTTCTATAATAGAGTATACTTTCCCAGTGGAAACTTGATAAATGTTCTGATTTGACATGTTCTCTCACTTTACTTGACTGAACTATAGTGTAACTGGCAGAGAACACTGTGGAAAGTCAAAAAATTTAAGTGCACAGCACTGACATAATGGAAGATGTAGTTTGGGTCTGGAAAAGACAACTCAAAGCAACAATGCTGACATATTCCTGCCTGCCTTGCAATTTGGGAGCAAAGAAACAGATTTTTATAGAATTACCTGAGAAAAAGTTTTAATTTCATAAATTTAATAAAATTTCCAAATGATTCTAGGTTTGCAATTTGAACACTTTGCAGAACAATTGTAACATGAACTGCCAGGCCTGCTTGTTGGTTTTTTGTCCCGTTCTTTATCCCCAGCTGTTTATCCCCAAAGAAAATCACACATAGGTCTCCATAAATTATAAGGTGATTGGCCCATTTGCTCTATCCTCTCACTGACTAAATCATTATGTGGCTTTATTTTAACCTCTATTTTTTTTTATTTTTACTTTTAACTTTTGGCTTTTTGAGACAGATTTTCTGTATATCTTTGTCCTGGAATTTTCTCTGTAAACTAGGCTATCTTTGAACTCACAGAGTCTGTCTGTCTCTGCTTCCCAGGCAATTCTCTTTCTTTTTTTTCCTTTTTTTTTACTATGAGAACTTTAACCTTTAGCCTGTATATATTTTTAACACAATGTAAAATATTTAGAGGTATTTTTTTTTTCTCTTTGAATCTCTCTTTATTGTATCTCTCTCTCTCTTTTTTTTTTTTTGGACCACATGGGTTTTTAATTTGCTAAGGAATATGGAGAAGTTTTTTGCCCAACTCTATGGCCTTTTAAGGTCCTTGCCAGGAAGCAAGCTGCAACAGTGTGTCCATAGCTCCATAGTCTGGACCACCTGCTTGAAAGAGTCAGAGTTTTCCCTGGCAGGAAGGCCCAGAAAGCCTGCATTTTAAAACAGCTCAGATTTTTGCTTGCTACGGCTGAAAACCAAAATGCTTTAGTCTTTCCCAAGCTTTTTCAGGCTTTCTGTGGATGTAGTTTTCCACGTGGGCGCCAGTCTGTAGCATGAGTGGGGGGCTGGGCCTGCTTGTTTGGGTTTCTGTCCCACTTGGTACCCCACAACTGTTTATCCCCAAAGAAAATCACACATAGGTCTCCATAAATTATAAGCTGATTGGCCCATTAGCTCTGTCCTCTCCCTGGCTAACTCTCACATCTTGATTAACCCATTTTTCTGATCTATGTTAGCCATGCGGCTCAGTACCTTTTTTCAGTGGGGCAGGTCACATCCTGCTGCTTAGGTGATCTAGGCAGGAGTGAGAGGAATCAACTTCCTCCTTCCCAGAATTCTCTTGTTCTCATATCATTTATACTTTCTGTCTGGTTTTTCCACCTATATTTCCTACCTGGCCAATCAGCATTTATTTATAACATGATTGACAGAATACAGACAATTCTCCAGCACCAACAATCATCTAATATTGAAAAGGTATGTAATGTATCACCATAGAACCTTCATCTGGCGATGGATGGAGATAGAGACAGAGACCCACATTGGAGCACTGGACTGAGCTCCCAAGGTACAAATGAGGAGCAGAAGGAGGGAGTACATGAGCAAGGAAGTCAGGACCGTGAGGGGTACGCCCACCCACTGAGACGGTGGGGCTGATCTAATGGGAGCTCACCAAAGCAAACTGGACTGGGACTGATGGAGCATGTGATCAAACCGGACTCTCTGAACCTGTAGGACAAGGAGGGCTGACTGAGAATCCAAGGTCAATGGCACTGGGTTTTGATCCTACTGCATATACTGACTTTGTGGGAGCCTAGACTGTTTGGATGCTCACCTTCCTAGACCTGTATGGAGGGGGGAGGACCTTGGACTTCCCACAGGGCAGGGAACCCTAATTGCTTCTTGGACTAGAGAAGGAGAGGGAGGGGCAGGAGGAGGGGAAGGGAAATGGCAGGAGGGGAGGAGGTGGAAATTTTTAAGTAAAAATAAATAAATAAAGTGAAAAAAGAAAAGGTATGTAATGATGGGTGTTGATTAATTTCTGTCTTTTGGGGATACAATTAATTATATACCATTATATATGATAAAGATTAAATAGAAGCCACCTGTACTTAAATTAGTTAACTGTATCTTAACTGAAGACAACAGATTTTAAAGAAATTTATTTGTTTCTTAAGGGTATGGCAGTATCAAACAATTAATGTACAGTGATTTATCAAAAATATACTTAGTAATGTTTTATTATTCAAAGCTGCCATTGAACAAAGATGAACATTTCAAATAAGCATCATAATTTACATTCCTGTCATCCCCTTTACTAAACTCTAGCCTTAAAGTGCAATTTCAGTCTTTAAAACTTTGCTTTTTATTTATTCATGTGTTTGTATGTGGTGAAGTATGTGTGTGTGCACGTGTGTGCATGTGTGTGCATGTGTGTGTAAGAGAGAGAGAGACAGGCAGACAGAGCGACAGAGAGAGAGAGAGAGACAGAGACAGAGAGAGACACAGAGAGAATGCAGTGGCCATGGAGACTACAAGAGAGCTGGAGTTGCAGATGGTTGTGAGCTACACTACACAGGTGCCAGGAACCAAACCCTAGTCCTTGGAAAAAACAGCAAGAGCTCCTAATGGCTGTGCTATCTCTAACTCCTAACATTTTTCTTTTAGTCAGCAATTATGCACATCTTAACAGATTCTAAATTCCAGCTACAAGTTCACATTAACTCTGTTCATACTAAAAGTTCTCAGAAATGTCCTGAAGCAGGAGGCAGTCGTCTCCCAGGTTATTAGATAATAGTCAGGTGTCTATGAGTGATCTAATAAAGTAGAAATATGTTTGCATAGTTGTACAAGACTTTTTGAACAGATATATATTTAATGTAGGTAAAGGTATCAAGGCAGGCTAATTATTTTTTATCTTATTTTAGTTGTATGATTTAAGAAGTAACTTCTACTGATGTTGGTGCTTGAATACTTCCTTAATGTGTGGAAGGACAATGTATAGCTCTTCTATCTATCTGTGAAAGTGCGGTCATCTCAAAGAGAAGAAGCTTGCATCAGACTTTGTTATAGTCCAGCACAGTTTACTGCTGGTGTTTATGGATTTCTAGATCAGGTAGTTAAAGCAAGACCACAGTGGTTTTTTGGTGCCTATCAAAGGGAGATTCATTTTCCTTCTACACAAAATGGTACATCAAACAAATTGGCTGAGAAAGAATCTGGGATAGATGCATTCTATTTAATTCAATGAGACACTCACTTAATTTCAGCACACAGCAGAGCGTTGCTAAATCTCCTCTATTGACTTAATTAGATAGATTACAATGTTAATTATTTCGAATCTAGAATTTTTAAATTCCACAGATACAAAGTGAGTATATAGTTCTCTTTCAAATTTAAAGAAAATTTCAGTAATAGAAACAGTTTGTATGGTGCCTAGGGAGTGCAGATATGCTAAACAGATAATGAATTATTCGGCATTGTACATTCTTAGGGTGACATGCAGACTTAATGATCTGTCTGTTTTTACTTTTGTAATGTTATATTATTTTATAAACGTTGTGTTTCCACAATGATTTGCATTAGGAAAATATATTCAGTAAATTACTGAATCTTGCAACGAGGACAGCTGAATTCTTTATCATGTCTTTTTAGTTCTTGTTTTAAAACAGGCATTGGTAAGTTTTTAAACTCTGCACTTGCCCTATATAATAAGTTAAGGGATGTAAATGGAAAACTCAGTTTGCTTAGATTTTCACATGGAAATCACTTGTCAAATGATCACACAGAACCCAGTTGAAATGCATGTCAACATTTCAGGACTTCTAGCATCCTTCAGTCTGGTGCAGACAAAATGCTGTGACAGAAACTGGTGGTTGTACAAACCCTTGATTTTCTCTTTTTTCCTCAGAGGGTCAGAAAAACATCCATTAATTTTATTGGCAAAGTGAAATTGGGTTTCTTTTATTATTTTCAGCCAAATAGCATGTAGAATACATCTTTTAAAGTCTTAAATGTATTTGGGTTTTGACTTTACAAATAGACATCCTCAACGCAGAAGTACTACTGACAACACAAAAGAGGGGGCTGTGGACCTGGCCTCCTGCTGTGTAATGCTACACAATATGTTTGCATATGTAAGCAAATGGGATATATATGTATATATGTAATTTCTTCCTAAGCACTCCTGCACCACGGCCATGGAATGGGGCATGGCTTCTTCTGCTGTGTTGATGAACAGAGCTGTGAGGTAACCACCCACCCTACACTGAAAGTCAATGAAGGAAAACAGCCTCACCTCCCATTTCCACCTCTCTTGACCCTGAACAGGTGATTTCTGTGGACTTAAAACTAGAGTTTTACATTTTTCTGTGATTTAATTTGTTGGACATACACCAGATAGCTTTAACACTAATAGGATATGTAAAATTCATCAAGATTCTTGCTAAATTTTTTAATATATATTTTTATTTATTTATTTATTAAAGATTTCTGTCTCCCCCCCCCCCGCCGCCTCCCCTTTCCCTCCCACTCCCCAATCAAGTCCCCCTCCCTCGTCAGCCCAAAGAGCAATCAGGGTTCCCTGCCCTGTGGGAAGTCCAAGGACCACCCACCTCCATCCAGGTCTAGTAAGGTGAGCATAATCGCAAGGTCCAAAGCAGAAGCAGAAGGAGAGAGAGCACGAGCAAGGAACTCAGGACCATGAGGGATACACCCACACACTGAGACAATGGGGATGCTCTATCGGGAACTCACCAAGGCCAGCTGGCCTAGATCTGAAAAAGCCTGGGTTAAAACCGGTCTCGCTGAACATAGCGGACAATGAGGACTACTGAGACCTCAAGAACAATGGCAATGGGTTTTTGATCCTACTGCACGTATTGGCTTCGTGGGAGCCTAGGCAGATAAGATTCTTGCTAAATTTTATAACACCTGATTTTAAGTATTTTAGGGTATGAGCAAACATTTCCTGAGGGCTTGTGCAAATGTCTCTGGGGCTGACAGTCTACATGGTTTGCATTGGGATATTTTTTCTCATTTTACTCTTACAGTGGTAGTTTCAATAAGAGTGCAGATGGAAGAAATACACTGTCATATAATATGAGCTTAAATTGACTGGAAGATGTACCTGCCATTTTATTATAAAATTGCAGCTGTGGAATTTGCAAAGCTAGAAACAGAACCAAAATTAATTTTACATTTTTATCAATTTATCTTTCTCTTAGTTGTAGGTTGAAGAACTATATTACTAAATATTAGCATTTTATTCCACTTTTTGTAAATAATGAAAGGCAGCAAACTTTTCAATAAAATGTTGGAAGCGGTATAACATTTCATATTTTATTGGTGTTGTATTTTACATTATATTTGAAAATGGTGTATCTAACTTATTTCTAGGAAAGATGCCTGCTTTCTGACTTGTGAAAGATTACTAACCTGCAGATCAGGTTTTGACTGGTTCCACAGTACGGGACTATGTATAAGTTTTCATGTTTCCCCATCATTTTTTTCTCATTAACTAAAACATTAAAAATATAATGGGCAGTCTCGGTCTTCAATGATGGGTGGGCTGAAAACAGATGAGTAAAGTTGTTCAAATCCCAACTCTAAACTTTATTGTTGGGCTGCGATGAGAGAGCGCTGAGATGGAAGGGTTTATGCCACTCATTGTGTCTCTCACTTGACCAGTGAGCCCTCTCAATAATGGCATGAATAATAACAATGCTTGCAGCCCTCCATCTTTGGCTGCAGGCCTTCTCCAGAGTTTATAGAGAAACTCTGTATGACCTCTTAGCAGAAATCCTGTGTACTGGTTAGTTTTGGGCAACTTGAGCAGAACCTAGATATACCTGATTAAAGCAAATCTCAATTAAGGAATTGCTTCTGACAGTTTGTCCTGGATGCATGTCTGCTTCACATATTCTACATTAATAATAAATGGGGGATAAGTCACCCTCCTGTGGGTGTTGCCACCCCTAGACAGGTGACCCCAGGTGCTATATAACAGCAAGCTAAGAAAGCCTTGGCAAGCAGGAAGCCGTGTTCCATCCTGACATCTGACTCTGCTCCCACTTGAGTTCGTGCCCTGATTTCCCTTGAGGGTAGACTCTGATCAGGACCTGAGCATCAGATAAACACATTTTTAACTTTCCTTAAAGTTCCTCTGTTAATAGAGTCACACATGGTTCCTGGTGATAGAGATGAACCTTCTAAAGAAAACAAGAAGGACTGCTGGGACCACCTGAATGAATCAGTTTGGCTCTGCTTTCTGCTTGTCAAGAGCTTAGACAACACAGATTTACTGAGCTCTCATTATTCTTGTTGCAAGGGAATTGAGATTAGATGATATTATAAAATTGTATTCAAATCAATATTCATGAAAATGTAAGGATTTCCTCTCTTTCCCCTGTTTAGTTGGCCCCTTTCATTAATTTAATAAGTAACCTTACAGCTTCAAGGGTACCTGCTCTTAGAGATCATTTACGTTCTCAGGATCTGTTTCCATTTGTAAAACAGGATCAAAAGTGTTGAGAGCTGCTGAGGATGCTGAGGTCAAATGTAGCAGCATCCACAGAGCAAGCTGTGCTCTGAAAGGAGCACTGTTACTTATAATAAAAGTAACAGAAATTTTAAAATGCGCTCATTTTATGCTAGTGTCCCACGTAATCCATAAAGACATCTGGGCATCTGCTAGGCAGAGTGTGATGGCCTTTGATTAAGAACAAACATATGCCAGGTTTCATTAAGGGTCATTCTAAAAATTGTTACTGTCGTGCAATGTCCCCGATGAGTGCTTGACAGATTAACAGAGATCTCTTGGGGAAGGGCAATGGATTTTGCTGGCATGTCCTGATCATACAGTGTGTCCATCCATCAACAACAAGCAGAATTCTTCCTCACTGATCCTAGGGGATTACTCCATGATTATACTGTTTGACAGCACTTTATGCTGACAGTGCATGATGCCAGGAAACAGTGTTAAATTTTAACAGAATAACTGTAAACTTAGCTATTGGTAATAGCTGTCAGTTCTACAGTTGAGATTTTGGGGTGATTTTTTTTAAATAATATGTTTAGGATCACCACTATGAGCAGTAGACTGTGTCAAAATGCAACTGTTTATTTAAAAGATGGAAAGAAATATTGTTCAAAAGCTGTAGTTGATGAATGCAGTCAGCTTTAGCATGGCGTGCATCAAGCTTCAAAGATGCATCTATTGAAATTGCCTATACCCAGACAGACATGATGGCTGAATTCATTCCAATGAGTGTCCATTGGAACACAGTCTCCCCACAGTGGTGTGCTGGAAATTGTGTCGAAGTGTCATTCTGTATCTTGACAGAAAAAGCATAATAAAAATGTCTTAGAAAATGTTTAAGCTATAACCTGGTGAATGACGAGAGCCAATTATTATAAATAAAAATGAACGAGTGTGTGTGTGTGTGTGTGTGTATAGAAAGAGAGAAAGAAGAAGAAGACCGTGAAAGAAATGGGGCAGAATGTTCAGAAGTGTTTGCAATCCACTTTGAAGTTACCTACCAGTGAAGCACAGTGGGAACAATGTGGGCTCTTCATTTTTGTCTGATGAAAATGGACTGTCATCTGTATCCTATAAAAACTGACTGCTGTTTTAAAAGAAACCAACTCAGCAGAGTTTGTTCTTCTATTATAGGAAAGTTACCAAAATTTCTGACATAGTCATAGCATGGGCTTTAAATATACTTAAGTAGCAGCGGACTTGAGAATTTCAGTGTAAACAGCTACGAAAGAGGTGAGACATAAGATAGGTTGCTTCCATTGACAAAAGCACATCTATAGTGAAATCTACATGTGAAAGGGAGGTTGCTCCCTCCACAATTCATACAATACATAAACAGGCACCAAATTCTTTTCTTTTTCATTTTTCATTTATTCTTCTCTTATATGTATATTAAATCCCTCTCCTCCCATTGCAGTCACCTCTCCCCCATTCCCTATCCACTCCTCTTCATTTTCTCTTCAGAAAAGGGCAGGCCTTCCATGGATATCAATCAAATATGGCATATCAAGTTGCAGTGAAACTTGATATACATTTGATATACCCTTGTATTAAAGTAGCATGAGGCAACCCAGTAGGATGAAAAGGAACCCAAACATAAACAAAAGAGTTACAGTCTCTGCTCCCATGGTTAGGAGTTCCATGGAAAACCAAAGGTATACTATTATAACATACATGGAGAACACCTACATCATACCCATACAAGCTCCCTGATTTCCAGCCCAGTGTCTGTGAACCCCTATGAGCCCAGGCTAGTCCATTCAGTGGGCTTTTTTGTACAACACCAAATTCTTAGCACAAAAGAGATTTATTATCCTGGAGAGGGTGCAAAGGCGGCAGCAGCAAGTTCAAGCAGGCAAGAGAAGCAAGAGAGTAGAATTAAGAGAATGTGTTTCTGTAAAAGTGGGTTTTTAAGAGGAAAATGAGAAATCTGTGCTTAGGTAAATCTTGACTTGGTAAATCCTGAATAGTAACGTTATCCAAATAATGAATTCTGGTTGTTAGACCTTGTTGCTTTGTCTGAGTAATGAGGAAGTTTCCAACTAAGGCCTGTTAGAATACTTCAATATGGTTTGCGGTATTGGCTTGGCTTTTTGGCAAGAGATCACTTTTTATATGAAGCCAAATAGCAGAATTTTCCCTTCAGCATCCAACCGGATTAGTTCACCTATGGCTTTTACACTGAAAATAAATTAAGGACATCACACAGGAAGGTAGAGTCACTCATTATTTGATAAGCACACTTCCACTGAGTGCATTTTTCTTTGATTCATAGGAAGACAAATTTGGAGATGTTGAGAAAAGTCAAGGCTTTATGTGCCAGAAAGAAGCCTCGATTGAACTGTTATAGTAGCCAACATAAGAGTTTGTGACTGTAGGGCCCAGCCATGATAGGTTCAACAGAGAACACCCAGGCAGCACCCAGGTACAGACCATCCAAAGGAAATACCTAACCTTCCAACCATTGTAGATAGGATCACTCAATGTCCCTTATATACACACACCCATTCCCTTTACACTAGGACACCCTAGACAAATGCCAGCCCATCAGGGTTCCTGAAACTTAGAAATCCCTCAACTCAACCTCTGCTATTATAAAATCCCCAACCCAATTGTGTCAATGCTTTGAACATTAGAGTCTGAACTTGAATAAGAATAAACACTCTTTTCTTTTACATATGAGATTCAGTCTCCTTGTTGGTTTTGGTGGGCTCTGTGGATCTGGGCCTAACAGAGGAATTCAGTGATTTAAAGTGATTTAAAGGAAACCAGAACACAACTTTCACAAAATCAAGCAGAAGAAGAAACTTATACAGATAAAGGAGCAAGGTAACAAGGGAAATATTATTTCTGAAGGCTATTATAGATTAGTTTAAATTTATTGGGTGTGAATTTACATTTTTACAACATTTTGTGATTCTTTAGATTTATTTTTATTGTGTGTGTACATGTCAGCTGGTCCTTCTGTCTGCCTGTCCTCTGTCCTCTGTCTCTGTGTCTGGCTGTACACATGTTGAAAACAATGCCTGAGGATTTGGAAACTTGGTATTATTTCCCAAGAACTGAAGGCTGTGAGCTGTCATGAGGTTCTGGGAATTGAACGTGGATCCTCTGTAGGAGCAATAAATGCTCTTAACTACCAAAACAACTCTCTAGCTCCAAGTTTTTACCATTTTATTAATCTGTCTACCTCATTGAAATAGTAAGCATTTCAATATTTCACCAGACACTTCTGTGTGTTTCTCCTGTGTCACGTGAATCCACAAGAACACATGATTTTCTCCCTTACTTGTAATGTAAAGTTCTACATAATGATGTCATATGTGCAGCTGGTTTACTATGTAGGGATGTTTCTCCTTCAGTCTCTGTGAGGGTCCTTTTAGACCTTCTCTCTTGTTCTACACACACTGTGCCCATCTTTCACAGTTTGTCCAACACAATCTCATTTTACCTTTGGCACATAGATACATACACTGAATTTTATTCCTCTAGTTGTGAAACTGAGCCTTTAGCCTCTATTTTATGACTAATAAAGTTACGTTTAACTGTACTATGATATATACAAGATTTTAAATATAATTGCTTGACAACATTTTTTTTTCTTTTTTGAATTTATTTATTTGTTTATTTGTTTGTTTATTGGTCTTTTGAGACAAAGTTTCAGTGTGTAGCCCTGACCCTGACCCTGGCTGTCTTTGAAACTCACTCTGAAGACCAAACTGGCCACAAATTCCTGCCTTTGCCTCCTGAGTGCTGGGATTAAAAAAATTAACCATTACCTCCCATTTAAAAATATTCTTTTAAAGACTAAATATTTAAATTTTATATTTGTTTGTTTATTTGAGACCTAGTTTCTCTGTATAGCCCTGACTGTCCTGGAATCTGCTCTGTAGAGCAGGCTGGACCCAAACTCACAGAGATCTGCCTGCCTCTGCCATTGAGTGCTAGTGTTAAAGACATGTACCATCACACTGGTTTTAAACTACATTTCTTGAAGCAGTTACTTTACTTTTGATAAAGGAGGGTCATCTTTCTATCTGTTGTTTCATTGGTTAAGTAATAAAGAAACTGCTTGGTCTCTGATAGGGTAGAATTTAGATAGGCAGAGTAAACAGAACAGAATGCTGGGAGAAAGAAGCTGAGTCAGGGAGTCGCCATGATTCTCCCACTCCATACAGATGCAGGTTAAGATCTTCTCTGGTAAGCCACCTCGTGGACTACACAGAATATTAGAAATGGGTTAGATTAATATGTAAGAGCTAGCCAATAAGAGGCTGGAACTAATGGGCCAAGCAGTGTTTAAAAGAAAACAGTTTCCATATAATTATTTCCGGTAAAGCTAGCTGGGTGGATGGCCGGGTGGCGGGACACAGCCCGCTGCTCTTATTACAACATACTTTAATCTCCACTTCTTTGTGCATGCATGAGGGGATAGCCATATGTATTCATTTCTATTCTGTAATAAGGTATAGAGGTAACAGGTTTCCAAGAGGTTTGCTGAATATGCCTTATTAGAAAGCACAGCCACACTATTTTAGATTTTTGTTTTGTTTTCTCTAAACTCAATTGTAATACGTTTTACAGTGTTCCCTTTTATGTGTGTAGCACACACAACAGATTACTTAGGGGTGCAAGTCCAGGTCTATATCTATGGAGTTCTCCAAAATTCCTTATTGAAGCCATTAGAAGTGGCAATTTTTAAATAGACTAAATGAATCTTTGTTTAAAAGTTTTTTTTTTTTTAAAGATTGCATTATTTCAGTTGCATTCTTCTGCTGGCCTCAGTTTTAACCCTTCTCCTATCTTCTCTCTTCTCAAAATTTCTTGCGTGATTCTTCAGTTCAAAGTTTGACTGTCAACAGATTTGAGTGGCTAATTCCCACATTAAATTCCAACTCTGTGTTAAAATGACGTTGAAAATAAGTTTTGGAGATGAGAAGCAGAATATAACTCATGTGCCTTAGACCCTGTGAGAAGTAATTTAATGACAGTCCTTCATCATTAAGAAGGAAATGAGAGTTTATTGACATGCCCTACACTGCCACGCCAGCACGGCAAGGGAGGTCGGGATTAACACACAACACAACTTCAGGTTCTGCAGACAAGCCTTTTATTCCACTTTCTCACAAATATATATAGCCCTCAGCAGGGGAGGCCAAACCAGCAATAGCAGGAATCACAGTAACTCAATGGCTTAGGGGTAAACATCCTTAGAAACATTGGTGAAAACAACAGATTGTTCCTGTTTTTGTTCCTGTTTTCAGCTAACCTCAAGAGTGCAAAACAGATCAAGTGGGAGTGCAAAGGCCTGTCCTCTAGGGACCCAACACTACACTTTAAATTCTTATTCCCATATATATTTCTCTGAGCTTTTTATTTTACCCATCAGAATACATTTTACCTTCCAGGTCCCCAGTTCCTCAATTACACAGTGATAAAACAATCAGTGTCCCTTTTGTTGCTGCTGATGCAGAACCAGGACATTTTAATTCAAGAGTTTATGCAAATTATGAGTTTCCTTTCTTTCAGTCACACTGTGTCCATGTGAAAATTGCTTCTGATACTGTGAAAGTGATTTGATGATATAGAATGGAGACAAGAGATTGGTTTGTCAACCTGTTCATTGGATGTCATTCTGTCTGATGACATCATCACTAATATATCTACCTTGCATTTAATTTAAATTTATGAATTTAGTTAATTAATATTATGAGGGTGTGTGTGCATGTGTGCTCAGTTGCATGCCCACATACCCATGTTTTTGCAGTGTGTATCTGTGTGTATGTGAATTATTCTGAATTAGAGGGTATGCATTTATGAGACAGAGACCATAGACTGGTATTGGATATTTCCCCATGTTCTCTCCACTTGATTCACTCAGGCAGGGTCTCTCATTGAATCTGGAGTACCCTAGTTATTTTGGTTAGTCTGACTGACCAGCTTGGTGTGAAAATCCAGGCTTGGCTTCTAACTGGTGGACCACAGCACATCTGTAATAGGTGCTGGATGCCAACATGGCCAACCACATTATGGAATGGCCGCATTATGGAGCTCCCCACTGGCTGTAAGACTGGCCTGGACCCACATTCCTAGAACAGCACCCAAATCTCATTTTTGAACTAAGTGGATCTCCATGGTTCCCACCACAGTGGAATATAGGAAAGCAGCTAGTAGCCTCACTTACTGATATCTAGCCTTTTTCAACTTCTAACTCCTCTGTACTTCATCTGAAGATGAGGTAGATGATTGAATAGACTTATTTGGTCCTGATGCTGGTGGGTTTGAGCCCTGATTTTTCCAAAGGAAGAGTATTTCATGAAAGCAATAAGGACTATCTTATACTTGAGTCCTACAGTTTTGTAGGAATAACATTTGGCCAGTTTAAGCACCAAGCATGTACGGGTAAATGAGATTAGGCATTAAACAATGACATCTTGAAATTTGCAGGCAAATGGATAGAAATAGAAAAAACTACCCTGAGTGAAGTAACCCAGACACAGAAGGACAAATATGGCATGTTCTCACTCATAAGTGCATATTAGGCATAAAGCAAAAAATAACCAGACTATAGTCCACAGCTCCAGAGAAGCTAGGTAACAAAGAAGACCCTTAGAGATTCATACATGTATCTGCCTAGGAAGGGGAAATAGACAGGATATGAATAAATTGGGAACATGGGAGGGAAGTGGAGAGTGGAAAAAGAGACGGAAGGAGGGAAGGGAAGTGGGGAGGAGAACATGAGGGATCAAGAAGATCAAGTTGGGGGAAAGAGAGCAAGGAATGAAATATCTTGATAGAGGGAACCATTATGAGATTAGCAAGAAACCTGGCACTAGGAAAATTATCAAGACTACACAAGGATGGCCCCAGATAAACCTCTAAGCAATAGTAGAGATGGAGACCAAAGTGGTCTTTCCCTGTAATCAGATTGAAGATAACGATAATTGTCAAAGTTACATCCACTAACTGATAGAAGCAGATGAAGGGATCCACAGCTAACCACTAGGCCGATGCTGAAGAGTCTAAGTGGAAAAAAGGAAAGAGTGATAATATGAGCAAATGGTCAAGACCATGATAGGGAAACCTATAGAAACAACTGATCGGAGCTAGTGAGAGCTCACCGACTCCACACTGACAGCTGCAGAACCTGAATAGGACAGAACCAGACCCTCTGAATGCAGGTGACAGCGGGTGGGTTGGGCAGTTTATGAGCCCACTGGCAGTGGGTTCAGGATCTATTCCTATGGAGAGATACCTTGCTCAGTTAGAAACAGAGGGGAGGTCCTTGGTCAGGTCTCAATATGGTGAGGTCACAAACTTAGTTAACTTTCCATGGGAGATGGATCATACCTGAGGAGCATATGGGGGTGAGGTAAGGGGAAGTTGGGGGAGTGGGATGAGAGGAGGGAAGGAAAACTGGAATTGGTATGTAGTATTTTAAAATAAAAAATTAAAATGCAAAAAGAAATATAAGTAAATATAAAATAATAATAAAAATTAATAAGAGGGGCTAGAGAGACAGCTGAGAGGTAACAATACATTCCACTCTTGTCAAAGACCTGATCACATGGTGGCCTATAACCTTAAGCAGCTGCAGTTCCAGGAAACCCAAGTACATCCCACCCCTACTGGCACCAGGCACAGATATGGGGCAGAAATACACCTTCAGTAAAAACACTCATACACATAAAAAAAATAAATAAATTGTATAGAATGTTTTCACACATACTTACTAGGAGAATAGTTTTGATAATATTCACTCCTACAACTAAAAACAAAACTATTATATCAAACAATTCTTGAAATGATTTATGATAAAATACCAAGCTATTATATAAAAATTGCTAGACTATTCTGTTTTCCAGAGGTGATTTCTCCAGTCCCCAAATAAATGTACTTAACCATTGCCCCTTAATTATTGCCAAAATAAATTCACATAAATTTTTTTCTAAAATATATTGATTAGATGTAGAAGAAAACAAATTTTCTACAATATATGTTGATGGTACTCAGGGCACATTATCACAAGCTACCTCTTCAAACTGAAAGCTTTTGAAAGAATACCCAGTTTTACCAGTGACATCAACTACATAGCAGAATACCTTTCCTCCATGATCTCATCCCTAATGGATCACAAGGATCTTCTCCTCAAACCTCCCCCCACCAACTCTTTGAAGTATTCCAGCTTCTAACGTCAGCAGGTATTCATTTCGACACAGCAACTCAACAGGCCATGGAAATAGCCCCCATTATAGCAAACACATCGGGATATTTTTCTGTTGGGAAAAAAAAAAAACAACAACAACAACAAAAGCAACCAAAAACAGTCAGGACAATATGTCTCCATGAGAGGCCAGTTGTTCTACTAGAGGCCCTGAATAGTTCAACAAAGCTGAAGAACAAAACAAAACCTTAAACCTTGGGAAAGACAGAGAAGGGAGCAGAGAAAAATGTAGAGCTCAATTAAAAAAAATCTAAGCAAAAAAAAACCTCCTATGTGAAGATTATAGAGGTCCTAAAAGAAGAAATTAATAAATCCCTTAAAGAAATCCAGGAAAATCCAAATAAAAAATGTGAGAAAATAAATAACTACCTTAAAGAAGACAGGGAAAGCGCAAAGAAGTTGTGGAAAGAAATGTATAAAACTGTGCACTTTATGGAATTTTCTCCAAATTGACTATATACATGGACACAAAGCAAGTTTCAACAGAGATGAAAAACTTAAAATAATTCCTTGCATTCCATCAGAATTTCTCAGGTTATTGTTAGATATCAAAAACAATAGAAACCACAGAAAGTTTCCAACCGCAGGAAAACTGAAAAAAATCTTTACTGAACAAAAAATTGGTAAAGATACAAAGAAAGAACTAACAACTTTCTAGAATGCAATGAAAATGAATATATATTATACCCAGACATATGGGACACAATGAACATACTTAAAGAAGCAAATTAACAGTAATAAGAACTTATTTAAAAAAAAAAAACGTGAGGGATCTTATACTAAAAACTTAGTAGCACACATGAAAGCTCTAGAACAAAAGGAAATAGTCTCACCCAAAAGGAGTAGATGGCAATAATTAAGTAAGAGGCTGTGTGGCTCACCAAGCCCATCTGCGCTCTATGTGCCACCATACAGTTCATTACTGGGCAAGGGGCTGGAGATTAAAACAAACAAAGACTCACAGACAGAGACACGGATCATCCTAGATGCCAGAATGCCCCCTTAACTGTATCCAGGGGCAGCTTATATATATGCCCCAGCCAAACGCACCAGAAACCATTCCCATGCCATCAGGAACTCCTGAGGGTCTCATGCTCAGAGCAGCTGTAGGCACTCAGATCAGGGGAAAACAAGTTGTTTACAAGGAATTTAGGATCTGGGGGTTCACAGCTCCCAACAAGGCTGAAATCAATAAAATATAAACAAAGAGAACATACAACAAAGAACTGGTTCTTTGGGAAATCAAGATAGAAAAACCCTTATCCAAACTAATTTAAAAAACAAGAGAGAATGTATTTATTAATAAAATCATAAATGAAAAGGGAGAAGTAAGTATCAAGTCCAAGTAAATCCAGAAAATCAATACAAATAGACAGAAACACTAGACAATTTCACTAAAATGAGGAACAAAATAACCATGTTACTCTCTCTATATTCAATTTAGGACTAGAAGTCTTAGCTAAACAAGACAACTGAAGGAGATAAAGGGGATGTAAATTGGAAAGGAAAATGCTAAAGTATCTTTATTTGAAAAATGTATGATAGTATTCATAAGTGATTACAAAAGTTCTACATGAAAACTCATAGCTGAAAAGCGTTCAGCATAGTAGCTAGGTAAAATATTAACTCCAAAAGAAAAAGAACCTTGTTTTTTATTTTTATTTTATTTATTTATTTATTAAATATTTCCACCTCCTCCCATCCTCCCATTTCCCTCCCACTTCCCCAACTTCCACTCCCCGTCACTCTCTAGTCCTAAAAGAAATTAGGGTGTCCTGCCCTGTGGAAAGTCCAAGGCCCTCCCACCTCCATCCAGGTCTAGGAAGGTGAGCAACCAAACAGACTAGGCTCCCAAAAAGCCAGTACATGCAGTAGAATCAAAACCAGGTGTCATTATCATTGGCTTCTCAGTCCATCGTCAGCCACATTCAGAGAGTCCGGTTTGATCGCATGCTCATTCAGTCCCAGTCCAGCTGGCCTTGGTGAGCTACCATTAGATCAGTCCCACCATCTCCGTGGATGGATGCACCCCTAGCAGTCCTGACTTTCTTGCTCATGTTCTCCCTCCTTCTGCTCTTCATCTGGGCCTTGGGCGCTCAGTCCAGTACTCCAACGTGGGTCTCTGTCTCTATCGCCATCCATCCCTAGATGAAGGTTCTATGGTGATATGCAAGATATGCATCAGTGTGGCTATGGGAGAAGGCCAGTTCAGGCACCCTCTCCTCTGCTGCCCAAGGACCTAGCTGGGGAAATCCCCTTGGCTACCTGGGAACCCCTCTACAGCCAAGTCTCTTGCTACCCTAAAATAGCTCCCTTAGTTAAGATATCTTCTTCCTTCCTCCCATATGAACTCTTCCTCCATCTCAACCATCCCATTTCCCCAAGCTCTCCCCAATCCTCCCCTTCTTCCTTCTCTCTCCTCATCTCCCCTTCCCCCCAACCCGCCCACACCCGCTTGCTTCTTGAAGGCAAATGACAATGCACTGAGAAAGAAGCAAGGGCAAAAGCACCACCCAAAATAGCCTCAAATAACCCTAATATAAAATATCTTGAAGTAACTGCAACCAAACAAGCAAAAGACTTGTATTCTAAAAATTTCATGTCTTTGAAGAAAGAAATCGCAATAGATCCCTGGTGAAAATCCGTCCCATATTCATAGACAGGTAGGATTAACATAGGAAGATGGCCATTCTACCAAAAGAAATCTACAGATTCAGTACAACACTCAACCAAATTGCAACAACATTTTTCACAGACTTAGAAGAGACAACTCTAAAATTCATATAGAAAAACAAAACCCAAGATTTCTAAAGGAATATTGAAAAATAAAACAAAACAAACAAAACACTGCTTGAGGTCTCACCATGTCTTATGTCAAGTTATATTACAGGGATATAATAAGAAAACCCACATGTTATTGGCGTAAAACAGACAAGAGGGTGAATGGAATTGAATTAAGATCTAGGTTAAATTCATACACATGAATTTTGATTTTAAAAAAGTCAAAGATACATACTGGGAAAAAGAATGCATCTTTAATAAACGATTCAATTCAAACTGATGTCGGTGTATAAAAATAAAAACAGAGCCATAAAATTGCCCAGCACAAAGTTCAAGTCCAAGTGGACCAATATAGAATCAATATAGAATTCAGTATAGACTCAGACACACTGCATCGGCTAGAATAGAAAATAGGCAATAGCCTCGAACTCACTGAGAGTAAAAGAAGACTTTCTGAATAAAACATTCATAGCACAATTACTGAAATCAACAACTAATAAATGAGACCTTACGAAACTGAAAGCTTCTGTAAGGTAAAGGATACTGTTTTTCAGACAAAGCAGCAGCCTAAAGTATAAGAGAAGATTTTTATCAGCTCCACATCTGGTAGATTGTAGCGCGCACCATGGCGCTGTCATGTCGTGGGCACGGAGACTGGGTGCCGTTTGCTGTTCCACGTCAAACTTGACAGACAACTTGTGCGCATGCGCGCGAGCTTCACGTCAAACTTGACGGACAACTTGTGCGCATGCGCGCATGCCCCCCCCCCCAGTGCGGGGAGTCTTTCAATCTGGCCATCCGATCTGGCCAATCATAATTTAAGCACGATCACTCCATTCTGGCCTGAGCCATTGGGTTGATGACACGTCAGGGCTTTGTCTGGCACCGTATATATTCTTCTGCCTCCACAGGGACGGGGTCTTTTTGCCTCTTTCAAACCTCAAGTGTAAGTGCTCCAATAAAGTGTGTTCTGAGAAGAATCCTGTTGCGGTCGTCTCTTCTGCTGGCGGGAGCGGCGTGCTGCAAGTGGTGCCGAAACCCGGGACTTCCATCACGGCATCAGGCAGAGACCCCTGTGGAAGCGGGAGGATTCAGAACTCAGACGCACGGAGCGGCGGCGCCGGTGCGTTCTCCGTGAGTATTACTTCTGACGTGCTGAGTGGAGGAGTGAATCCGCTTTGGGGAGCCCCTGTCATTCGGGGTATGGTCGTCTTGCTGCTTGCCCATTGTCTTTTTCCCACGCTGTCATAGAGTCGGTCAAGAGTGTATTTGCTGGGACCGGCAGTAAATGAAACTGAAAGTAGGCCCGTGTAGATAGATAGGCATTTCACTCGTGCATAAGGTGTGTGCAGATAAATGTACAACATGGGAAATGTAGCATCTGGACCAGCCGGCATGGCACCTTTCTCGCGCCCTATCCAGAGGCTGCTTAGGGACCGGGGTCTAAAAATCTCCGAGGGTACCGTAAGGAAGTTTTTGGAGGATGTGGATCAAGTAGCGCCATGGTTTGGAGGCTTGGGGGACATCAATCTCCCCTGCTGGAACAAGCTAGGTAGGGCCCTTGAGACAGCTAAGGCAGAGGGTAAGCTTCGGCCGGGAACTCACCCATTATGGAAATTGGTACGAGCCTGTTTGCGGGACGGGAAATGCGTAGAAGCAGTAAAAGAAGGCCGAAGAGCGCTTTCAGCCTTCCAGGATAGCATGTCGGAGCTAGATACCAATGAAGAAAAGACAGGAGAACACAAAAAATATAGGCCTAAGGAGGGCGACAAAAGCTCTCGGAAAAGGGAGGGCGACAAAAGCTCTCGGAAAAGGGAGGGCGACAAAAGCTCTTGGAAAAGGGAGGGCGACGAAAGCTCTTGGGAAAGGGAAAAGAAAGCTCCAGAGAAAGACAGGGAGCTGGAGGAAACGCGGTATCCACTCTTGGAGGAATTTCCTAATTTTTCTATAGATGAGTCCTCCGAGGATGAGGACCAATTAGATGTGGAGGAGGAGGAGGAAGATCTAGAGGAAGCTGTAGCTCAGTATGAACGGGGACGGTATAGTCCGGAGTATACCAAGCCCCCGCCATATGATTCACCCAGAGCTAGTGGTACGAGGAGTGGCCCATCAGCACCTCCTGCCACGTCGGCTTCCTTTATTAAGCCTAGCACATGGAGCCGATTGGCTACTGCGTTCCCCGTCTTTCAGGATCCCAACACGGGGCAGAGATTTCATGAGCTGGTGGATTATAAGCAGTTAAAAGATTTGGCTGAGGCCACGCAGACTTATGGTGTGTCTGCGAGCTTCACGCTCGGACTTGTAGAACGTCTAGGACAATCGGCAATGACACCTGCTGATTGGATGAGTACTGTTAAGGCGTGTGTTACTTTAGGCCAATAGTTGGACTTCAGGTCCATTTATACCGACTATGCTTATGCACAAGCCCGAATTAATGCAGATAATGGCAATGCTGCCTGGACGGCAGACATGTTATTAGGTCAAGGACAGTGGATAAACAATCAGACAGTGTTTCCTATTCAAGTTTACCAACAAATTAATGAAATGGCCATATGAGCCTGGAAAACCCTGCCTAACAGGGGCCAAGTGTCGGGTAATTTAACAAAGATAATACAAGGACCAGCAGAGCCATTTTCAGACTTTGTCGCCCGCATGATGGAGGCAGCAGGGAGAGTCTTTGGGGACATGGACCAGTGTATGCCCTTAGTAGAGCAACTTGTCTATGAACAATGTACCAAAGAATGTAGGAGGGCAATCACCCCCTGGAAAGGAAAAGGACTCCAAGCATGGATGAAAGCTTGTAGGGAAATAGGAGGGCCGTTGACCAATTCTGGACTGGCTGCTGCTGTTTTGGCTGCTGCCCGGACGTCTGGCAATAGGCCAGGAGTCTGTTTTAAATGTGGCCAGCCAGGTCATATAAGAAAAACGTGTCCGAATGGAGAAGGGAGGCAGGGAAGTGGAGGACGTCAACCAGGCCTCTGTCCGAGATGCAAAAAGGGGAGGCATTGGGCAAGTGAGTGCCGGTCAGTGAAAGACATCAATGGTCGGCCCATTACTAATCCACCAGGTTCAAAAAACGGCAAGAGGGGCCCACGTCCCCAGGGCCCTCAAATGTATGGGGCATTGCAAGATCAGGCAGAGCAGCCACCTCAGAAACCCGAAGGGCAACCTCGGGCTCTGCAGGGTTGGACATCTGTGCCGCCACCAGGCTGGTATTGACACCACAAATGGGAGTGCAGCCCATCGAGTCAGATTTTAAGGGTCCGTTGCCTAGAGACACTGTGGGCTTACTGTTAGGACGATCATCATCTGCTCTAAAAGGGCTGGTAGTAACCCCGGGAGTTATAGACCCTGACTATACTGGCATAATTAAGATCATGTGTTCCTCCCCAAGGGGCATTACAGCTATTTCCCCAGGGGATCGCATAGCTCAAATGTTGATCTTGCCTAGTCTGCATAGCCATTTTCCAGCCAGGGCTGTGAATAGAGGGGATCAAGGGTTTGGATCCACTGGCACAGATCTTGTTTGTCTATCTATGGGTTTAGATCAAAGGCCGATTATAGCCCTGAATATAGAAGGCAAAACATTTCAAGGATTGCTGGACACAGGTGCGGACCGCAACATTATTAGAGAGGGGGATTGGCCGAAACGGTGGCCTCTACAGCTATCATCTCAAACATTACAGGGCCTGGGGTATGCCAATACGCCAAAAGTCAGTGCTAAAGAATTAGCTTGGACATATAAAGAAGGACAAAAAGGACTATTTCAACCTTTCGTGCTTGATCTCCCCATTTCCTTATGCGGGCGAGATGTTTTGAGTCAGATGAGAATAAAACTTGTTACACAGTATTCAGATGTTAGTCAACAGTTAATGCTGCAGTCCGGATATGTTCCAGGCCAGGGACTAGGGAAGGGGCTTCAGGGCACCCCCGAACCGATCATGCCTTCAATGAATCCTGGACGTCAAGGCCTGGGTTTTTCCTAGGGGCCACTGAGGATGCTATCCCTATACCCTGGACCAATGACATCCCGGTCTGGGTCCCTCAGTGGCCCCTCTCTAGAGAAAAATTGGAGGCAGCACAAGAATTAGTAAAAGAGCAACTTGCTCTGGGGCATCTAGAGATGTCTCAATCTCCTTGGAATACGCCTATTTTTGTGATCAAGAAAAAATCAGGGAAATGGAGGCTTCTACATGACCTTAGAGCAGTTAACCAGCAAATGCAGTTATTAGGATCAGTGCAAAGGGGATTGCCTTTGCTTTCTAGCCTTCCTAGAGAGTGGCCAATCATTATTATTGATATAAAGGATTGCTTTTTCTCAATACCCTTGAACAAGGAGGATTGTCCTCGGTTTGCATTTACGATTCCATCTGTTAATCATGACCAACCTGATGCAAGGTATCAATGGAGGGTTCTGCCCCAAGGAATGGCCAATAGCCCTACTATGTGCCAGTTGTTTGTTCAAAAGGCCTTGGAGCCAGTGCGCCTAAAATTTCCAAAGTTGAGATTATGCCATTATATGGATGATATTTTGATAGCTGCCCCTAATAATGATATGCTTGATTTGGCGTTTTCTACCACCGTTGACGCACTTAGGGGATATGGGCTGGAAATTGCTCCTGAAAAGGTACAGAAGGAAGAGGTGGGACGATTCCTGGGAGCTATTATAACCCCACAGACTATAAGACCACAAAAAATAAGTCTGAGATTTGACAATCTTAAAACTCTTAATGATTTTCAAAGATTGCTAGGCGATATCAACTGGCTTCGGCCGTACCTTCGGCTTACTACAGCTGAGTTGAGACCCCTATTTAAAATTTTGGAGGGAGACCCAAAAGTGACATCCCCTCGAATGCTGACACAGGATGCACGAGAGACTTTGAAGAGGGTTGAACAGGCCATTCAGAATGCACAGTTAAGACGATATGATGAGAATAAACAATTAGTGTTGTGTATTTTGCCTACTAAGTCAGCACCCACAGCTGTCCTTTGGCAAGATGGGCCTTTGTTGTGGATACATGCTCATGCCTCCATTGCAAAGCAATCGAGTATTATCCCACAACTGTGGCATCTATTGCCATGATGGGTATAAAGATGTCTTTAACACATTTTGCTATGCAACCACAGTTGTTAATCCAGCCATACACCCCTAAACAAGTACAAGTCTTAAGTGCAACACTAGATGATTGGGCTGTTCTTGTCTGTGCATTTTCTGGAAGGTTTGATAATCATTATCCATCGGATAAACTGCTACATTTTGTCATGAATCATCCAGTTATTTTTCCTAAGGTGACCAAGCCTTGCCCCTTGGATAATGCAATCACTGTTTATACTGATGGGTCAAGTTCTGGTATGGGAGCCTATGTTGTCCAGGGAGGGGAGACAGTCATTAAACATTTTGAGCCAAATAGGCCACAAATAGTGGAATGTCAAATGGTCCTAGAGGTGTTTCTCACTTTTCCAGGTCCCCTTAATATTTACTCAGATTCCCATTATGTAGTCAATGCTATAAATCAACTTGAATCTTCTGCAATGATCTCTGACAGGAGCCTGGTGGTCTCCGTTCTGTTGTCCATACGTGATACCATTAGAACGAGGTCACATCCTTTTCACATGGCTCATATACGAGCACACACATTGCTGCCAGGTCCTATGGCAGAAGCCAATGCTCGCGCCGATGAAGCCACCCGAGCTTTTCCAATGATAACATCAGATCCCTTTTCAGCAGCACGCCAATTTCATGAGTTATATCATGTGCCCGCCAAAACGCTAACGCTTAAGTTTAAAATTCCTAGACAAGTGGCTAGGGATATCGTTAAATCTTGCCAGGCCTGTGTCCCTTTTCACCACCCCCCACATGTTGGAGTCAATCCAAAAGGACTGCTACCAGGTGACCTCTGGCAAATGGATGTCACCCATGTGCCTAGTTTTGGCCGTATGCAATACGTGCATGTATCAGTTGATACTTGTTCTGGTGTGATCCATGCATCACCCTTTACAGGTGAAAAGGTGGTTAATGTTATAACTCATTGCCTGGAGGCATGGGCCGCTTGGGGTAAACCCAAACGCTTAAAAACTGATAATGGCCCTGCATATGCCTCCAAAACCTTTCAACAGTTTTGCTCTCAGATGGGTGTCTGCCATCACACTGGCCTGCCATACAATCCGCAAGGGCAAGGCATTGTAGAATGGGCTAATCGCTCATTAAAGGAAATGTTACAAAAACAAAAAAAAGGGAGTGGCCCAGGGCTATTCACCCAAGAATGCCATATCCCTAGCTACTTTCACCTTGAATTTTTTAAACCTTGATGATCAGGGACGATCAGCAGCCAGCCGACATGCTGGGGCTCTACCCACCGAAAATGTTGAAGTAAAATGGAAAGATGTGCTAAGTAACACATGGTGTGGACCGGATCCAGTGATTGCTAGATCCAGGGGAGCTGTTTGTGTTTTTCCACAGGGCCAGGAACAACCGGTTTGGGTCCCGGCAAGACTGACGAGAGAGCTGAAATGGATACAGGACAATGAGGACGACCCTCGTGGTGCTGATTCTCCTCCTGTGGACGCCAATGATAAAGATGAAAATGATGCAACTGTGGGCAGTAACCAGGGCATGGCCAATACCTATGCCTGTTCATGCTAATTCCTCCATTATTCCCACCTTGTTTTCCACCTCATGCGATATGGAAGCCCCTTGTATGGTCCCAAGAGATGATAAGATAGAACGATTTAATTCAACTAAAGTTGTGCTTAATGGGACCTTTTGTTTTTCCTTAGAACATAAAACCCCATGCATTCTGTTAAAACAAAAGAATTTGATTAATTGGATGGATCCCTTTATAGTCAGGTGAATATAGGCATATTGGCATCAGCTTTAAATCAGATTGTTCAGGGTGCCCAATCAGGCGGTGGTACGTCCAGCAATGCGACTTCAGTTAACGTTACCACCTTGGCTATGAATACCACATTTTTGGTGCCTATGAAAGATCCCTCTCTTAGAGAGTATAATAGCACTGAATTTAAAGCATCCCCACATTGTGTCCCAGATTTTTCTTTCCCTCCCACCTATACTGCCTGTCAAGGCAGAACATGGGAGGAGTTGCAGATTTCACAGGGATTCTCCCTTTCTCCATCTATGAAGAGATACTTTTATAATCAATCAAACAAAAATTCTACGATAGGGGATGGGTGGTCCTGGTATCAATGGTTGGTTTCCAATAAGGCAGGAGCGACAGCATACATTTCCGCCTTAGCCCAAATACAAAAGCTCACCACCCAGCTGATTAATGTTTCTGGTATAGTAACCGAAACATCCCTTGGTAGGAGACTTCGCATACTTCAAGAGGAGGAGCTGGCCAATACTACCTTGGCGGCAGTGCCAGTGTGTGTGCCTTCTCCTTTTGTGTTTCTGCTAACTAATATTACTAATGCTACCCAAGAGATAGATTGCAGGAGTACCGATTGCTTTCTAGCTCAATGCTGGAATGCTTCATGGAACCTTGTGGTGGTTATGAAGATACCAACATTCGTGCCAATTCCTGTTAAAACAGATCCTGATACGTTCCCACTTGTTACTCTTCTACGGGAGCGACGGGATTTTGGAATTACGGCCGCTATAGTAACAGCGATAGCGGTGTCAGCAGCTGCTGCAGTTACCGCAGCAGTGGCTATGACCAATCAAGTACAAACTGCAGATACCATTAATAATGTGGTTGCACAGGCCGCTACAGTGCTGGATACTCAAAGCAGAGTAAATAGACACATGCTGTCAGGCATAGTGGCAGCTAATCAAAGAATTGATTTTTTACAAAGTCAAATTGATGATTTGGCTGATTTGGTTCAAATGGGTTGCATTTCATATCAAAAGCATGTATGCATAACCCCACTTTCTTTTGATAATTCCAGAAATGAATCAAAGATCCTAGGCGAATTCCTTGCCGGCAACTGGTCCAAAGAAGCGGAGAACCTGATCCAGGACCAGCTGTTGCAGATTGCTACCTTGAACGATACTCGTATACAGCCCATGACCCTTGGACAATTTACTGATTGGCTGCAATCCGCTTTTTCTTTCTTTAAGGAATGGGTGGGGGTTGGCGTATTCGGTGCCATATGCTGCCTCGGCGTGTTTCTCTGCCTTTGGCTTCTGTGCCGATTTCGTGCACGGCAAGCTCGGGACAAAGCAATTATAGTCCAGGCCCTTGCCGCCCTCGAACATGGCATCTCCCCTCAGGTCTGGCTGTCTAGCCTCAAACATGACCTATAACTGGATGTGGCCTCTGCACTCCAAGTCGTTAAAGACATTGCACTGGGACAGGCACACCCTATTCTCTTTGTTTTTTAAATGTGCTGGTAGTCCTTGCACCTCATAGGCCTTGCTGCCATTGCACATGAGAGGATGCACAGCATGATGCGCACAGCACACCCTAACCCTTGATCGTTGGGGACATCATGAGGTCTCAAACTAGATCGGGTTTCTGCTTTAGAATATAAAAGGGGGAGATGTAGTGCGCACCATGGCGCTGTCATGTCGTGGGCACGGAGACTGGGTGCCATTTGCTGTTCCACGTCAAACTTGACAGACAACTTGTGCGCATGCGCGCGAGCTTCACGTCAAACTTGACGGACAACTTGTGCGCATGCGCGCATGCCCCCCCCCAGTGCGGGGAGTCTTTCAATCTGGCCATCCGATCTGGCCAATCATAATTTAAGCACGATCACTCCTTTCTGGCCTGAGCCATTGGGTTGATGACACGTCAGGGCTTTGTCTGGCACCGTATATATTCTTCTGCCTCCACGGGGACGGGGTCTTTTTGCCTCTTTCAAACCTCAAGTGTAAGTGCTCCAATAAAGTGTGTTCTGAGAAGAATCCTGTTGCGGTCGTCTCTTCTGCTGGCGGGAGCGGCGTGCTGCAGTAGATGATTAATATCAAAAATTTATAAAGATAATGGGTATTAACAGCCAAATAATTCAGTTAAAAATGTGGTATTGGGCCGGGCGGTGGTGGCACACGCCTTTAATCCCAGCACTTGGGGGGCAGAGGCAGGTGGATCTCTGGGAGTTCGAGGCCAGCCTGGTCTACAAGAGCTAGTTCCAGGCCAGGCTCCAAAGCTACAGAGAAACCCTGTCTCGAAAAACCAAAAAAAAAATGTAGTATTGTTCTCAAAAGTAAATTCTCAACAGAGGAAATTCAAAAGACTGAGAAACAATTAAAGAAAAGTAGAACATTCTTAGACATAAGGGAAATTAAGATCAAAACTAATTTGAAATTCTCTCTTACATTGTTAGAATAGCTAAGAACAAATAGTAGTTCATGCTGGTGAGGATGTGGAGCATCGGGAACACTCCATTGCTGAGAGGGTACAAACTTGTACAGTCACTATTGTGGTCATTATCAATAGAGCTGTTCCTCAGAATTGATCTACTTCAAGATCCAGCTATTCCATTCTTTGTTATTCACCCAAAGGACACTCCAGTTTTTCCATGAGGACGCTTGTTCAACCATGTTCACTGATGCTTTATTCAGAAACTAGAAACAACCTAGAAAATACCTCATAAAATATTGTTAAAAACAATTTGATAATTTACACAATAAAGTATTATTCAGCTGTTAAAATTAGATGGAACTAGACAAAAATAATCCTGAGTGAGACTCCCAGACCCAGAAAGATAAATGTAGTATGCGTTCACTTTTATATAAATATTATCTATTAAATAAGTGATAACAAACCTACAATCTGTAGTCACAGAAAGGTTAGTTATCGAGAAAGGAACTAGAGAGGACACATGGATGTCCCTCAGAGGAGAAACTAGAACCGATTTTACTGGTAGACTAGATGCTGGGGGAATGGGAATTGCGGAGTCAAATAGGGAGGGAAAGGAAAGATAGTGTTGAGGGAGGAAATGTTGAAACAGGCAGATAAAATTGAGGGGCATTTGAGAGTTTGTATGGAGACCTAGTGCAGTGGAAACTTCCTAAAATATACGAAGCTGATCTTAACGATGTCTCTTAATAATGGGGTCTATGGAAGCCTAATGATTCATCATTTATCATCACATGAAGCTTCCAGTGCCAAGACTAGATTGCATATGCTTGAGTTGTTGTCCAAAAGGGTTCCAGGGAAATACCCCCCAAACCCAGGCTTTTGATGAAATGTTTGGTTGTTTGCTGCAAACTGACAGGAGTGCCTAATTACTGAAGATAATAGGTACCTACATAGAATCTTCACTCTAGTGCCTATGGTGCAGGGAGGTACTCTGTGGGCTTCCAAAATAGAAAGGTAAATGGAAACCTAGTCTAAAATCCTTTAACCTGTGTCTGTCCTGCCTATAAATATCACGCCAGGACAGTCGTGGCACAGAACTTGCAAGAGTAGCCAACCAGCCGGGCGGTGGTGGCGCACGCCTTTAATCCCAGCACTCGGGAGGCAGAGGCAGGCGGATCTCTGTGAGTTCGAGACCAGCCTGGTCTACAGAGCTAGTTCCAGGACAGGCTCCAAAACCACAGAGAAACCCTGTCTCGAAAAACCAAAAAAAAAAAAAAAAAAAAAAGAGTAGCCAACCAATGTCTATATTGACTTAAGGTTTTCTCCTTGATATGGGACCCATAAGTAGCACTGCTTGGGTGACAAAGAAGCAAAGACTAGGTATCCCAGAGACCCTAGGGTAAAACCAAATGCTTTTGGTTTGTTTACTTTTGGAATGTTCATCATTAATATCTTAAAATATTTCTTCATCTCAAGGATACTTCCATTATTCAGTGAAATTTACATGGCTGCATTTTGTCAGGATGATGGCAGTTTGCCTTACTTTTTCTACTTTAAAATAGTAAACAATGGTTTCTACATTTCTTGAATTTGGAAATAAGGTCATATTATCTCTGTGTGCAAAATGTATAATGAGACACAAAATGTGGTAACTTATATTGTCATTTTTGTCTACCAATGTGACTTACTGAGACTTTCCTTCTCTACATATTAAAGAAAGGAAACATCCCAAAGTCTCCACTACTTATTCAATTCATACCTATGAGAGCCAAGTCCTTTAAGATTCTTGGAGAACATATTTCTTGAGGAAATTTTAGCACCACTCTCTGTGACAAAATTAAGCATCTCCATTGAACCTAAAAAGTACATAATTTTCTTCTCAACAGTAAATATTTGGAGGGAAAAATAAACTGCTATTTATAGCACAGTTTGTTATATGTTCTTAAAACACTAATTGAATGAAGATTATGAATCTCAAAAACAGATTTGGAAAACCAAATTCCTCTTTCTAGAACAAAATTACTATTTTGAAATAAAATTCATATAGCCCACAGAAGTGCATATTTCCCAAGGTCTTTTGACATACCAACTAATATTTTGAATCAGGGTTCTCATCTCCTCAGCCATAACAAAGTAAGCACATATTCAGCAACACAACTTCTAATTCATTTACTGTTTGTGAGAAGTTAAAAAACATACCTCCTGTCCATTGTTTAATGTTGCTAGAGACTGTCCACCTTTGTCATGTATTTTTACATAACTGAGTGAAAGGAATAAGTTTAGGGATTATGATATTGGACACGCTATTTCCAAAACCTAGAAATTGCATCAACTTGTGCTCTACTGACTATTTTGGCTGCTGGATAACCGAGAGATTCCACTTGAAAAAAGTCTTCCAAGAGCCACAGAAGAAACATTTGAGGCTGAAATTGCAGTTTTCCATCACTTTAACTCCACTTGAATGCATTTTAAGACCCATGGTGGGCAAGCAATATTACCCATTTTCTGCTGTTCCTGAGCCAGTGTTTCGTACCAGAGATGATAGTTCTGGAACTTAAATGACAGCTCCCATTTCTGAATGTACGACTGAGAGCAATGTATGACTGAGAGACTCATTTAAAACCGAATCCTAAGTTTCTAAAAAAACATACCTGCCCCTTCACAGTTCAGTGGCAGAATGACACTAGCTGACTTTTGTTTTGAAATATGATCTATATCCTACTCTGCAGTATTTATCAGGATAATAATCTGAGTTTGACGTTATTAGGTCGCATAGAACCGAAGGCTCTAAAAAATTTAAAACTTTCCTTTAGGGGACTAGAGAGAGGTTGCATAGAACTGAAGGCTCTAAAAAATTTAAAACTTTCCTTTAGGGGACTAGAGAGATGTCTCAACATGTCTGACTGCTCTTCCAGAGTTTCCAAGTTCAATTCTCAGCACTGAATTAGAGTTTAGAACCATATATAAATGTAACTCCATGGAATGTTTTGGTGGCCAGCACCATGTTTGCTTGCATGTGGCCATACTTCCCACTATGAGAATAATGGGTTAAAATGCTGAACATGTATTAATAGGTTTATAGCAAGAAATTTAAATCATCCAAGACAAGAGAAAAATGCTGAAAAAATGAGCAGATTTCAGAGAATCTGAACAAATCACCTGCAGCTTCAAAAGATAACATGATACTTTATAAAGTCTCATAACTAAAGATGTGAGTACACCGTAGACAGACAGAAAATTATCACATTCACAGTTCAAGACCCTGTGATAAGTGGAAAGAAGGCTAATTAAGAGTCAGCTGCAAAATTTTCAATTCAAATACTTAGTCAAATCCATATGCTAGATTTGTAACTTAAAAGAAATGGCTAAGATTTGTTTATTCGTGCATTTTATGTCTGTGGATGCCTTGAGTGCATGTGCATCTGTACACCATGAGGGATCATGGGATCTGTCTTAGTCAATGTCCTGTTGTTGTGAAGCAATATCATGAAAATGGCAACTTTCATAAAGAAAAGCATTTAATTGAGGCTGTCTTATAGGTTCAGAGTCAGGACAAAGCCTTCAGTCTGAGCTTTGGGAGAACATCTCAGATGCAAATCGTAATACTTCTGGCCAAAGTGATGGGGTTCTTTTCAGATCAAGGTGATGCTTCTATTTATCAGTATCTGTGTTTGTTGCCTTTTATGTGGAATACTCAACTAAAACTTGTAACAGAAAAATCACACAGTGATTGACAGTCTTTATTAGCAGAGTCACAGATAGCTCATAATTCCCTAAATGTCAGGAAAATCAGAAGACAGAAACCTTGATAAACAAAATTTTGATACTAACTACTTTCTATTGCCTTCCCTTATTGTGTACTACAATTCCCATGATCAGGTTTACTGGGAAAATTTTAAGTTCATGGTTTTGAGTTCAAAACAAGAACCTCCTGTTTCTTTCTTTTGATTGTTTTACCAGTGCCCTGACATCAGCTTCAGAAAGCTATACAATCAAGCATACAGTCACTATTATTCCAAACTATTTCACACAAGAAATGGGAAAACCTAACAACTCACTCTCATCAGAGTTGATTACCATTCAGTCTCTGCCTCTCTTCCTGTCTTCCATTCACTTAAAAAATGAATACTCAGTCCAGTCACTCTGACTCCAGTAGAAAGAAACATGACCCAGACCACACATGGTCTTTCCCTAGGCTCTCAAGGTAAGACCTGTAGCTTATCTCTAGAACCCATTTTCATGGAAGAAGTACTTGGATGAGAGATTCATTGTGATTGTGCCTCCTTGTGCACAGGGAATTTTGTTTCATCTAGAAACTTTTTCCCCACATTGTTCTGTACTTCAATGTGCCTAAAATAAAACTTCCCAGTGTTAAACTTCAGAAGTTTGAACCAACCCAGGGTACTGACTCATGTTGAATTCGATTACCTTCTTGCCCCATGAGGATCATTACTCTGCCTGACATGCTGTTTGCAGAGACCCCCATACCTCTAGATGCAGAATTCATCTTGGTCTAACCACCTACCAGTAACAAAAGACATAAATTTATGGTATTTAAATATTATGACTAAGGTATTTCATCAATACAAACAGACTAAAATAGGCATTGGATCTGATGTTCAAAATTAGGAAAACATTACTGTGAGACCACAATAGGGCAGTAGATTTGACTGGATTGTTCTACTGCTGCTTTTAATTCTATACAGCTTTGATTTGCAGAACTACTGTTCCATTTTATGATTAATAACACAAAAGGTCAAAAAATAGAAATTTAGTATGCAGGCCCTGATCTGTTACAGAATGAAGAGGCAACAGAAAAATAAAAAATTATACTGAACACATGTATAATCTATATTCAACATTATTTTTGTTCAACATTATAGAATTTTATATATGATGATTACTTAATGATATCTCAGGAACACACATGAACTAATGACAAATTTTAAGATTACTCTAACTAAAAACAAACAATTTAGTTGTGTTAAAATTTTCAGTAATACTACTTTAAGAAAAACCTTAACAAATTATTAAAAGAAAAATTACTGGGACCAGGCAATGTCTCAGTTGTGTAAAGGCAGTCAACACACATGCCTGAAAATCTGAATGTAAACTCTGGAATCCATCCACTTAAAGGTGGAAGGAGAATTACTTTACTAGGTTGTCCTCTGGCCTCCACATACACACTGTGACACATGCATACCTACACATGTATCATGTGTACAGTAAGAATATTTTTAAAATATTAAAAATATTCAAAACAGAAAGACCAGTTCCTGGGCACCTTGACAATGGCATTCATTGAACAAATTTCTTCTTTGGGTTTTGGAAGTCAGCATGTGTGCAAACAGTGGAACACAGCCACAGCAGTAGTCAAATTTCTCCAGAGTTAGAACTTTTCTCTTCTGTCAGCATGGCAGGTGCCATGACCAATTTTCTGTGTCCACATTCTGAAGGATGCAGGGCCATTTTTCATGGTTTATTTAAACCATGAAAATTTTTTAAAATTTTATTTATTTATTTTTTGTGTCTTCCTCATCCTGCATCTTGATCTGATTCATTACTCTGTCCCTTCCTATCCACCCTGTGATTTTACTACCTCCTCCCAAAATAAATGAGAGAGAGAGAGAGAGAGAGAGAGAGAGAACAGAAAAGGAAAACAATCTCGACATGGAATCTGCAGTGTGACACAGTGTGTTATGCAGTAAACCCTTTGCCCATATATGTTTACGTGCAAGTGTTCATTGCAAACAATCATTGACCTGGTTTGAGGCCTCTCATTTCTGCTACACTATCTGTGCTGGGCCCTCACTGGAACTCCTCTTGGATATCCTGTTGTTGCCCTATATCATGAAGGCCCTGAATCTTTGGGTGTGCAGGAATGGGCCCTTCACCTTCTCCCACAGAGCATAGATGGGGTCGATGTAGGGATGAGTTTCTGGACCAGGCTAGCTACAAGGTTGGTCAACCAGCCAGCTCTCCCCAGTCCTCACCAACAACATTGCTTTGGCCAGTTCACTCCTTGCAGGAACGAGCAGTTCTCCTGCTTTCCCACACTCGAGGTTGGCTTTCCTACACCTGTACCACCAGGGCTGGCTCTACTTTGTTGCCCAAGAGAGGTGCAGGGGTGACTCTCCGAAGTGTTGCTTCTGGTGAGGGGCAGGGACAACTCTCCTGTTCTAATGATCTCAGGCCCAGCTCTTCCACCTGCCACAGGTGGTGAGAGGGGAATAGAGAGGAGGGAAGGCATCTCTTTCCCTCCCAAGCCACCATAGGGCAGATGAGGGGCAGGGTCACATCTCTAATGCTCATGTTCTCAGGGCCAGATCACCCAAACCCTTGTCCAGAGGATCAGCTCTGCTGTGCTGCCCAGTGGAGGTTTAGGGTCTGCTTTCCCAAGTGCTGCAGCTGGTAAGGGGAAGGGTTAGTTTCTTCACACACTACAGATGGTAGGGCCAAGGGGGGAAGGGCATCTTTCCCTTGTCCTCACTATCACATGGCAGATTAGGTGAGTGTGGCCAGCTATCCCACTCTCAGATCCTCAGGGCCAGCTCACCCATCGCCCCCACCTTCAACAGACTCAGCTTTATTGTACTCCATAGTAGAGGAACAGGACCTGCTTTCCCAAGTGCTGAGCTAATAATGGGGAGGGTGGGCTCCCTTGTCTGTCTCAGGCAGTGAGGGGCAAGGGGTAAGGAGAGACAATTCTTCCTCAACCTTATCACCATGGGGAGGGGCAGCTCTCTCGCCAGCTGGAGGGGTTGGGGTGGAAAGCATTTTCCTACCACCACACCACAGAGGAGGAAGACAGTACCAGCTGTGTTCCAATCACACCCTCAGGGCCGACTCAGCCATGACTCTGTCTACAGGGTCAACTCTACTATGTTGCTCAGGAGAGGCTCAGGGCCCATTCTCCCGAGCACTGCATCTTGTAAGGGGCTGGATCAGATTCCCCATCTGCTTCAGGTGGTGAGGGGAGAAGGCTATCTTTCCCTACTCATGCCACCACATGGTATAAAAGATGGCACAACCTGCTCTTCCAATCTCATGCTCTAAGGGTCAGCTTTCCCATGCCCCAGCGAACAGGCTCAGTGAGATTGTGCTGCCCGAATGAGTACTCCATCCAGTGAAGAACTACGTTTCCTAGGGTTGCAGCCAGTGAGGGGTGGAGCCAATTCTGTACAGCCCCATCCTCTTAGTCTTTGGTAGTAATGGGAGCCATCGACAGTAACAGACATCACAGCTGCATCGGTGCCATGATCCCAGATGCAGACCCCAAAAGCAGCTCAGACCCAGACTTGACTGTGGCCATGGGTAGCAGCGAAGCCGCCCACCTCAGCCCACTCTTCACCTCTTCCACCTCTTCAGATATGCACCTGCCCATAGGACATGAACCCTCTGTCTTTCTCTCTCTCCCATATCACACCATACTTTTGTTCACCATAGTAGTTGCTGTCTGCCTGGCACCATAAGATGCCTTTGGTACCTAGGACAAACTGCCCCAGGCCTATGTGTGGTTCTTGTTCTACTCAATACAGTGTGGCCCTGGGCAGGACCATGCTTCCTCACCACAAAGAGATCATAATAGTGCTCAACTGCCCTGTGCAGAGGTGCCAAGTAGGCTCCTGGTTGGTGCAGTAGTCTTGCTGGAGTCCTTTCAAGGGCTAGGGTTAGAAAGCCCAGATTGCGTTTAGTTGAGTCCCACCCGCCCCAGCCAAGTGGCATGGGGTGGAAGTGTTACTCCCAATTTTCATTATAAAGAAATGAGTTGCTGAAATCCCGCCAACTCAACTTTTAGGACTGTACAAAATATAATGTGATAAAAGACTTTTTACATAAATGACTAAATTAGCTATTGAATTATTCCATATAATTTTCATAATTTTCCTCTTTAATGTGAAGCCGAGGAGAAATGGGCAGGAATAGCCCTGACATGCTCTTGTCTTCAGTGTACTTTAGACCCCAATTCACTGTCTTGCTCACCCTTTCTTTGAAAACGTATTCTAATTTTTCCCACTCTGAAATTGGTAAATAAGTAGGCACATTTTTTGCTGGAAATACACATTATTATTTTCCATAATGCCTGGAGGCTTCTAGATGACAGGGTGGATACCTAACACGCTCATGTAAGCAAAGTTGGACCCATGCAGCAGGGACTTTGGAGAGGGAGGAATGAACATATGTAGGGATTAGGGTCAAGACTAACTTCCTTGAATCTTTAGTTTGTTAATAGATCTGTCTGAATTTCCATTGTTTATGAAACATGTTCTCTTCATGGTTAGGAAGGTTTGGCAGATTTACTTTTAATTCCTGAGGGACTTCATAAACCTTAATGCTGGCAAGAAATAAGAACAGCATCCCATTTGTGCTAAGGGCAATTTTGAAGTAAAGGCACTTTTTACAGATGACAAAAAGTAAATTCCTTTTCCATTCCACATAGCTAGAAGATTTTATGTTATGGTACAAACACTTTGGGTACAATGTCAATTATTTTTCAATGCTTGGATCATGTAAATCATCTATAAATAGCAAAGTACTTATATTTAGATTAATTCAATTTTTTAGTTGGTGTCTATATGAGGCAGTGAAAGTTTGTATGATAGTTTGTATGCTTGTACAAAATTGTGCACATGCACAGGCAAGAAGAAGACATCAGACACCCTGGAGCTGGGGTTGCAGGCAATTGTGAGCTGCCTGATCTGGGTGATGGCAATCAAATATGAGTCCTCTAAAACAGCAGCACTTGCTTTTAACCACAAAGGCCCCTCTTCAAACCTACAAGGTATGGTTCTGTGGGTTTAAGAAAAAAATGAGCTATAGGAAATTGGCTTATCATTTTCTTGACAAGATAGTAGAGACTGCATTTATGCTTAATTGAATACTCAAAAGACAAACCTCACCCTATTATTTCAAAAGGAAACAGCATATAATTTTTAAAAAGCATATAAGAAACTGCAAAAATCAATTTCATTAACCCAGAATTGTTTAGTGCCAGTCAAAGATGGGATAGGTATTCAAGACTTAAATTAAATGGGAAGGGGCTTCAAAGATTGTAGGATGTAATACAACAAAATAGAAAATTTAAGAGAAGCCATTGAAACACAGACCGTAAGTCATCTATTGAAAAAAAAAAACCCAGTGACTTACAGCCCTGGAAAATCCAGTACTTTATCTTGGATGTTTATTTTTTATGGTATTTAAAAGTAAGGAATATAAGTTACAGTAAACTATTGTAATCTTTCACCTGCATAGATAACATTGGTTTCTCGGAAGATGAGAGGTGGTACTCATAATACAGTAAATAATTTATCAACAAAGCAGGCTTTGCAATTAAATACCTTTTCTATCACTAGCTATTTTCTCTGTGAGCAAATTGACTGGCTATGTAAGTGTCTCTAAAACAATGGTATTGAGATCTATCAAATGCTACTGAGAAAGAATAAATATTTGAGATAAATGATGAAGTTAGGGACAATAGGCAATGCTTTTTCTTGGTGCTTTTTGTTGCTAAATACTCAATAAATGCATATTTCCTTTCTTAAAATGGGATCTTCATAGTAAATAAAATGTAACTATTATTTGATTGTTCCCCTTATATAACTGACTGGTCTTCTTATTTAATAATTTGAATAATTGTGGAAAAACATTCAAGGAATGTCAGAGTTGAGGACACAGGAAGTGTAAGGAATTTGCAGATCTCCACCCTGCTTCTGATTGTGACTTTATAAACTTTCCTGCTTATTCTAATAAAGAAGGACGGGCAGGGCACTTTTCTTCTCCTACTTCTGATCTGTTGGCTGTTTCGAACCTGTTATTCAATGTTCAAGTCTACAGTGTTTAGTTGACAACACATGTTGTGTGGACAGGGTGACATACTTCAAAGAGAGCTGTGATTGTTGTTGCTCAGGGAGAGTGGTATGGTCTTCGTGGAGGCAGGGTTTTCAGGGTACTGTAAAGAATTTGGATAATCCAGCTGATGCTGCTTCCCAGGATTTTTGCCTTGTCTGAGGTTTAAAGGTAGTAGTCTCAGAGCTATTCTTGCTGTGGAATGTAGTAGTCGTAAGAACCACTTCCTGAAGCCTTCAGTCTTCAGGTTGCATGGTCTTAACACTTGTGAAATGCCATGCTGTTTCAGAGCTGATGTATAAACTGCTCACGTGTTTATATAGAATGTTCTTTGTTTATAGTTTGTGAAAAGGTTCTACACAAGTGTTATTTCTGGCTTGAGCATTCTTCAAATAAATGTAACATGAAACATTTATTTATACATCTAACTATGGTGTTGAGCATATCAAACTATCAATTACCTTTAACTAATTTGCCTTAAACTGCCAAATTTTGGAATGTTAAATGACCTGCAAACCATTTGAATTCTCTATTGCCTTATGAATCCCCAGCAAGGTGTGTGATTTTCAGACCTGAGACATCGTTTTGAGTTTACTTAGCTTGTGGAGAATAATCAAGCACGTATATTGGTAAGATCATGTCTCATGCAAAGGGCACTTCAATGGCGTATTTTCTTTCTGTAAATAAAAAAAAAGTGATTCTTGTGTCTTTGCAAAAATTTGTGGTACTGTCTTCTCACAGAACAAAGAGCTTCAATTAAAAAAACATTTTCAAATCAGTTTCTGTGTCATTAAAATGAAATTGAAATATCAGCAACTTCAAAACTTAATGGATTCACATTTACATATCATTATTTGACTTGTTTTTGTGTTGGAATCTCTTAAATTAGCCAATGCTATGTAACTCTATTTCAGCCTGCGTGCACCTTTGATGGGTTTACTATGAGCTAGGGCTCCTTCACTCTTTTGACATGACTTCCACTCCATCTAAATATCTGCCTAACTCTTCAATAGTTCCCTGACAGTGTGTGCATTTATTTAGGTACCTAGAAATATTTTTCCTTTTGTATCAGAACTATGTTGTATAAAGATTTAATAAGCAAACTCACAATATTTAATACAAATTGAGCTCAACAAAACACTTCATCAACTATGTTAAATGGCAAACAATTTAGATGTTTTGGGAAAGACACCTCCCACAACAGTTATCTGAGTATGTTTTAAACTGCTTCATTGTCCGTATAATCCACCTCCTCACCGACTCATAGGGATCAGTGTGAATAATTTTCTGCTATATGTGTGAATCTAAAAAGGGATTTTTTTTGAGAGCAGGCACTCAATGAATATTTTAGTAGATGAGCTAAGAAATGTTCATTCTTGGTTTTATTTAGCATGAGTGAGTGTGTGTGTGTGTTCATGCCCACATACTGTGTACATCTGAATGTACCTCTGAGAACTAAAGAAAGAATCAAATCACGTAGACCTGGAGTTATCCATCATGTGTGGGTGCTGCTATATAAACTTGGGTCCTCTGGAAAAGTATCAACTGTCCCTTGCTACTGAACAAGGTCTCCTTATATCCACTTAATTTCAATTTACAGTGCATTCTATCCTCTGTTTTTTAGACATAGCTTCCTTACGTATGCAGCAATCATAGCATTATAGAACTCATGTCTTCTGGTGATGAATATCTCTTCCTTACGTGTGTGTGTGTGTGTGTGTGTGTGTGAATGAGTATATTCAGGTGGTTGAGAAGGCCAGAGGTTAGGAACTTTCGGAGATGGAGTTACAAGCAACTAGTTGCAGGCACACGTGGATGCTAAGAGTTGAACTCAGGGTCCTCCACAAGAGTAGGATATGTCTTTAAATGCAGAGCCACCTCTCCAGCCTACTGTTGTGTGGCTTTCTCGTAGCAGAGAGCTCTTCTTCATGTTTGTGTCATTAAAATGCAATTTTAAAAAGATCATATGATTATTTGAAAAAACAATTGCAAAATTTCATCTTTTAGAATCTTTCAGAGAAGGACAATATATAGATGATTAAATTATTAAACTCACATGAAATATCATTCATCATTAGCTTAATTTTCTATGTGTATATAATGTAAACTATGGGTATATAATTTAATTATAGCTTTATCAGGACAATGCAGCAAAAATGCTTCAGTGCTCAAGGTTCCTAATAAATCAAATCCCTCCAGCTGTCTAAATAATCTTGGGCTGTCTAACCTCAATAAATAGCCATTCTTTGCCACTTCTTTTGCATTACCTAAAATCCTTGTGCTTTCAAAACAAACTCCTTTAGAGTATACAAACTTTCTGCACCTCCATCCAATCCAAAGCTAAGGATATAATCAAATATCAGCTAACATGGATAGCAGAAACTTTCCTTTTCTGTCTGTTTGATGGTTTCACCAATATGTTAGGGGTATGTCTTGTTCTATGGGTAGATATGCCTGCCTTTCCTTCTGTATCCACATTCATCAGATACCACATAACAAACTTTCACTATGGGTTGAATGAAAAGTAACAATTCCTCAAGTAGTTTAAGTCAGGGCTGCATGCTCACACTTCATTTTGAAGCCTTCATGTAACAAGAAAAAAAAAGGATCTTGAAAATTTTCAAATCAAGGTTGATGGCATTGTAATCTACGTGCACTAAATCTGAGCAGAAGAAACTATGGGGCATTAAAGAATGGTAGTTCCAGCAGATGTTACGTAGGTTGTTGTCATGGCTCAGTTTATTGTAAATTTAAGGCATCAAAGAGTCACTTGGAAAACCACTCTTAGGTGAAGATTTACAGACAATTCATATCCACTTAGAAGGAGAATTACACTTTAACAGCACAAGCCCACTAATTAGTTATCTAATGCCAACTGGTCAGTCTTTGTTATATGTGTATGTATGAACAACATTAAGTGGACCAGAGTGTATATTTATACATTCATTTGTATGTGTATGTGTGTCTGCATATATATATATATATATATATATATATATATATATATATATATATATGAGAACATGCATTTGAGAGTTAGGGGACTGAGGTATAAGATGGAGAAGAAATTGTGTAAATGTAGTACACATATATAAAATTTAAAAAATAATTTAAAAAGCCAAAACAGTACCCTGAATATAACCTGGTTTTGTGGTGGAGATGTAACTGAATATATTCTCACATAATACCGTACAGTCATCTGAGCCCTTCAAATACTTCTGAGAGGTGACAGAGGACGACTGGAAAGATCAAGGGATTCTTTCTTCCTCGCTTTTTTGTGTCAAGACTGCTCAAACTCCTGTATGTGTCAATAACTAAACAAAAACAAAGAATGTGTTTAGAAAATATCAATAATATTACAGTTCAGGATAAATTTTATTTTTGTTTTTTTCTATAAATACTTGTAGTCTTTAGGCACCACACATAATGATGACTTTAAAGACATGACAGAATCTGCCAGAGACTTTCAAGTCTAAAGAGGAGAAAGAAAGCTATATGGAGATAGAATAATTAGTAAGGGAAGGAGGGCAGAGAATCTACATGCTGCAGAATTAATCTGATGAAGAGTGAAAAGATCAAAGCTCTTTATTAACTTACATTTTTCTGCATTGGAACTGAAAATAACTAATATTAAATTTTGATGAATTTTCATTTAAAATATACAATTTATTGCAAGAAACCTTTTTATGTATTTTCACTGACTAAACTTTGCTATGGGGAGCAAATTAATACAGATGTTGCATAAATGCACAGAAAAGTGTATTGGGTTTGTAGCATTTATCTATTACAAATATTATGTGTATGCTCATAAAGATTGTTGAGGATGAGGCTAATGGCTCTTACTATAGGGAAGGTGGTTAATTTCTGATGACTAAGATAACACACAAAGTTGTTTTATTTTTTTTTTTTAATTTTTTATTGAGAAAAAAAAAAGTTTCCGCCTCCTCCCAGCCTCCCATTTCCCTCCCCCTCCTCCCACCCTTCTCCCCCTCCCCCCACTTCTCTCCCCCTCCCTCTCCTGTCCAAAGAGCAGTCAGGGTTCCCTGCCCTGTGGAAAGTCCAAGGTCCTCCCTCCTCCGTCCATGTCTAGGAAGGTGAACATCCAAACTGGCTAGGCTTCCACAAAGCCAGAACTTGAAGTAGGATCAAAACCCAGGGCCATTGTCCTTGGCTTCTCATCAGCCCCCATTGTTCACCATGTTCAGAGAGTCCGGTTTTATCCCATGCTTACAAAGTTGTTTTTAAAACCAAACAACACATATGAGCAATAAACTCATGACACCCAATAAGTCACCCTGAAATGTTGTAGTTTAAGGGAGCCACCATGTATTTTGCTCACTCCGTTACTAACCCCTCAGTGCTCCATGTCTCAGCTGCAGCTGTAGTTATCTACGTGTATAATTATGGAAAATCCAGAGAGGTATCATTCTCATGTAGACGCTGTCTACAAAGCTCCCTTTATCCTCAGCAAGTCAATCCTTCGTGGATGTCTTATGTTTCAGCGTTTTTCCATGGGAATAAACTCACCTCTATTGAACCTCTGTTTCAGTCTCATTTGCTGAGGTTCCATGGGCCACTATGAATCAGCGGTACTCGTCTTAAGGGGAACCACACCATGGTATGTGGAAAGAGGAGGGATATGGAATAGGAACCCATCACTGCAACTCATCAATCCAAGAGCCTATATGTGGGCTCTCACCACCATTTATAAACATGAAGGCATAGAGATCTAAAGAAATAGAAAATCCAGACAGAATTCTCTTACCATTTAAAAAACTAAATCATCATCATTATCATCACCACCATCATCATGTTTTTTCTTTTATAGTGCAAGCCCATAGACACCTTATTTTATATTTCAAAAAATATTTTCCTTTATTAACATGTGCATCTGAATGCTTATTATTTCTTTTCCTTGGGAGAATAATGTAATGATAGGTGATGTGGGATTCCCTTCTGCATATGTGTTGCTTTTATTGGTTAATGGATAAAGAAGCTGCTTGGGCTTGTGCTAGGGTGAAACTGAGCTAGGCAGGGAAAATCAAACTGAATGCTGGGAGAAAGAAGGCAGAGTTGGTGAGAAGCCATGGAGCCATGGCCAGAGACAGACATGCTGAAACCTTGTGTGACAATGCACAGATTAGTAGAAATGGATAAGCCAAAGATATGAGAGCTAGATAGCAATATGTCTAAGCTATTGGCTAAATAGTGTTGCAAATAATACAGTTTCTGAGTGATTATTTCAGGTCTAAGCAGTGAGGAACGAATGAGCAGCCTCGCCCAACAAATAGATGCTTGAAGTGTTGAAGAAGTGGGGTCTCATTGTCCAAAGTACATATTTTAACTCCACTGGGATACATGTCGGAAGCATATGAGCTTCAGTCAGGAAGGATAGATTTATGGGATGCATATTATGAACATATGAACTTCAGTCAGCAGGAACGAGTTGACACTAATGTCTACTAATTCTGATTTCTGTTTCTGTCGGAGGATAGTATAAATTAATGTTTATGTGCATTGTGAATGTTTTGTGGCCCCCAGTGATTCTTCTTTTTCTAAACAGATGCTCATAATCAATGCCCTTGAAAGAAGACTTTCTGTTAATATCCACCAAACACCATTGGAGAAGCTAAGCCCACAAATGCTACAGGCAAAGCAGAAAGGAGCTGCAAACTGCTTCCACCATTGGTATTCCCTGTCCAGCTACAAACACTGTTGTTGTATCAGCCATTTATTTCCTCTTTTATGAAGTGAGTTGGGCTCTGAAGAGACTGCATTGGAGGTGAGTTGGGTTGAGGAGGCACAAGTCAAGTGCTTTATATCTTGCATGGTGAAAGGGAGGCCCTGGGGAGATCATTTTAAAAACGATTTTTAAAACATCTGACACCTTTGCCTCCTCAGCAAGTGCAGCACAGCTGCATGGGAAGCTTGGACAGCTTTAGAGTGTGGGTTTAATGAGGCTTTCTGCTTCTCTGACATGGGGCTTTAAGAACTCTTGACTACCCTGTGCATGCCCAGGGCATGATCATCTCTCCTATCTTCTTGGACTGCCCTGTGCCTATCTTTTATATCTGTTTCCTTGCTTCCATGTAACTACTTCGCAAAGATCGCTGACTGTTCATGATACTCAATGGGACAGAAGTCATGACAGTGGAGTGGCCACTGCCTTAGCTGTGTTAGGCTGCTTCAGTAAGTCTTTTGAGCAGGCTTCTTCCTGAAGCACATGTGAAGTGTTCTTCTTGGTCTGTTATGACTGACTTAGGATTTTCTAATTATAGCTTAGCTATTCCTCCCTATCACATTTGCATGTCTCCCCACTCCCAGGTATTTCAGGAATGCCAAATTTCATCTGTAGGTGAATCAATCATGCTTTTCAGTACATCTAAGGAAAGACATGTGTGCTGTACTTGGCTTGCATGCATGTTGTCTAGCTTCCTAAGTAACACTGAACAATCCATTTATTATAAACAGAACTCATATTTTTCCCCCATCATTACTGCCTCACACATTAAGGGCAACAGGCTGAGGTCTCAGTCTACTTGATGACATCATTCATTTTTCATGTCTTGCAAAGAGTGGTTCTGTTCTTGGTTTTTTCTTTCAGCCCACTTTACAACATGTTAGTTAATTCAAATTCTTTGTCTCCTTGCCTCTCTCTCT
>JABTXL010004107.1:1069412-1080374 GCA_025134845.1 Neodon shergylaensis
CTTTCTTTCTTTCTTTCTTTCTTTCTTTCTTTCTTTCTTTCTTTCTTCCTTCCTTCCTTCCTTCCTTCCTTCCTTCCTTCCTTCCTTCCTCTCTTTCTTTCATTCTTTCTTTGTCTCTTTTGAGACAGGGTTTCTCTGTGTAGCTTTGGAGAATGTCCTGGAACTAGCTCTTTTAGGCCAGGCTGGCCTCAAACTCACAGAGATATGCCAGCCTCTGCCTCTCGAGTGCTGGTATTAAAGGAATGCACAACTACTGTGAGGCTTACCCTCTCTGCTATTTCACAGGGTCTTAGCAGGGATCATTCTTGTGGATTCCTGGGAATTTCTCTAGTGTAAGGTTTTTTGCTAGCCCCATATACAGAGACTCACAGTCTAACTCTATCCTTTGAGTAATAGACCCTGAAACATTCAGCTCTAAATGAGATATCTCTATCTAACTCCTCCCCTCAAGTCTCAGGAAACCCCAAGAAAGAGTAGGCAGAATGAATGTAAGACTCACAGGGTATGGAAGACACTAAGAAAACAAGGCTTTGAAAATCAACAAGATTGACACACATGAAGTCACAGAGACTGAGAGAGCAAGCAGAGTCTGCACCAGATGAGGTCCTAGAGTTGAATACAGAAGTGTATACATGCCCCCATACCTAACCCAGAAGCTGTCTCCAGCTGATAACCACTTACAAATGAAAATTTTTGTTTCTTCAAGGGAGTCTCACTGGGGAAATAAACTACTCTTAAGTAGGCTGCACTTCCAACATAGATGGCCAACATAGAATGATCTCAATGATGGCATCTTTGCAGCTTCCTTTTCTCACAAATGTTGTGCCAGGTCTATTTAGAAAAATTTTCTCAATTTTTAATTTTATTTTACACAAACACACACACATGGATTTCTCTCTTTCTTTATATTACATGTTATTTGCATATGTATCATGGCTTCCAGATCAGTGGTTGTACAAAATTCTTATGTGCAAAGGAGTTGGTCTCTGTGTCCATGTCTATTTCTTGTGCCTATTCTTGGGCTCTTTTCTTTCTGTTTTATGTTTTTTTGTCCTCTTCCTATGCATTAGTTTTGTTTTATCTTAATATATTTTATTTCATTATTTTCTCTTAGAAACTTGTTTGTTTTCTATTCACAGACAAACAGTGGATAGATCTGAATGAGGGGGAGGCAGAGGGGAACTGCAAGGAGTAGAGGGAGTAGAAACAGTAATCAGCATATAGTATAAGAGAAAAAATCTATTATAAATAAAAGGAAAGAGAAAAACTAGGAAGCTGTCAGAGTTTCTTAAGATATCCAAACCATAATCTGAATATATTTAAATCAAATTTTAAAAAGCCATAATAAAAACGGAAACATGTAGACACCATCTTTATAAGCAGAATAAATCCATGTGCTGACAATACAGAGAGAGAGAGAGAGAGAGAGAGAGAGAGAGAGAGAGAAAGAGAGAGAAAGATCCTCACACCTATCTCATCACAGGAGGCACAGTTCTATGATCCTTCCATCCTATCCAAGCATGATAGAGCCATCTAAGCCAGACATAGGACTCTCCTATGATTTCTAAGACACTACGTAGACTCTAGTAGTTTTCATCTTCCTGTGGCTCTCAGTCAGAGATTCAGGTTAACTACACAACAGATTATGTTGTTGCGGGAGGTCCTTCCGCTCCTCCAACCAATAGCTGCTGAGATACCAGCCTATTGGGGCGTGGTCTCTCCCTCTTTAAAAAGTGACTATTTCCCTCCGTTCGCTCTCTTCACTTCCTGCTCCGCCGGCGACTAGACTCCCTTCCTGGTTGCGCAGACGGTGATCTGTAAGTTTTTTCCCCTTTAAATAAATACTACCCTATCAATCATAATTATAAACTGGTGTGGCATTGTTCGTGACTTACGCCTTCATTATGTTGTTGGTATTTTATAGAATAGTTATTGAGCAAGTAAAACTTAATGTTATTTATTACATTATATGTAACATACCACAAAGATAGAATGTTGAGTTACCGCATGCACTGGGGACTCTCCTGTACATAAAATTATATATATATGTATATGTATGTATATGTGTGTGTATGTGTGTTCTCAAGGTTCTAATCTATGTACTACAACATCAGTATCTTGTTTGCAGCACTTTTGTTTTCATATTTCCAAAACACAGCATTAGGAAAGAAGCACAGAAGGTGCTTGAAGGGACAAAATGAACACAAAACATTAAGTAGCAAGTAAAGTGTATTTTAAATCTCAAAACAACACATTCACAGACAATAAAGAGACAACAGACATATTAAAAGGTTTAGTAACCTATTCATCAAAATTTAGATTTACAAGGGTGGATGTTATGCATTTTTCTTAACAAGTAAATGAGAGGTGGGAACTTGTAAGATACAATAGTCATTTTAGTAATGTAATTAGTAAGTTTGTAAGTTCTTACAAATCCATCAGAAAAGTAATTGGGCATTCAAAACAACCCAGAAATGTGTTTTTATGTTTAAGATTTTCCTTTTTCAAGCAGATATTATAGAATAAACTGATGAAGGAAAAGGGGGTTCTTCTTTTGCTTTCACAGAGGATGAGACCTTTGGATTGCTTCTATCCCAATATGGTATGATAGACCACGCCCTCCTGTGAACACCCTCAGAAAATTACTTCACTCAACTGCCGACTGAAGTGAACCTGGCACACAGGTTACACCATAAAAGATCTGACTAATAGTGTTCCCATTCAGCACGAAGCAGTTTGGAGAGAAATAACTGCTCCCATATTCCCAAATATTGTTTATAAATGTTCTTTTATATTTAAAGAGGGATATGATATAGATATGAATAATTTGCATTGGTAATTGATTTTAAGGTCAATTTTGTTATATGTATATGTATTTCTGATCTTGATTAAGGTATTGTGATTGTGTAGTTCATTTAAAAATGTAATGTATAATTAGGAAATATAGGTTGTTAATGGATAATCATCGATAATAGTCAAACTTGTAGTCATGTTAGTTAGATTGTCTAGATGTGCATAGACATATTTCAAATAGGCATTCTTCATATCTTTCAAAGACTACAGAATATGACATTTAATGTTTAATAACTTAGAGCTTTCGTGACAATGAGACGCATCTGCTCCTGGCAGTACCAATCTACTTCAAGAGGAAGATGGGCATCAAAGAGGCTCCTTATGGAGCTCGATAGCCATTTGGGCAAGAAATTGCTCTTGCTTGGACTGTTACATAAACTGGACACAGAGAACCCACACAGAGAGGACTGCTGAACTTGCCTAAAGGTGAGATGATCTTTTGGGGTTCCTGACTCATGAAAGGGTCTGTGAGACATTCTACAGGACACAGAAGAAAGTGACTGAACTGTCTTTGAAATTTTCCTCCTTCATGGAAATGTCTGCTGGATACTATGAGCCTGTAGGCTGAAGATGGATGCCCCAATGATACAAAAGAACTTTGGGTGATTGTACCGGCAGCAAGATGTCTCTGTCATTTCTAGAGTTTGGAAGTTGCTTATTTCTTGTTTACTTAAGTAATATTATATCCTTCTGGAGTCTTTGATGGAGTTGAAAAATGGTTAGTTATAGTTATAGTTTTTCTTTGTTATAATAAATGATAAAATAGATCTAAATATTGTAACTACAATTCTTGCTTGATAACTGTTTTGTTATATGTAATTTTACTATATTAAAGTGAAAGCCTTTCTTTTTGTTTAAACAAAAAAGGGGGAAATGATGTAGAAGGGTCATCTGTCTATGTGTTACTTTCATTGGTTAATAAAGAAACTGCCTTTACCTTTTGATAGGCAAGCCCTTAGGTGGGTGGAGTAGACAGAACAGAATTCTGGGGGGAAGAAAACAGAGTCAGGCAGACGCCATGCTTCTCCTACCCAAGACGAACAGAGGTTAGAATTTTCCCAGTAAGCCCCACTTGATGGTGGTACACAGTTTATTAGAAATGGGAAGAAGACAATGAGACAGATGCCATGGAGCCAGCCACCAGGTCAGACATGCTAAATCTTTCCCAGTAAGCCACCACCTTGTGGTGTTACACAGATTATTAAAAATGGGTTAATCAAGATGTGAGAATTAGCCAATAAGAGGTTAAAACTAATGGGCCAGACAGTGTTTAAATGAATACAGTTTCCATGTAATTATTCTGGGGCTAAGCTAGCCATGAGGGAGCTGGGCGGGACAAAAAGAAGACCTGCTCACCTCTTCACTACAATAAACAGGAATGTGAACAAGAGACCTAATGATTGTGATATATTGCCTCCAATGGATGCAAATGAGAGAGATATAAGTCCTTAGTATCAGTAAACTCCCTTCTGATCAAAACTTATTTATCTTTGGAAGATCTTTTAGCCCTCTTCATGGTACTTGAGGAACCTATGCTATAGCATGTATCTAGATTTGATATTAGTAAATTCAGGAACCAAACTTCACTGTCAGGTACAATTATCAGGGAAAGTTTACAGAGGATGGTACACACCTTCAGAGACTTCCACAGCTTCCTTTAGTCAAGTAAGCTATTTTAAAAACTTAAAGATATATAATCTGTTCAGTCCTATCAGTCTGTGCAGTGTTCTTTCTCTCTGCAAAGACAAGGGAAATTAATTGCACCAGTAGTCACTATGGCAACGTTACAGAAGTGACTTCCTCAAAGCTCTCATACTTTGTTGATAAATAATAACTGGAAACACAAGAAAATATCTAGCACTTCAATCTACTGTTTATCAAGCCTCCATCTGCATTATTTGTTTTCTGATGTTTATGTTTTGCTCAAGGTTCCATGTGTGTTCTCCTTCTGTGGTATGTTTTATCTGTAGCTATGAAGGTAACTGAAACTATATTACACATGAAGAACACCTCACGTATAACAGACCCAATAATTTGGATTTATGGCCATTGGATTTTTTGAGCCTGCCTTACATTGTTTTCTTAGCTTGTCTTGAACTCCTATGTTTAATTTATCTCAGGGCCTCGCTTCTTTGGAGTATTTAAGAATAAAGATTCGCACTGCTATGCCTGACGGAGCTAATTAAGTTGATACAAAAGGTTGGAAAGCGCATGGTATGGCCCTGGAAAGGTTTTATTTATTATGAGAACCCTCTTCCTGGCTGCAACGAAATTATTTACTTCTAATTTTCCCTTTAAGTTGTGAGAAAGAGAAAAACTCCTGATATTAGCTCTATCAGAACAAGGCTCCACCTTTATGATCGCAGTTTACCCTGATTGGTTCCTACAGACCTTCTTTCCAATGGAATTTTACTGGAGTGAGAGATTCATGGATTTGAGGAAGACACCCTTCAATCCATGCAACTCACTTCTTTCTTTATGAGAAAAACCTGAAGTCATATGGTTTAAAGTTTGAGAACACAGTCACTCTCTGTGTCCTAATTATTGTATTCACGAACCATGACAATTATGGATTGAAAATGTCTCAAATAAGAGATTCTAAACATTTGCAGGTTCTTTTTCTTGCTCTTATCCATAAACTTAAAGCATTTGCAAAAAGGTTCTTTGTATCCAGTATTAGTAGCAATAGACATGAATGAAGGCCTATGGGATGATGCTGTTAAGACAAATGCAAGTTCTAAACTATACACCACCTTTGTTGTGGTATTTGTAGAGTTTCTCGGAACTAAAACCCCAAACAAGCCTAGAATCAATTATATATTTTTATATTACATTATTTATGACAAGAAAAATCAGCCCTTTTTAGTTCATATGAAATATGACACTTGAGTTCAAAGCAGACAATGATTTTCTGTAGGGCTTGGTGGGGTGAGGCATGTGGATCTCAAATAAAGCTTCCCTGATGGTTTTTGGGCAGCTCACAATTTTGTAGCTTTCATAAATACATGAAGGAAACAATTAAATGGAGAAAGATTAATTTTGTTTCAGTGGCAAAAGTTTTGATACATGGCTGCTGGAGCATTGTCTTTGGTCCTGTGGTGAAAGAGAGAATCTCAGTTCATGGCAGCAGGAAGAAGAGGTGAGCTAATGGACACCTCCTCTTTCTCTTTTGCTCCACCTGAGCCCAAGCTGTTGGACAGTGCTGATCATATTCAGAGTACCATCTGAATTTGCCATCTATAGAAAACCCTTCCAGAAACACCCAGTGTACCCAACGTTTTGCCAAGTATTTCTAAACACAACAAATGGCGACTGTGTTTCACCTTCTTAGTTTCAGGCTCCTAGAGAAGCAAACATTTTACTAGCATATACATTCACGGCTAAATTAACACTCTAGGGTTAATGAATCAGCCTCTGTGTTAGGTATCTGGTGGACAGAGCTGTACCGACATAGCCTTTCTGAGATGTTTTGTGGTTTCTAACTGTTACTGTGTGCATGGTAGACAGCTAGAAAAAAAAGCACTGATATGGGAAAAGATAACAATATGGAGTTTTGCAAGACCTGCAGGATAATTCTATGAGCACAGGTAAAAATCCAAATCTTCTAATTTTACACACTTCCAGTGGCTCAGAAATTTCACCCCATTAATTTTCATAGCTGCTCATGGGGGCACTGATGGGCTACTAAAATGTTAAGTGGGTCTGGTTCTAGCAAATGTTTATCTCTGTTAACTTTGGGGCAAATCCAGAGAAATGGATTTATATTACTTTCCAAGGTGGGAAGATTTGACAAGAGCATTGAATTCTGACATGCTTACTGCCTCATTTAAGAATGTAATTAAACCAGGTTGGAAAAAGGCCAGAAAGGGACAACAGCTAGTTAATCTCATGGTTCCTCCAGGAACCTCAATTTGTCTGGAACAGAAATCTTAACAAACTTTCCACAGTAATTTTATTTTTTACGTCTCTGTATGTTTTCTGCAAGTAGACAAAAATATGTCTTAAATCTGTACATAGCAAGCAGAAGTATGTAGGAGTTGTATCTCAATGCTCCTGCCTCAGTATACTGTTGCATGAATTTCTGGGCAAGAATGCAAGTGATTCATATTAAGGGTAACTCTACAGAGTGTTAGTGTGTGTTCATTTAAGGTACAGAGGTCCACAGACATACTGATTCTTTGGAGACCATTTTTTTTGGATTTGTGTGGGTACCTTTTTCCTTTGTGAAGACTACACAAAAATGCTATAATATCTGATTTGACTTAAGGATCACTCAATGCAGTGGAACCCATTCCTGATACTGATTGGGCAACCAAGAATCAGAGACTAGATAGCCAAGAAACAGAGTAAAACTAATACTACTGGTCAAAAATAAATTAAAAATAGATAGATAAATAAACATAACAGTAAAATAATTGTAAATAATATGTTATACTCATAGTTCAGTACCTTATTCAGCCTTCTGCAGAGACACTTCCATCTATAGCAAATTAGAATACAGAGACTCATAGCTAGATATTAAACAGGAGAGAGAGGGAGAGAGAGAGAGAGAGAGAGAGAGAGAGAGAGAGAGAGAGAGAGAGGTGTCTTGGAAACACCATCTCTAAATGAGATGTCTCCATCAAATCCTTTTCCTTCCCCTCAGAGCTCAGAAAATGCTTCAGAAGAGAAGGCAACATGTTAAGAGCTAGAGGGTATAGAAGGCACCAGGAGAACAAGGGCAACTAAATCAGCAGAGTAAAGCTCATATGAACTCACAGAGACTGAAGCAGCAGGCACAGGGCTAACACTGCACCAGGTTCTTTGTTATTATGGTTTTTGATTTAGTATTTCTGTAGGACTCCTGAGTGTGTGAATGAGTTAGTCTCTGATTCTTGTGCTTTCTCTTGGTGCTCTTTTCCTTCTGTTGGTTTTATTTGTTCAAACTCAATGTGATGACTTAATTTTATCTTGTTGTATCTTATTTTGGTTTACTTGGTTGTTATCTATTAGAATCCGGTTCTTTTCTAATGATAGACAGAAAGAGAGGGGATCCAGAGGGGAGTGGAGGTAGAGTGGAAGTGGGAGAAATGGGGGGGGTGACTGTGATCAGGATGTACTGTGTGAGAAAAAAATCTATTTTAATTAAAGGGAAGGGGGAAAGGAACCAGTTAAAAGGTGAACTCTGGATGAAAGAAACTGTGGGTAGACTTTGAGTTTTATCTCCTGACCCCACGTCCTGTTCTCACCCTTTACTTCCTGTATACGGACGAAATGTGATACCTCTGCTTCCTGACCCCACTCTCTGTTCTCACCCTTTACTTCCTATATATGGTTGAAAAGTGATACCTCTGCTTCCTGACCATCAGCCAGTCTCACATTCCTGTCACCATTTCTTCCCTGCCATGACCAACTGTATCTCTTCTGAAACTGTAAGTTAAAATAAACCTCATTGGTCCTTTTCTTTTTTTAAAGGCTTCACATTTAAAAGAATTTGAAAAATTCAGAAGTAAGAAACCTGTGTTCTTAAACAATAAAACATGTGGATAACAGAGCTGTATACAAATTCATCTGATGTGGCCTCGTCTCATCTCTACGTTTTTATTGCATGTCATCTTCTCTGAACCCTAATATAGTTAAATGCGTGAATCAAAGTCTGACACATGTCAGCTCAGGTTCAATTCCTCTATGTTTTGTGTCCAAAGTGTGTGATGCTTCAGCGATAGGGTCTACTATGAAGTTCTGGGAGGCAGCAAAGAGCTGTAGCAATAGGCTGTGTTTTGTGAGTCTCTTTGACATTCTTAGCTAACATCTTAAAGGGAGGTTCCTGGTGCTTGTACCTGGGATTTAGGCAGAGGTACTCTCCGTGTAAGGAGCTGAATACTACCTAATTGGGGTAAATACAGCAGTGTGCATTTCAGCTCATTGTCCCATGTTTCCATTTGTCCTTTGTTGACTTGAAACTGACACCAATGTAACTGCACGGCTTATGAGGATCATTAGTTTGTTAATGTGATAAAGACTCCATTCGACACACAGTATGGGCTTGGTAAATGATACTCACAATTATGACAAATTATAATCACTTAAAATAACATTGCAGACATGCTTATTATCACCTCATTTGGAAGTCATAAACTACAGCACGGACGGAAAGCATGAAGCTACATCTGTTCCTGCATTGTGTGACTTTGCTGCAGAGATTGAGAAAACCCTCAGCATGAATAACTCTGATTATGGGCTGACTGCTTCTAGGCAGTGCAAATGACTGTCAGGAAGGACAAAGCAGCTGGCTCCTCTCAAATGAGGCAGGTGTGAGTCTCCTAGAGACCTAGACATGATTTCTAAAGGTGAGAATGAGGAATTATAACTGCAGCTCATTGTAGATAGGGTTAAAAGGCATTTGTTACAAAGGACTGCTGCTTATTTATGGGAGATCCAGTTTGTTACTAGGAAAATAATGACTTCCACACAGCAACATATCTTTTATTATGTGGCTGCATTGTTCTCAGAGACTTACAAAGGGTTATTATGAAACAAAATGCATTTTATAGATGTGACTTAGCTTTGAACATCAGAATAATGATTAAGAAAACTTTAAAGGAAAAATGATTTATATTTTACTGAAAAATAAAAGTTAATGATTATGAGATAGACAGTTTTAAAATGGTAAGTTTCACATTAAAAGAAAAATAACAGCTAAGGCACAAATTAAAGTTGTGAGGGTTTTCTGTAAAGCACAGAAGATGTGCAAAACAAGGAGAAGTTCCTGAGGACTTGTGTATGATCCTTCTTTATGTCTGGAAAGAGAAGGAAGAAGAGGCAGAGGAAGAGGAGGAAGAGGACCAAGAGAAAAGCCTGGGGAAACAATTGGTCAGTCGGGGAGAATGTGAGCAGAGCACATTCCATAGACAGGTGTACACCATGGTGAAACACTGCTCTGTACAGTCAGTGAACACTAAAGCACACTCCATAGACAGGTGTACACCATGGTGAAACACTGCTCTGTACAGTCAGTGAACACTAAATCACACTCCATAAACAGGTGTACACCATGGTGAAACACTGCTCTGTACAGTCAGTGAACACTAAAACACACTCCGTAGACAGGTGTACACCATGGTGAAACACTGCTCTGTACAGTCAGTGTACACTAAAACAACGAGCTAAGGAAAAACAAGCTGAAAATGTTATTTTAAACAAAGGTGAAAACACTTAAATCTGTTGAAGAAGCAAAGTGTATTGAGACCTGGTGTTCTGTATACTATATTTGTATCTGATTGCCTTAGAGTTAATTACTCTAAATTTCTCTGAACTTGTTTCTTTTTTCTTATCCAAAACAGACTACTTTTTTTTTCTTTTGCTGTTTTCCTCTTGTGTGTAATCCTTAATGCACACAGGGCCTCTGGTCTCTGACTGATAGTGCCCTTCCTACATCTAGTAAGAGCCTTTTCCTCTATGATTTGAACAACTAATTTAAGCATCATAGATGAATAAATCAACCAGACTGAGTGTGTGTACAGGTCAGAAAAAGGAACTGGAGCCTTGCATGCCAAAAATAGAGAAGTCATGTCATATTGATGACCAGCTGAAACACTGAACCACCCAGTGCACAGGTCAGGGTTTTAAGCCTCCCCAGAGCTGGAGGTTCAGGATCATGGGCTGGGGTTCACACTTCCTCCTTTGCTGAGAACTATTGGCACTGCCCTTGGAATCAATAAATTCAATCACTCAAAACGCAGGTGGCTCGTGGAAGTCAGCATCCTGAAAGCATCAGAAATAATCTCAGTCTTTTTATTTCAATAAGAACAGAACTGAAAAGTGGCCTTAAGATATTGCAGTTCAGACTTTCTGAACATGGGTCTTAATTAGAATTCCTTCCCCTCCCACAGACACATTTGCCATTGGACTCTGACTGGACACTCTGTATGGGAATAAAACTATTTTCAGAAAGGAAAGACAGGAAATGAGGTCCAGGACATGGAGAACATGATCATCAAGGTGACTGCAATTAACTTTTTGGACACCGACAGCAGACAATGAGATACACTTCTCAGATTATGTAGAATCTAGAATCACTGCCCCCACCCACATCTTCAGGGAGAGATGCTGGAACAAGGACTCATGACA
>JABTXL010004107.1:1081498-1100246 GCA_025134845.1 Neodon shergylaensis
TACAGTACAGGTGTGCTGACCTGAGCGCACAGATGTGCAAAGGATGGATGTGCTGACCTGAGCGCACAGATGTGTACAGTACCCATATGCCGAAAGCCCCTGAGCCACGGGCCCTGCCTTCATCTGCTGGTCATGGCTACATTGCTGAGATTTTGGCTCCTGGAAAACAGTGCACTTTTGATTTTAATTTTATCTGGAAGACTACATTCTGAAACCTCAGACACTCAAGTGTGAAAAAAAAAAACAACACAGAATGAGTAAGAAAATTTATTTTGCACCCATGTTAAACAAAAACTTCCATACTTTAAAGTGGATCAGTTATGAAACACATGAAGAAGGATTTTCAATGGGCTTTTAAGATGATGGGCATTTTCTATAAAGATATTGCTAAAATACTGCTCACATTTTTTGAAATTTTTAATAATTCTATTTATAAAAGCGGTTTTCCTTCAATCAGTTAATGATCCCTCACAGAGGCATAAACTTTATCAAAATACTCTCTCTTAAATAGAGTGGTGCAAAGCTTTTTCTTTGCCGGGACGAAGGGACATGTTACATGGGACAGACTAGCAATGAATAAAGTAAATTAAATCTAATAGTGTGTCAAATAACAATAACTTCACAAGAGAAAGATAAAAGGTACAACAAAAGAGAATACTTTGAGTATTCAAAAAATAAATGTTATCTTTTATCAATGATGAAGTGATCTTTCTACAAAGATTCCTTCACTTGGAATGGAATTTTTAGCTTTTGTATGCTATTTTACAGAAGCAGAAGCAAGGATTCAGATCAATCCGTTGGCAAAGCAGACAATTCTGGGCTTTATAAAACTGTCATGCATTGTCCATGACTTGTCCTAATCCATCCTCACAGACTCACTTATAACTCATAGTTTATAACGGCTATTATAAAGCACGTTAAAAACATAGGATATTTCTGTACATGCCTGTGTGGACAATCCCCTGAAACTGAAAGACACTTTCAGTTTCCTGTCACAGAATCATATCTCAGAGGAAAGCTTACCAAAAACCTCAGTATATGCTGTGACCTAGAATAAACCATGCTCATTGCCCTTCATCGGCAAGTTATTAGTTTACAGTAAACGATGTGTCTGGAAACTCACGCCTGACAAAATTTCAATAACCTTTAGCTCACTCTCTTTCTGGAAGACATTTGGTAGATGCTCCTATACACAGAGCCTGTTGTGGCTGCTGAACCTCTACTTTCAGTTACATAAATGAATCATTTAACCTCCTTACCCTTTAAAGATAGAAATAAATTGTTCCCTGGACAATTTCACCTACTGAAACATCTATTGGTGAGATAATGTCTGCAAAACAGAGTAAGTGTCTCACTGAAAAGCAGTTTTCTGCATTCTGACTCTAAGGTGAAAATGAAACAGAAACAGAGATGGGGGATGAAGGCAAAAGTCTGTGACTCCACAGAGAAGGGGAATTTAGGCTGTCAATGACTCCACCGAGATGGGAGATGGACACAGGGATCTATGACTTCACATTGATGGGGGATAGTAGCAGAGGTCTATGTCTTTACCAAAATGGTTATGAAGGCAGTTATCTGTGATTTCATGGGGACTGGGGGATGGAAACAAATAATTGTGACTTCACAGAGATGGAAGCAGAGGTCTGTGACTTCACAGATGGGGCTGCATGCTGATGTCTATGCCTTCACAGAGATGGGGGACTGCATGCTGATGTCTGGGACTTCACAGAGGGGACTGCATGCTGATGTCTGGGACGTCACAGAGGGGACTGCGTGCTGATGTCTGGGACTTCACTGAGTTGGTGATGAAGGCAGAATTTGTGATTGTGTAGCGGTACGGGATGGAGGCAAATGTCTATGACTTCACAGAGTTAGGGTACGAAGGGACATTTCTTGCCTACAGAAGGGATCCTCAACAGTTAAAGGAAAGCATCTTTTCTCTCTTTCATGTTTTTCTGGCAATAGTAAATATTTTTCATTGACTTTATAGTTACAGAGAAATCCAAAGATTACTCCCAACTTTTCCCAGACAGATAACAAGTGTAAAATGCTTGAAAATTCCCTTTTTTCTTTTCTTCTCTTTCTTTTTTTCTTCTTCTTTTTTGTTTTTAAAGTCAGGGTTTCTCTGTAGCTTTGGGGCCTGTCCTGGAACTCACTCTGTAGGCCAGGTTGTCCTTGAACTCAGAGAGATTCGGCTGCCTCTGCTTCCCAAGAGCTGGAATTAAATATGTGTGCCACCACCAGCCAACACTTTTCTATTTCTACTGTTGAAAAAGGTCAGCAATATACAAATCCCTGTTCCATTCTAGAGTTCTCTAACAAATCTAATCACTCCACAAAGCCAGAAAGTACTCTGACAGCTCACTGCATTATTATAATTCTTTGCTTTTCCTCAGAATGTCAGCATTGCTTTCCTTTTCTCTTTTTCTTTTAATTGTGGTCTCATTTCCCTATTTCATCTTCTACACAAAGCGTGCACCCCTGCCCTGTTTTCTGAATCCTGGTGCTTCCTGCAAGCCTTTGTTCTACAACTCCTGTCACAGGCTCTGGCCCACCATGCTGAGATGTTTATATTTCCAGTATCAAATTCCAGGCCTTTGCCTTGTGCACATCACCTCTGCCAGGGATGCCCTTCCCTTCTCATCCGCAGTAGTGCTCAGATGCTCTGGAGCCAGGCTCTGGCACTGTCAAAATTCCGCCATCCCTTCTAACCACAAGCTTTTGGGCAAATTTCTCAATTTCTATGTCTCATTACCTTATGCATAAAATAATTATGATCAAAACATCCATATCGAAACCAGCAACCTGATTAAATGAGATAATTTATACAAGGAAAAGTGGCACACACTGTGAAACCAGAGCCTTTCCTGTCACTTCTGGATTTTATCTAAGTCTTCGCATGTTCATAAACCTCATTTCCTTTCTTTGAATCTTTTTTCCTGTTTGCTCTGCTGAAGGTGGTTTCTAAAACCTCATTTTGATCTATTCTTTTTTTCTTACCCATGTAGTATATCATTCTTTTTGCCTTTTGCTCTTTTTTTTAATTTTACTTTGTTTTGTTTTGTCTTTTGTTTTATTTTTTGAGAAGGGCTTTCACTGTGTAGCCTTGACTGCTCTGGAACTTGCTTTGTAGACCAGGTTTGTCTCAAACTCACAGAAATATGCCTGCTCTACGTCCCAAGTGTTGGATTAAAATAGATTACCACCACCACCTGGTTGCAGTATAACAATTTTAATGTGTTAGCAATGACTAATTTTAACATCTGTCTTGTATACTCGACTATGAACACTAATTGGAAGTAGATAAATGGTAATTAGATGTTCTATTTATGTGATACTTCCTGGAAAAATAATAGATTCTTAGCGCACATGGGTTAAAGAGGGTGGCGGAACCACAGTCCCTGTTTATGTTATTAAGTTATCCACAGAGACTAAAGAAATGTGTCTCCTCTTTTTAGGTAAGTACAAAGTCCCCAAGATTCTGAGGAACAGATGGTTTCATCTCCTTATGTGTTAGAGTTTTACAACTCTTTTCTTTGTGGATATGCAAAACCATAATAGTTTGTTCAGCAGAAAGTCCTAAATGAATTTCAACATTCACAGCTTGGTCACTCTACAAAGCATAGTTGTTTTTAATTGTGGTTGCTAAAACATTTGGATTTTAAAGTGGTTTTTACTAAACTATCCTTACCTAAATATATTGTTCACCAGGAATAAGAACGAGATGCTAGACATTTATTTTGAAACCTGTGAATTGGAAAAATGTTTAGTTATTCAAAATCAAGGTCTATCATAATAATTTGCATACTAAAGTGTTATTATATTTATAATTATATTTGTCAGGTAGATCACTACAGTCGAACTGAAAAGCTATGAAAGGCAACCCTTTTAATTCTTAAAATCCTGAAAGCAAACTTTGTGTTGGGCAAATTATGAACTAAAAAAAATAAAGCAATAGCATCTTTGGTGATAATCTGAGTGCTGACCTAGAACTCTATTTTTGAAGGCATTTGGAAAATATTGAAATTGATTTTTTAAATAACTTGACATTTGTCTTTTTAAAAAGCTAGTTGAAAATAGAGGTAGAGACCAAGAACAAAATATTTGTCTCCATAATGGAATTTCTCAATCCAATGGCATCACACATGAATAAAATCTAATGTAGTAGAAGGGCCGCTTGTTAGTTCCTCGCCACCCAGCTACCTTAGACCCGAAATAGTCACAGAAAACCTACATTAATTAAATCACTGCTTGGCCCATTAGCTTTAGCTTCTTTTTTTTTTTAATTTATTTATTTATTTATTAAAGACTTCTGTCTCTTCCCCACCGCCGCCTCCCCTTTCCCTCCCCCTCCCCCAATCAAGTTCCCCTCCCTCGTCAGCACAAAGAGCAAACAGGGTTCCCTGTCCTGTGGGAAGTCCAGGGACCACCCACCTCCATCCAGGTCTAGTAAGGTGAGCATCCAAACTGCCTAGGCTCCCACAAAGCCAATACGTGCAGTAGGATCAAAACCCATTGCCATTGTTCTTGAGGTCTCAGTAGTCCTCATTGTCCACTATGTTCAGTGAGACCAGTTTTAACCCAGGCTTTTTCAGACCCAGGCCAGCTGGCCTTGGTGAGATCCCGATAGAACATCCCCATTGTCTCAGTGTGTGGGTGCACCCCTCGTGGTCCTGAGTTCCTTGCTCGTGCTCTCTCTCCTTCTGCTTTGGACCTTGAGGTTTCAGTCCGGTGCTCCAATGTGGGTCTCTGTCTCTGTCTCTGTCTCTTTTCATCGCCTGATGAAGGTTAATGTTCAGGAGGATGCCTATATGTTTTTCTTTGGGTTCTCCTTCTTATTTAGCTTCTCTAAGAACCCGAATTATAGGCTCAATGTCCTTTATTTATGGCTAGAAACCAAATATGAGTGAGTACATCCCATGTTCCTCTTTTTGGGTCTGGCTTACCTCACTCAGGATAGTGCTTTCTATTTCCATCCATTTGCCTGCAAACTTCAAGAAATCATTGTTTTTTACTGCTGAGTAGTACTCTAATATGTATATATTCCATACTTTCTTCATCCATTCTTCAATTGAAGGGCATCTAGGTTGTTTCCAGGTTCTGGCTATTACAAACAATGCTGCTATGAACATAGTAGAGCATATACTTTTGTTGTAAGATAAGGCCTCTCTTGGATATATTCCCAAGAGTGGTATTGCTGGGTCCAGTGGTAGGTTGATCCCGAATTTCCTGAGAAACCTCCACACTGCTTTCCAGAGCGGTTGCACAAGTTTGCATTCCCACCAGCAGTGGATGAGTGTACCCCTTTCTCCACAACCTCTCCAGCAAAGGCTATCATTGGTGTTTTTGATTTTAGCCAATCTGACAGGTGTAAGATGGTATCTTAAAGTTGTCTTGATTTGCATTTCCCTGATCGCTAAGGAAGTTGAGCATGACCTTAGGTGTCTTTTGGCCATTTGAACTTCTTCTGTTGAGAGATCTCTGTTCAGCTCAGTGCCCCATTTTATAATTGGGTTGCTTAGCCTTTTACGGTCTAGTTTCTTGAGTTCTTTATATATTTTGGAGATCAGACCTTTGTCAGTTGCGGGGTTGGTGAAGATCTTCTCCCAGTCAGTGGGTTGCCTTTCTGTCTTAGCGACAGTGTCCTTTGCTTTACAGAAGCTTCTCAGTTTCAGGAGGTCCCATTTATTCAATGAGGCCCTTACTGTCTGTGCTGCTGGGGTTGTACTTAGGAAGTGGTCTCCTGTGCCCACGTGTTGTAGAGTACTTCCCACTTTCTCTTCTATCAGGTTCAGTGTGTTCGGCTTGATATTGAGGTCTTTAATCCACTTGGACTTGAGTTTTGGCATGGTGATAGATATGGATCTATTTTCATTCTTCTACAGATTGACATCCAGTTTTGCCAGCACAATTTGTTAAAGATGCTCTCTTTTTTCCATTGTATACTTTTAGCTTCTTTATCGAAAATCAGGTGCTCATAGGTTTGTGGGTTAAAGTCAGGGTCTTCTATTCGATTCCATTGGTCGACTTCTCTGTTTTTATGCCAATACCAAGCTGTTTTCACTATTGTAGCTCTGTAATAGAGTTTGAAGTCAGGGATGGTAATGCCTCCAGACGTTCCCTTATTGTATAAGATTGTTTTGGCTATCCTGGGTTTTTTGTTTTTCCATATAAAGTTGATTATTGTCTTCTCCAGATCTGTGAAGAATTTTGATGGGATTTTGATGGGGATTGCATTGAATCTATAGATTGCTTTTGGTAGAATTGCCATTTTTACTATGTTGATCCTCCCAATCCAAGAGCAAGGGAGATCCTTCCATTTTCTGGTGTCCTCTTCTATTTCTTTCTTCAAAGACTTAAAGTTCTTGTCATATAGATCTTTCACTTCCTTCGTCAGGGTTACCCCAAGATATTTTATGCTCTTTGTGGCGATCGTGAAAGGTGATGCTTCTCTGATTTCCCTCTCTGTTTCTTTATCCTTAGTGTGTAGGAAGGCAACTGATTTTTTGGAGTTGATCTTGTATCCTGCCACATTACTAAAGGTGTTTATCAGCTGTAGGAGTTCTTTGGTAGAATTTTTGGGGTCGCTTATGTATACTATCAAATCATCAGCAAATAATGACAGTTTAACTTCTTCCTTTCCAATACGAATCCCCTTGATCCCCTTATGTTGTCTTACTGCTATTGCCAGAACTTCAAGCACTATATTGAAGAGGTATGGAGAGAGTGGACATCCTTGTCGTGTTCCTGATTTTAGTGGGATGGCTTTGAGTTTTTCTCCGTTTAATTTAATGTTAGCTGTCGGCTTGCTGTAAATAGCTTTTATTATATTTAGGTATGACCCTTGTATCCCTAATCTCTCCAAGACCTTTATCATAAAGGGGTGTTGAATTTTGTCAAATGCTTTTTCAGCATCTAATGAAATGATCATATGGTTTTTTTCTTTCAGTTTATTTATATGGTGGATTACATTGATAGATTTGCGTATGTTGAACCAGCCCTGCATCTCTGGGATGAAGCCTACTTGATCATAATGGATAATTTTTCTAATGTGTTCTTGGATTCGGTTTGCTAGTATTTTATTGAGAATTTTTGCGTCGATATTCATGAGTGAGATAGGCCTGTAATTCTCTTTCTTGGTTGGGTCTTTGTGTGGTTTTGGTATCAGAGTAACTGTAGCTTCGTAAAAGGAATTTGGCAATGACTCTTCTGTTTCTATATTGTGAAATACTTTAAAGAGTATAGGTATCAGCTCTTCTTGGAAGTTCTGGTAGAATTCTGCATTGAAACCATCTGGTCCTGGGCTTTTTTTCGAAGGGAGATTTTTGATAACAGCTTCTAATTCTTCACGACTAACAGGTCTATTTAGATCGTTCACCTGGTCTTGGTTTAGCTTTGGTATATGGTACTTATCTAAAAAAGTGTCCATTTCTTTTGCATTTTCCAATTTTGTGGCATACAGCCTTTTGTAGTAAGATCTAATGATTCTCTGAATTTCCTCTGTGTCTGTGGTTATGTCCCCCTTTTCATTTCTGATCTTATTTATTTGCGTGTTCTCTCTCTGTCGTTTAATTAGTTTGGATAGGGGTTTGTCAATCTTGTTGATTTTCTCCAAGAACCAACTTTTTGATTCATTGATTCTTTGGATTGTTTTCTCTGTTTCTATTTTGTTGATTTCCGCCCTCAGTTTGATTATTTCCAGTCTTCTACTCCTCCTGGGCACGACTGCTTCTTTTTTTTCTAGAGCTTTCAGGTGTGCTGTTAAGTCCCCAATGTATGCTTTCTCTGTATTCTTTAAGTGGGCACTTAGTGCTATGAACTTTCCTCTTAGCACTGCTTTCATCGTGTCCCATAGGTTTGAGTATGTTGTCTCTTTATTTTCATTAAATTCAAGGAAGACTTTAATTTCTTTCTTAATTTCTTCCTTGACCCAGGTGTGGTTCAGTAGTTGATTGTTCAGTTTCCATGAGTTTGTCGGCTTTCTGGGGGTAGCATTGTTGTTGCCTTCTAACATTAATCCGTGGTGATCTGATAGGACACAGGTGGACACTGATATTCTTTTGTATCTTTGGAGGTTTCCTTTGTTTCCGAGTATATGGTCAATTTTTGAGAAGGTTCCATGAGCTGCAGAGTAAAAGGTATATTCTTTCCTATTTGGGTAGAGTGTTCTATAGATGTCTGTTAAGTCCATTTGCTTCATTACCTCCAATAATTCTCTTAATTCTCTATTAGGTTTCTGTTTGATTGACCTGTCCATTGGAGAAAGAGGTGTGTTGAAGTCTCCTACTACTAGTGTGTGTGGTTTGATGTCTGCCTTGAGTTCTAGTAATATTTCTTTTATATAAGTGGGTGCTTTTATATTGGGGGCATAGATATTCAGGATTGAGATGTCATCCTGATGAATTGTTCCTGTTATGAGTATAAAGTGTCCATCTCGATCTCTTCTGATTGATTTTAGTTTGAGGTCAGTTTTGTTGGAAATTAGTATGGCCACACCTGCTTTTTTATTAGGACCATTTGCTTGAAAGACCTTTTCCCAACCTTTTACTCTGAGTAGATGTCTGTCTTTGTGGTTGAGATGTGTTTCTTGCAAACAGCAGAATGTTGGATCCTGTTTTCGTATCCAATCTCTCAGCCTGTGCCTTTTTATAGGTGAATTGAGACCATTAATATTAAGTGATATTAGTGACCAGTGGTTGTTTACTCCAGTTATTCTTATTGTTTTTGGCAGTAGAGTTTGTGTGTGTGTCCCTTCTTGAGTTGTGCTGGTGAAGGTTCGCTAGATGCCTGAGTTATTGTAGGCAGTGTTGGCAATGTTGGATTCCTTGGGTTGCGATTTTCCTTCTATTATTTTCTGTAGGGCTGGATTTGTGGCTGCGTACTGTTTAAATTTGTTTTTATCCTGGAATGTCTTGTTTTCTCCATTGATAGTGAACACTAGCTTGGCTGGGTATAGAAGTTTGGGTTTGCATCCATGGTCTCTTAGTTTTTGAAGTACCTCTATCCAGGACCTTCTGGCTTTCATGGTTTCCATAGAGAAGTCAGGTGTAAGTCTGATCGGTTTACCTTTATAGGTTACTTGGCCTTTTTCCTTTGCAGCTCTTAATATTCTTTCTTTAACGTGTATATTTTGTGTTTTGATTATTATATGGCGAGGGGATGTTTTTCTTTGATCCAGTCTGTTTGGTGTTCTGTATGCTTCTTGAATGTTCAAAGGGATATCATTCTTTATGTTGGGAAAGTTTTCTTCCATAATTTTGTTAAAAATATTTTCTGGGCCTTTGAGCTGTGATTCTTCTCCTTCTTCTATCCCAATTATTCTTAGGTTTGGTCTTTTTATTGTGTCCCATATTTCTTGAATGTTTTGTGATGCGAATTTGTTGACTTTGCTGTTTTCTTTGATCAGTGCATTTATTTTCTCTATGGTGTCCTCAGAATATGAGATTCTTTCTTCTATCTCTTGTATTCTATTGATTATGCTTGTTTCTGTAGGCTCTGCTCGTTGACCTAGATTTTCCATATCCAGCTGTTCCTCAATTTGTGTTTTCTTCCTTGTTTCCATTTCAGTTTTCAGTTCTTGAACTGTTTCCATTACCTGTTTGATCGTTTTTTCTTGGTTTCCCAGGGTCTCCTGTACGTATTTACTCATTTTTTCAAACTTTTTTTCATACTTCTCATCCATTTCTATAAGGGTGTTTTTTACATGTTGTTTAAGGGACTCTATTGCTTTCATGAAGTCAATTTTTTCCGCTTCTTCTGTGTTAGGGTGTTCAAGTCCTTCTGTTGTAGGATCATTGGGTTCTGGTGTTTTCATGTTGTTTTTTAGATTATTGGGTGAAATTCTGCCTTGGCGCCTGCCCATCTCTTCCTATCGATGCTATCTAATCAGTCTTTTAAAATTGGATCAGGTTTCTCTGCTGGCCCGAGGCTTCTCTTACAAATTGCCCTCGCTCTGTTTTCTGGCTCCAGGCGGGGGCCAAGATCCCTCTCACCCCTCAGAAGGGTCTTCAGGAACAGGACCCAGCACCCCGTTTGCCAGGGACCTCGCCAACCAAAGGCCTACCTCTTTGATTTAGTTGTAGCGGGGTGATCTGCTTTCAGTGTTGTGTGCTGGTCCCTGCCGCCTGCATCCTCTGCCGCCGCGCCAGTCTCCGCCGGTCCTGGCCGCAGCCTGCTTCTTGCGTTGCCCACCTGCGTCGGTCGTCTGCCGGCGCCGAGCCTCTGCCTAGCTTTAGCTTCTTATTGGCTAACACTTACATCTTAATTTAACCCATCTCCGTTAATCTGTGTATCATCACGTGACAGTGGTTTACTGGCATAGTCCCAGCATGTCTGACTCTGGCGGTGGCTCCATAGCATCTCTCTCTCTCTGCCTTTCTTCTCCCGGCACACAGTTCAGTTTTTCCCCACCTACCTAAGTTCTAACCTGTCAACAGGCCAAAGCAGTTTCTTTATTATTAACCAATAAAAGCAACACATAGACACAATGACCTCCACATCAATCGGATGGTAGAGATGCTTCTTATGGATACTTTCTAGATTTCTCTCCTCTTCTCTGAACCCCTACGTCTCCTACCTTCTCTCCTTTCTTCATCCCACACTTGAGCATGTTGATACAGCTTCAGCTCTTATGAAACAAGAATGAATGGTAGATATATTTTTGCTCTTCTTAGCCGAGTGCATTGTCTTGGCAACAATCCATTAAGTGTCTATTTCATCATATCTGATCAACTTAACTAGGTGTAATAATCTCATAGCAAGGGTAAATACATATTTATTTCCTCCCTAGAACATGTGTCAATCAAAACAGCAAGACTTAGATTGAAATGATTAGAAACTTTTAGTCTCTAATTGCAGCTTTCAGAAATATGTCACGACCTTCCCCTTACGTTTTTTAGAAGGGTAGAGTGTCTTACTTATCATGCTGGTTTAGAAATTTAAGATTTCTCCTGCTATTCACATTTCCTCACCTCAGATCCTCAGTACAAAATGAGTTTAACCACTTTCACAAGGTATTGGTTTCTTGTTGCCTTGTTAACAAATTTCCATAAAATTTTGGTTTAAACCCACTCAAGTTTAAGACCTGGCAGCTTTGACAGTCTGGCTGGAGTCCCACTAGTCTAAAAGCTCCATGTCTTAAGGCACTGTCCATTCCTGCATGCTCTGGAAGATAACTTGTTTCCTTGTACTTCCAGATGCCAAGTGTCCCCAGGTCTTGGCTCCTGAAAGCCTGCATTTATCTCAGAGTCAGATCCTTGTGTCTCTCAGACAATATTTTTATTCACCCTTCTCTCAGTCAGTCAGGATAATCTCTCACTGTTGTGAAGAGAACATTACATAAAACAAGATTTTTTTTCAAATTTTAGGTAATCACTCCTTTCATGTCCCTTTACTCATTGAAATACTATATCCATAAGACCAGACCTTAGAACACAGGCATTGGTAGGACCCATCAATCTATTTGTCTCCCTAACCTTAGGAATTTTTAAATTTGTATTATTGGTAGTTTTGTGAGTGGAGTGCACACTTAATATGTACCACAGTGACTCAGGAACATTCCCTTTTTTCTTGACTATTTCCTCAGTGTGCTTTTTCACATCCCCCTGTGATAAACTCATTCAGAAGTATTCTTATTCCTTTCAATAATTCAAAATTATCTTTTTTTCACTATAGACACTTTTATTTTTAAATTGAATTGTGTTTAGAATACATGAATAACATCAGTTTAGTACATACCACATTCAACTGAAGTTGACTGCCTCTATAATTGTTGCTGTAAATCATCAGCCCATTAATGAGAAACACCAATGATATATCTCTAATACATAAAGAGTGAATCTAATACTTAACTGAGTATGCTAACTTAACATAGTCATGGAGGCACTTAAATATTCTAACCAAACTATAAAAAAGTAACATGACATAGTGCCAGAAACTAGATACTAACAACTTTTTCTATAGAGATGAAAATATGATATCGCTGATCTTGTTTTAATAAAGAAGTTTTCATAGAATTCTAGGAGAAAAATAGATTGATATTTTCTTAAGATTACAGATTAAAAGCAATTATCTGTCATATTTATAGGGATTAATACTTCGCTTTTCAACAAACCAGAAAACAAAATACTGTCTGAAACTTTTTAAGCATGAGATTTTATAACCTGTCCTTAATTTGTTTATGTACTGTACTTTTCTTTCCTCATATATATTTTTTTGTCCCTAATGTTTCTCCCTTGACTCACTCCAGGGGATACTACAGTTGCCTATCACTGATGCAAATTCCCCAGAATAGAACTTTTTTAGCTCAGTGTCTTTGAGTGTCATACTTCTCTGCATGTATGATATGGATGAATTAACTTTCTAAGTGATATTTACTTTTTAGCTCCCACTTAAGGGTCAATTATACCCTTACTCCTTCTTTTAGCGTATTCACGCCTACTCTAAGCTTGCAAAGTGCATTGGCCCTGCAGTGTTATTTCCCTTAAAACTGCTGCCTCAGTCAGGCTTGAAACTAATGCTAAATCCCACTTAATCTTCAGTACAATTAATAGTCAATATTCAGTTATTCACACTGAACTACATTGTGTTGGGAGTGTTATTCACTCATGATTCAAAGCTGAAAAATCACACCTACATGATTACCTTTTTGTGAGACACTACTCTTTTTGATTTAAAAAAAAACTATGCTATGTCATTACCCAAAAATCATACTTTCCACAGTTGAATGGAAAATATGATTAGTTGAGGATAAGACAGTATTTTTATTTTAAGGTGTGATTATTTATTTGCTACTCTTTTTTAGCTTTTATTAATTCTTTGTGTATTTCACATTATGCATTTTAATCCCACTTTCTTTCTGTCCCCTCACATCCACCCTCTGTACTTGCAATCTCCCTCCCAAAACCAAATTTAAAAGAAAAACCAAAATCTAAACCAGACAAACAGACAAAACAACACACACACATATACACAAAGGGGAATCTTGTTATGGAAGCTGTAGTGTGGCCCAGTTTAGTCACAGTTATTTTCCCTTTAGTTTATCCATCTTTACTCACAAGTGTTTACTGTCATAAGTTTTTGGTCTGGCTTGAGGCCTCTTGCTTCTGTTACACCACTGATAATGGGCTCTCCCTGCGGCTCCTCTTGACTGTCCAGTTATTGTCCTGTGTCACAAAGATCCTGATGTTTCAGATCTGTAGGTTATTTGTTATTCTAAAAGACTCATTTTGGACTGAATTCAGAAGTAGAAGCTCTCAGTGAGGACAGCCTATGTCTTCTGGCAATTTGTTCCTGGTGCCTTTCTTTGGCCGCCTTCATTCTATTAGGCAAAGTTTAGCAAATGCTGAAGTTTCCTCCTTGCTTTTCTTAGTATGTTGTCTCTTCAGACCAGTACATTAGTGTTTGAGCTGCAGGGCATGTGGAGTCACACAATACTGAATCTTTGGTGCTTTGGTCATGGTCTTATCTTCTTTGTTTAAAGGCATTCTGACAATGTGTTGGTGTACATCATCTTCTGTAGAGAGATTAAAAAAGCTTCCAGATTCTGCTATTTCCTTTAGGTCCCAAAAGATGAGGCACAGTTGTATCTACGAATATCCTTCTCTCTGTTTTTTAGAATAACCAAGTTGAATACACTGAGATTGGCATCCACAAGGCATCTTCAAACAGACTTGTTCTTCCTCTCCCCAGGTCTCCTTGGTCTTTAACAACAGCAGGCACACTCTACCATGGGTCAAAATACCTTGCTTCATGGGAAAACTTTGCTTGTCATTCCTGCCACTGATTCACAAATAACCCTTCCACTCTTCCCCCAGAGTATCAGCAGCTACTTCCATGGTCATGCACTTCTTATAGAGAGCTCAGAGTTTGCATTCCTTCCCTAACTCAGTGAGTTTCTGACAGCTGGTGGTGGGGATGGAAACATTCAACTTCTTCTGGACACAGTCAACCACCTAGGAGGCACCACAAAAAAGAGCAATATGGTATTCTTATATTGTTCAGAAAAGTTTTCAATATAGTCAGTGCTCAGTAAAACACAAAAGTGGTTAATAAAATCAAGGCTTTATATTTCCTATCAAAGTATCCAGTGCTGACTAGTCATACATTCACATCTTGCACCAATTTCTGATGAACTGAGTTAAGATAATTGGAGTAAAGATTAAGCTGTGTTCTGAGTATCTATACCCACTCAGGTTCCTCAAACATACAATCCATATTATACAAATTATTCCATTTGTTGTTGCTGAAGACCTGGAAGGCAGATCAATCTCTTTTTATTCCAGTGGATCATATTTTATACAAAAAAGAGGTCCATTTGAATACTGGGAAAATGTCCTGGAAAATATTATAACAGTCATATAAAGAAGTCTAGGGGGCAACCTTCCTTGGCCCTCACAGATTCTGGATATGAGCTTTCGGTGATGCAGCTTCCAGAGTTAACCACAGCTCTATAAAAGTCTCTCTGCACTTGAATCAAACCAGTTCTTGATTCTATTGCTTTCCCTTTCTTGCTAGACTGAATATAAACAATGGGAAAATAGGAAAGAAAAATGAAGCCGGGCGATGGTGGCGCACGCCTTTAATCCCAGCACTCGGGAGGCAGAGGCAGGTGGATCTCTGTGAGTTCGAGACCAGCCTGGTCTACAGAGCTAGTTCCAGGACAGGCTCCAAAGCCACAGAGAAACCCTGTCTCAAAAAAAAAACCAAAAACAAAAAAAAAAAAAAGAAAAATGATTATGCTTTTTTGTTTCTAGAGAATGCCTTATTAAAACTAAGGTCCATACGAAATTCCAAAACTCGACCAGAAAACTTCTAGGACTGATCCATACATTCAACTGAATGACTGAATATAAATCAAAATACAAAACTCAATAGTTCTTCAATATACTGATAGCATATGTAGCATAAAAGGAATCAGTGAAACACTGCCATTCTCAATAATCTTGAACCAACAAAAACACCAGAACAAGCTTAATGAAGTAAATGAAAGACTTCTACAATGAAAACTTTAATTCTCTGAAGAAGGAAAAGAAGGAAGACTGTAGATGGAAAGAATTCCCCATGCTAATAAATCGATAAAGTTAATACTGTGAAAACGGCCATCCTACCACAAGAAATGGATAGATTCAGTGCAATCTATGTTCAATATCCTCAGCAATTAGGGAATGCAAATTTAAAATATTTTGAGATTGTATTTTACCCTCCTCAAAATGACTAAGATTAGGAAAACAAATGATAACAAATGCAGACAAAGATGCAGGATATTAGTACCTTAATGAATAGCTTATGGAACTCTATAACCTACTTCAGAGATACCTAGTTATCCAAGTTCATTGCTGCTCTACTAGCAATACCTAGAACATAGAGACAACCTAAACATCTATCAACATTGAGTAATGCTGTAATGAAAATTGTTGTAATGAATGAGTAATGAGAACATAGTAGATATACACAATAGAATTTTACTTAGCTGTAAGGGAAAATAAAACAACAAAATTTGCAAGTAAATGACTGGAACTGGAACTCAGTCATCCCAAGTGAGGTAGCAGACTCAGAAAGACAAACACTACATTCTTCTTTCCTCTCATATGTGGATTCTAACTTTGACTTTTAAAATTTAAGTTTTGCCACATGCTGTTAAGAGGGCTTTGGACTTTGCTAATTGTGATGTTCCCAAATGAAAAATATCAGTATTTAATGAGATACCTAAAATGAGTGTTCACTAATCGAACAATGTGATAGGAAGTATGCTGGCTCCTAAGAACAATCCAATTATGATCAGATTGTTGAACCAATCTGATGAGTGATACACATGTCAATTTCTCCCCTGGTATAGCTGTGGTTACTCTTCACAGAGGAAATGAATAAAAAAGCACAGGAATTTTGCAAGTGCTTCTATTTTAATGCTTTCTATAATTGCTTATGCTGGATGACATAGAATGGAGTTGAGTGAATTCTTTTAGTTGCATGAAGAACCAGATTTTAACAGTAACAGGGTCTCTTGGCTAAAGAAATTATTTTTTCCCTTTATTTATTTTTAAAAGAGTAAACAAACTATCTTCTTCATTATACATAACAATCCAAGTTTCCACTTCCTCTCCTCCTCCCATTCACTCCACATACCCTCTCACCCCACCCCCATCCAATCCTCAGAGAGGGTAAGGCACTTTGCTTTGAGGAAGTACCAAGACCCTCCCTACTATATCTAGGCTGAGCAAAGTATCCATCCAAAGAGAATAGGTTCCCAATAAGCCTGAACATGCAGTAGGGATGATTCTGGTGTCACTGTCAGTGGCCCCTCAGTCTGCCCCAGCCATGCAACTGTCAACCACATTCAGAGGGACTTGTTTGGTCCTATGCTTGTTCCTTCCCAGTCCTGCTGAAGTTGGTGAGCTCAGGTAGACTGTTTCAGTGGGTGTCCCCATCATGGTCTTGATTTAATTGCTCATATTCTCATTCCTCCCACTCTTCATGTGGACTCTGGGAACTCAGTCCAGTGCTTCGATGCAGGTCTCTGCCTCTGTTTCTATGAGTTGCTGGATGAAGGTTCTATGGTGACATTTTAAGATATTGATCAGTCTGACTACAGGGCAAGGCCAGTTCAGGCCCCCTCTCCTCTATTGCTTAGGGTCTTAGCTGGGGTCATCTTTGTGTATTCCTGGGAATTTCTCTAGAGCCAGGTTTCTTGTTAGCCCTGCAATGGCTCCCTCAATCAAGATAGCTCTTTCCTTGCTCTCATCTCAGTCCTTTCTCCTTCTCAATTATTCCATTCCCTCAAGTTCTCCTCACCCCTTCCTTTCTCCTCTCCTCTTCCCCTTCCATCATCCCTTCTCCCCCTACCCCATGCTCCCAATTTTGTCAGGTGATCTTGAATGTTTCCACTTTCCAGGTGGATTTATATATGTTTTTCTTATGGTTCACCTTTTTAGCTTCTCTAGGATAATGAATATAAGCTCAATATCCTTTGTTTATAGGTAGTATTCACTTATGAGTGAGGACATGTCATATTCATCTTTTGGGGTCTGAGTTACCTCACTCAAGATAGTTAGTGTTTTCTAATTCCATCCATTTGTTTGCAAAATTCAAGATGTCATTATGTTTTACCACTTAGTAGTAATAATGTATAAATGTGCCACATTTTCAAAGGATCTGAGGTGATAGAAAAGAACTTGTCTCATAAATATGAGGTCCTGAGGTCAGTCATCCAGAAACTCCATTTTAAAAAAAAAGAAAAAGTCATGCATAAAAGTGGAGACTATTAATCTTGGCACTGAGTACACAGAGACAAGCAGATCATAGTGGTTCATTTGGTGGGCCATTCTAGCATACTTAATGAACGCTAGGCTATTAAGAGACATTCAAATACTATTTATTTTCATACTTCCTGAAGAACTTCAAGCATGCACATGGCACACCTACAGACATAGAAACATGAATAAACCCCTAAAGTTGAAGAGAATTAGTGAGTCATTGAGTTATATCCGTCTTCAAACATACAAATTCTTCCACTGTTTATTTCATAGATCTTTAATGTGTCATTTTTATCTATCCAATCCAATGTTTGCAGGCTGAAATCTGGCATCTCACAATAACAGGAATATTTGCGTCAGCATGCCTTCTGTGACATGTGAGAGTGGTTTTGTATGCCAATTTGGGAACATAGTATGTATGTGTACAATTAAACAAATTTCTGGTGTTTCTGTAAAGGTGTTTTCTAAAGTAACTTAACACCTATGTTCAGTTAACGTTACAGAGTAGAAACTAGATTGTCTGAACTGAGACATTCCTCTATTAGAGGGTATCAAGGACGGATATGGAATGTTTCAAGGTGGAGTAAGTCTACTTGTGTGTTATAAGGAAGTTGCTTGTTGGTCCCTGGCTGCTAAGCTCAATAATAATCACATACAAACTATATTAGGCCCATTAGTCCTAACTTCATATTGACTAACTCTTACATATAAATTTAACCCATCTCCATTAATCTGTGTATTGCCATGTGGCAGTGGCTTACTGGATAAAGTTCCAGTGCCTGTCTCTGGCAGGGCTACATGACTTCTACCTGACTCTGCCTCCTTTCTCCCAACATTCATTTTAGCTCTCCTCACATATCTACCCTATCAGACCAAACCAGTTTCTTTATTAATCAATGGTTTTCACAGCATACAGAGAGGAATCCCACATTACATATCTATTTCTCTTTAAACAAAAAGGAAGGCTTTAACTTTAACATAGTAATATTACATATAAAAACAGTTATCAAGCAAGAATTACAGTTACAATATGTATATTTACTTCATCTTTTATCATAACTAAGGAAAACTAAAACTATAATGAATAATTCCTATATTTTATATTTACAATTATAAACTATAATTATAAATTCTTCAACTCCATGAAAGACTCCAGAAGGATCCAATATTACCTAAGTAAACTGGAAGTGCCTTGTAAGCTACTTTCAAAACTCTAGAATTGACAGAGACATCTGGCTACACAGTCACCCAAAGTTCTTCTATATCAATGGGGCATCCATCTTTGGCCTACATGCCCATAGTATCCAGAAGACTTTACCACAAAGCAGGAAATCTCAAAGACAGTTCTGCCTTTATTAGCAGTTTGTCCTCACTTTCTTCTGTGTCCTCAGAATGTCTATCAGACTCTTTAATGAAGCAGAAACACTGAAGGATTGTCTCACCTTTTCTATGGGCCCTGCATGTCCAGTTCATCAAGCAGTCCATGCAAGACAGTTTCT
>JABTXL010004107.1:1110554-1144714 GCA_025134845.1 Neodon shergylaensis
AGTACTTCCCACTTTCTCTTCTATCAGGTTCAGTGTGTTCAGACTGATATTGAGGTCTTTAATCCATTTGGTCTTGAGTTTTGTGCATAGTGATAGATATGGATCTATTTTCATCCTTCTACAGGTTGACAACCAGTTCTGCCAGCACCATTTGTTGAAGATGCTTTCTTTCTCTCATTGTATACTTTTAGGTACTTTATTGAAAATCAGGTGTTCATATGATTGAGGGTTAAAATCCGGGTCTTCTTTTCAATTCCATTGGTCAACTTTTCTGTTTTTATGCCAATATCAAGCTGTTTTCAATACTGTAGCTCTGTAATAGAGTTTGAAACAGGGATGGTAATGCCTCCAGAAGTTCCTTTATTGTATAAGATTGTTTTGGCTATACTGGGTTTTTTGTTTTTCCATATAAAGTTGATTATTGTCCTCTCAATATCTGTGAAGAATTTTGATGGGACCTTGATGGGATTGCATTGAATCTATAAATTGCTTTTGGTTGAATTGCTATTTTTACTATGTTGATCCTCCCAATCCAAGAGCAAGGGAGATCCTTCCATTTTCTGGTATCCTCTTCAATTTCTTTCTTCAAAGACTTAAAGTTGTTGTCAAATAGATCTTTCACTTCCTAGGTTAGAGTTACCCCAAGATATTTTATGCTATTTGGGCTATCGTGAAAGGTGATGCTTCTCTGATTTCCCTCTCTGCTTCCTTATCCTTTGTGTATAGGAGGGTAACTGATTTTTTGGAGTTGATCTTGTATCCTACCATGTTATTAAATGTGTTTATCAGTCATAGAAGTTCTTTGGTAGAGTTTTTGGGGTCGCTTATGTACACTATCATATCATCTGCAAATAATAAAAAATTGACTTCTTCCTTTCCAATTCGAATCCCCTTGATCCCCTTATGTTGTCTTATTGCTATTGCTAGAACTTCAAGCACTATATTGAAGAGGTATGGAGACAGTGGACAGCCTTGTCGTGTTCCTGATTTTAGTGGGATAGCTTTGAGTTTCTCTCTGTTTAATTTGATGTTAGCTGTCGGCTTGCTGTAAATAGCTTTTATTATATTTAGGTATGACCCTTGTATCCCTAATCTCTCTAAGACCTTTATCATAAAGGGATGTTGAATTTTGTCAAATGCTTTTTCAGCATCTAATGAAATGATCATATGTTGTTTTTTTTTCTTTCAGTTTATTTATATGATGGATTACATTGATAGATTTTCGTATGTTGAACCAGCCCTGCATCTCTGGGATGAAGCCTACTTGATCATAATGGATATTTTTTCTAATATGTTCTTGTGTTTGCCAATATTTTATTGAGGATTTTTGCATTGATGTTCGTGAGTGAGATTCTCTTTCTTGGTTGAGTCTTTGTGTGGTTTTGGTATCAGGGTAACTGTAGCTTCATAAAAGGAATTTGGCAATGACTCTTCTGTTTCTATATTGTGAAATACACTAAGGAGTATAGGTATTAGCTCTTCTTGGAAGTTCTGGTAGAATTCTGCATTGAAACCATCTGGACCTGGGCTTTTTTGGTAGGGAGCTTTATGATAACATCTTCTAATGTTTGCGACTAACAGGTCTATTTATATTGTTCACCTGGTCCTGGTTTAATTTTGGTATATGGTACTTATCTTAAAAAATATCAATTTCTTTTACATTTTCCAATTTCGTTTCATATAGGCTTTTGTAGTAAGATCTAATGATTTTCTGAATTTCCTCTGTGTTTGTGGTTATGTCCCCCTTTTCATTTCTGATCTTATTAATTTGCATATTCTCTCTCTGCCATTTGATTAGTTTGGATAGGAATTTATCAATCTTGTTGATTTTCTCCAAGAACCAGCTTTTTGTTTCATTGATTCTTTGGATTGTTTTCTGTGTTTCTATTTTGTTGATTTCAGCCCTCAGTTTGATTATTTCCAGTCTTCTACTCCTCCTAGGTGAGTCTGCTTCTTTTTTTTTCTAGAGCTTTCAGGTGGGCTGTTAAGTCTCCAATGTGTGCTTTCTCCATTATCTTTAAGTGGGCATTTAGTGCTAAGAACTTTCCTCTTAGCACTGCTTTCATAGTATCCCATAGGTTTGAGTATGTTGAGTCTTTGTTTTCATTGAATTCAAGGAATACTTTAATTTCTTTTGTTTTTTCTTCCTTGATCTAGGTGTGGTTCAGTAGTTGACTGTTTTATTTCCATGAGTTTGTAGACTTTCTGGGGGTAGCATTGTTGTTGATTGAATTCTAACTTTAATCCATGGTGATCTGATAAGACACAGGTAGTCACTCAAATTTTGTTTTATCTGTCGAGGTTTGCTTTGTTACTGAGTATGTGGTCAATTTTTGAATTTTTGAGAAGGTTCCATGAGCTGCAGAGAAGAAGGAATATATATATATATATATCCCTCTATATATATATTCTTTCCTATTTGGGTGGAATGTTCTATAGATGTCTGTTAAGTCCATTTGATTAATTACTTCCATTAATTCTCTTATTTCTCTGTTAGGTTTCTGTCTGATTGGCCTGTCCATTGGTGAGAGAGGAGTGTTGAAGTCTCCTACTAGTAGTCTGTGTGGTTTAATGACTGCCTTGAGTTTTAGTAATGTTTCTTTTACATAAGTGGGTGCTTTTATATTAGGGCATAGACATTCAGAATTGAGACTTCTTCATGAAGAATTGTTCCTGTTATGGGTATAAAATGTCCCTCTCCATCACTTTTGATTGATTTTAGTTTGAAGTCAACTTTGTTAGAAATTAGTATGGCCACACCTGCCTATTTCTTAGTTCCATTTCCTTGATCAACCTTTTCCTAGCCCTTTACTCTGAGTAGGTGCCTGTCTTTGTGGTTGAGGTGTGTTTCTTGTAAACAGCCGAATATTGGATCCTGTTTTTGTATCCAATCTCTTAGCCTGTGCCTTTTTATAGGTGAGTTGAGCCCATTGACATTAAGTGATATTAATGACCAGTGGTTTTAACTCTTGTCATTTTTTTTGGTAGTAGAGTTTGTGTGTTTTCCTTCTTCGACTTGCGCTGGTGAAGGGTCACTAGATGTCTGAGTTATTGTGGGCATTGTTGGATTCCTTGGTTTGTGATTTTCCTTCTAGGATTTTCTGTAAGGCTAGATTTGTGGCTACGTATTGTTTAAATTTATTTTTATCCTGGAAAATTTTGTTTTCTCCATTTATAGTTAACGAAAGCTTGGCTGGGTATAGTCGTCTGGGCTTGCGTCCATGGTCTCTTAGTTTCTGCAATACATCTATCCAGGACCTGCTGGCTTTCATGGTTTCCATAGAGACGTCAGGTGTAAGTCTGATAGGTTTACCTTTATAAGTAACTTGACCTTTTTCCTTTGCAGCTCTTAATATTCTTTCTTTATTCTGTATTTTTTGTGTTTTGATTATTATATGGCAAGGGGATTTTTTTTTTGATCCAGTCTATTCAGTGTTCTGTATGCTTCTTGAACCTTCATAGGAATATCTTTCTTTAGGTTGGGAAAGTTTTCTTCTATAATTTTATTAAATATAATTTCTGGACCGTTAGCTGTACTTCTCCTTCTTCTACCCCTATTATTCTTAGGTTTGGTCTTTTTATTGTGTCCCAGATTTCCTGAATGTTTTGTGATGAGAATTTTTTGGATTTGCTGTTTTCTTGATCAGTGTGTTTATTTTCTTTATGGTATCTTCAGTGTCTGAGATTCTTTCTTCTATCTCTTTTATTCTGTTGGTAATACTTGTCTCTGGAGTTCCTCTTCATTTACCTAGATTTTCCATATCCAGCCTTCCCTCGGTTTGTGTTTTCTTCATTACCTCCATTTCATTCTTCAAGTCTTGAACCATTTCCCTTACCTGTTTGATTTTTTTTTCTTGTTTTTCTTGGGTATCTTTGAGAGATTTATTCATTTCCTCTACCTTTTTGTTTGTCATCTCTATTTCTATTTTGTTTTTCACCTCCTGTTTAAGGTCCTCTATTATTTTCATATAGTTCCGTTTAAAGTCGATTTCTTCTATTTCTTCTGAACTAGGGCATTCAATTCTTCTTGTTCGGGATCCCTGGATTCTGGTGATGTCATGTTGCCTTTACAGTTGTTGGAGGAATTCTTGCATTGGTGCCTGCCCACTCTTCCTTCAAATGGAGCCAGGAGAGGCCTGGTGTCTTGGTCCAATCTTTGCTGTGACTGACTCTCTGGTGGATCTCCTCAGTGTAGGAGCAGGAACTGTTCCTGTCTTGATGGAACTCCTCAGCACTGAAACAGGGATGCCTGGTATCCCCCTCTGGGTGGATAGCCCGTCAGGATAAAACTCCTCAGCACTGAAACAGGGAAGCCTGGTAGCCCAAAGACACGGAGGACAAAAGGGCAAATGTGGGGGGCAGGGCAGGGTCGAGTAGGACACAGGAGACCCTGCAGCACAAGCTGAAAGTGCCCGCACTCCTTTGCAGGGACCTTCAGGCCTGCCTGGCAGGGAGACATTCACCCCTCTGGGTGGGTAGCCTTAGTGCAGAAGCAGGAAACTGTTCCTGAGCCAAAAACCTTGCAGAATACAGGGCAGGCTTGGGAGAGGCTGGGTCTAGAGTAACAAAGATACCCCTGAAGCAGGAGCTGGGGGAGGGGGCTCATGCTCTTTTCTGGGACAGGCCGCCCCAAGATAGTACACACTCTCCCATCCAGATGGAACTCCTCAGCACTGAAACAGGGAAGCCTGGTAGCCTAAGGACACCACGGACAAAAGGGCGAACAGGGGGAGCAGGGCGGGGTCAAGTAGGACACAGGATACCCTAAACCTTTCTTTTTAATTAGACAGAACAGTGGAGGTGGTGTGGGATATCCTCCTGTATGTTGTACATATGTTTTACTACCATTGGTCAATAAAGAATCTGATTTGGTTAATAGTCAGGCAGAATACAGTCAGATGGACAATTCAAGCAAAGATAAATGGAGAAAGAAAGTGGAGTTGGGGGAGATGGTAGCTATCACAAAAGAAGCAAGATATGAGGTAGCAAGCCATGAGCATTTTGTAAAATATAAAATAATAGAAATGGGTTGATTTAAGTTGTAAGAACTAGTTAATAATAAACCTGCGTAAATAGGTAAAAACAGTTTATTAATCAGTTAATCAATATTAAGCCTCAGAGTGGTTATTTAGGAACTTGCAGATTTGAGAGAAGCATCCAGTTACATCTAGTTCCATTTATTTTTTGATTTTAAGATGAATATTAATTTATCTTGGATATTTTCATCTCATATTACATTTAATAAAATGCTTAGTTTTTTTTTCATGAAGTCTAATTGCCACTGCAGAAAAGTTTAAATTTCATAGATCTCCACCTACTTATTTTTATACTAAAATTTCATTCTATAGAAAATTGATATATAGGGCAGAACTATTCTCCAGTTATGTCATAGATTTGATTCTGACCATGTGAAGTCAACTGTCATGGTTTTCTTATTATAGTGGTTAAGAATCCTCTCTTTCTTTTTCAGTAACTTATGTGTACTCATGTGCATTTGTCTACCCATATGGGTGTTTGCCATGCTTTCACAGATGCCCATGTATGACAGAGGAGGGCATTGGATTTCCTGAAACTGATGCTTGGGAGCTGCCTTACAGGAATACTAGGCCCTAAACTTGTGTCCTCTGAAGAAAATGGACGGGATTCATTTTTACTGCTGAAGAAGAATGTTAAACAGCTCTGTAACTAATAAAAACTCAGAGGTTCAACTCCAAGGTTAGATCATGTGTTACACAGTTTGTTCTACAGGAGATCCACGTTATGGGCTGTAAGCTGTATGAAAGCAGGACTCAAATTCTCCGTAAGAAGAGATGCATATGAATGATCTTGCATACGGCTGAAAATGTGCAATGGAAAGATTAAAGAGTGATGATTCAAGTATAGAAACTGCATGTACCCAGTGTTCAAGTGAAAGAATGTGCTCTAGGTGATAACATTTTATTTTTACCTTTATTGATAGATAGGCAGTTCAGAAATATGACTAGGTAGATCTAAGTAGTTCAGAAAAATAAACAATCCCATTTTGTATATGATTCTTTTGTTTATATGAGTAATGATCAAAGATAAGGCCAAATATCATTTCTTCTCTGTTCCCACAGCATTCCGCATCAAGCTCCTGAGTCGAAAGCAATGTTTATAACTTACTGTTGTGTTTACAACTCTTGGTTGCTCTTAGAATATAGTCAGGGCATTTTGGACTAAATTGTAGGTTTTCTGTATAAAGATAATGAAACTGACAAAATTGGCATCTTATTTTATGTTTTTCCTATTATTTTTGTACTTGAGTGGAATCAGAATTTTGATATTTGGCACATGCAAGAATATAGTCGATGAATTATAGTAAGAAATATAATCAATTGATCCATATCAAACTTAAAGCAACTCTTTCTAGTCTTACATATCAAAGTTAAATGAGTATTAATCTATGCTCCATGTTCTGGCACTCTATGGCACTGTTTTACGAACAAGCCTTTGAGTTGTTCTTTATTTCCTGCATTGTTTGCAGAATTATCAGGATGAAAGTGGTGAAGGTCTGCATTCTATCAAAATGTTTCCTGAAAGAAACACATTTCCTCAGCTCTCAAACCGTGACAGCTCTTCACTGTGAGAAAATTTAGGACAAAGACAGCAGTAATAAATCCTAGCACCCTGTCACTACTTAGTACTAAACCTGTGCTCTTCAGATTTGACAAAAAACTGCTGCTCCTTTGCTGTCAAAGGGTCCCTTCAGAGAGAGAGAGAGGAGAGAGAGAGAGAGAGAGAGAGAGAGAGAGAGAGAGAGAGAGAGATTCCTTATTCAGGACTTGCCTCTTGTATTATTTGGCCTATAAAAATAAAGAATTATGACAAGACAAAGACAAAAAGTCATGATCTAATAAAAAATTGCAAGTTCTTTTTTCTTTTCCACTACTAGTAGTATTTTCAGAGACCACCACAAAATTATTTCAGTTCTAAAGAAATAATCATCCCATGAAGATGAAATGACCGAGCCATGATGAAAAGTCAGTGTAAAATGCTATCCACGTAACTGAACTGAAAACCATTCTGCAGTATGAAGATTCTTGCATTCAGTGGAGCAAGAATTGCAGATTGGAATGTCTTAGTTCATTTCTAGCTCCAAGTTCTCTTTTTCATGTAAGAAGGACACACTCTTGTGGTCTGAGTGTGAAATCCCCCTACAGACAGTGTGTTTAAACACTTAATCCCCAGCTGGTAGTGCTGTCTGGGAGCTGGAGCTTTGATGAAAGCATGTCACTAGGTTGAGCTTTGCGGGTTCTTTTTTTCCAGTCCATCTTTTAATTTTTTTTAAATTCCTGACATTACAGAACTGAAATGTATTAATATTCCACTCTTACATTTCCATGACAAACAAAAATTCATGAGCCACCCCTCCCCCCAAAAAAAGGAAAAGGGGGGAGAAGCTTATAAAACTAAATGCGGATATCTCAGCATAACTGCTGAACAGAGAAAAAATAAAACGATTTTAATTAAAAAAATCATGAGTGAATGATAAAGTGTGTAGAAACTGAAAATTTATAAACTATTTAAAACCTGGAATCGCTGACTGTCAGAAACTTCACAGATGGATCATGGGTGGTGGTGACCAGCAGAAAGGGATTATGGATGAATCTGTACTGTTCTAGCTGCTCCCCATGCCACCTGTCTCCAAGGAAAGCCTGAAATTGAATAGATACTGAGTCAGGCTGATGTTGGCAGTAGACCCAGTGATGGTGACCTGCCTATCAGTAGATCCTTCCACTGGGTTTGCAATTTTGATCTGTGCCCCAGACATCTGACAGATCTCATTGATTTTGGTGCCCTGACGCCCAATTATGCAGCCAATCAAATCATTTGGATCATGAGAAGTAGTTTGAGCAGATGCATCGAAACCTGCCCAATAGCCTTTCACCTCTGGAGAGCTGGATCCATTGTTGCCATGGGTCACGGGAAAATGAGACTGTTGCATTGCCAACTGGTGCAGCTTGGTCAAATCTGGCTGTGGAATGGCATACTGTCCTTGAATGGTATAGGCCTCTAGAGGTGGTCGCTCCAGGTCAGGGTTGAGGCACATGGACGGGGTGGTGTGGGGAAGACTCGCACTGTCCTTGCCTGTGCTGTATCTGCCCTGACCACCTTCAAAGATGACTGGAGAACTCGAGGGCTTGGACCGGTACGGGATGCTCATGCCCTTTCGGGGGGGACTGGGAGAGAGTCTCCAACATGACCACACAGATCTGTTTTACACGCTCAATGATGGATTGCGGAATGCCAGCAATAGTGATTGCCCGCTCAGTTGAGTTGGGGAGCATATCCCCTGCCACCTGGACCTGAGCCCCTGTACTCTCTCTTATTTCCTTGCTCTTGCAACCACCTTTTCCATTGAGAGAGCCACACTGACTAGCAGGGACCACGAGCCGAGCCGTAAGGTAACTGGGGGTCTGCTGGCAACTGTGCAGTTGGTCATAGAGCTGCTTACGTCCTCTTCCAGTTCATCAATGATCAGAGCAAAGGCTTTGAAGATGGCATTAGTCGCTCCAGCCAAAGTGATAATTCTCTCAGGACAATTCACTTCTGAGAAGTTGATACCTGCACCACTCTCCTCGCGCATCTTCTTAACAGAATCCCCTTTCTTTTCGATGATACTGCCAACTTCCTTTCCATGCATAAGTAGCCTGATAGTAAGAGTGACATTTAATCCACCTTCAATCACACCGGTGTCCATGTCTAATAGTTACAGGGAGTTGGACTTTTGAGTGGTCAAATCTTTGGTCACCGGTGGGAGTGAATGCCAAAACTGGAGGCTGGAGTCAACTGAGGGGGAAAGGGGAGTGGGCTGGAAGGGGAACAGCGGGAGGCCGGGGGCGGAACAATAGGGGCATGCGGGAAGGCGAGGGAGGCCCCGCTGGCGGGCGGAGGAGGGGGGTGGAGGAGGAGGAAAGGGAAAGAGACCCCCAGGAGGGTGGATGGTGGCAGAGGGCGGGCAGGCAGGCGGGAGAGGGCGCAGGCTGCGGGTGCTCCGTCTGCCCTCTTTGCGGTTTTATAGCCTGTTCCATTCCTGTTCTTTCTTGCTTCTGCACATGCATAAATGTGAGCAGCGTGTTTTTTGAATTCCAGGCATTCTCAGGGCTCCAGCAGCTAAACCACCTGACCACGCATGGCCCATTCTTATTGAAAGTGTATGCCAGAATTGACTGTTTCTTCCCTAATCTGTTATTTTCATGGTATTTTATCGTAAGAAACATAAAAGTAACTAATGTAGCCACTAAACCCTAAGACAGATGGCTCAGTGTGTGAGGGGTTAACCAGTGGTTCCGGCCATTCTTATACTTTGTATCAATCACTGAGTCACGGTCTGACACTAAATAATAGAGACATATTGTGAGCTGCTTCAGATGTTGTAGCTATTAGATTGATTTTTAAAGTAACTATGGTTCGTCTTTTTTAAGCATCTAGTTAAAATGTGTTTTTGTGAAAAAGAAGGATGAATTTTAGGATGGGTAGAAAACTATTTGATTCAAAAGGACTTTGAAAATTAAGGAATATCTTCTCCCAGTCAGTGGGTTGCCTTTTTGTCTTAGTGACAGTGTCCTTTGCTTTACAGAAGCTTCTCAGTCTCAGGAGGTCCCATTTATTCAATGAGGCCCTTAATGTCTGTGCTGCTGAGGTTATACTTAGGAAGTGGTCTCCTGTGCCCATGTGTTGTAGAGTACTTCCCACTTTCTCTTCTATCAGGTTCAGTGTGTTCGGACTGATATTGAGGTCTTTAAACCATTTGGACTTGAATTTTGTGCATGGTGATAGATATGGGTCTATTTTCATTCTTCAACAGGTTGACATCCAGTTTTGCCAGCACAATTTATTGAAGATGCTTTCTTTCCTCCATTGTATACTTTTAGCTCCTTTATCGAAAATCAGGTGTTCATAGGTTTGTGAGTTAAAGTCAGAAAAAAAAAGAGTATATGCTCAACTATGTTCATAGCAGCATTGTTTGTAATAGCCAGAACCTGGAAACAACCTAGATGCCCTTCAATGGAAGAATGGATGAAGAAAGTATGGAATATATACTACTATGGAATATTTACTACTCAGCAGTAAAAAACAAGGACTTCTTGAATTTTGCATGCAAATGGATGGAAATAGAAAACACTATCCTGAGTGAGGTAAGCCAGACCCAAAAAGAAGAACATGGGATGTACTCACTCATATTTGGTTTCTAGCCATAAATAAAGGACATTGAGCCTATAATTAGTGATCCTAGAGAAGCTAAATAAGAAGGAGAACCCAAAGAAAAACATATAGGCATCCTCCTGAATATTAACCTTCATAAGGCAATGAAAGGAGACAGAGACAGAGACCCACATTGGAGCACCGGACAGAAATCTCAAGGTCCAAATCAGGAGCAGAAGGAGAGAGAGCACGAGCAAGGAACTCAGGACCGCGAGGGGTGCACCCACACACTGAGACAATGGGGATGTTCTATTGGGAACTCAACAAGACCAGCTGGCCTGGGTCTGAAAAAGCCTGGGATAAAACCGGACTTGCTGAACATAGCGGACAATGAGGACTACTGAGAACTAAAGAACAATGGCAATGGGTTTTTGATCCTACTGCACGTATTGGCTTTGTGGGAGCCTAGGCAGTTTGGATGCTCACCTTACTAGACCTGGATGGAGGTGGGAGGTCCTTGGACTTCCCACAGGGCAGGGAACCCTGATTGCTCTTTGGGCTGACGAGGGAGGGGGACTTGATCGGGGAGAAGGAGGGAAATGGGAGGCGGTGGCGGGGAAGAGACAGAAATCTTTAATAAATAAATAGAAAATTAAGGAATATGACCGAAGGGATAGAAACCAATGAAATCTGCCATACTAAAGTGGTACCAACAAGACAAGAGTGAAAAGCTAACAGCAAAGGCAGTATACAAACCCTGGAACAAAACTCTTTAGTGATATACAGTCCTCTGTGCATGGAGCTACAACAGCTTTGTGAGCAAGGAGAGGAAAACCTGCTTAAGGAGACAACAGAAAAAGCTTCCAAACATCAAACGATGACCAAAGTAGGATGGAAAGTTTCAAACAATACATGCAATATAAATACTCTTTCCACTCTGAATCTGGAATATCTGTCTCCAGAAGAGCAAGCCTTGTGCACACTCAAATCTCTGTACATGATGGTACTGGGCTTACATGCACATGTCCCCCTGTGTGCCTCACTCACATGTAGATTATTAACCTTACACCACACAGATGCTTGTTACACTGCATTCTGCAGTTAAGAGTGATAAGAAACGCTGCCTGCTCTCATTCAGGCAAAAATAGTGTTGCAAATATGTTGAATCCACTGGTAGCTGAATTTGAGGGTGTCAGACCAGTGGATGCAGAACCCCAAATGCTCTCCATATAATAACCTGATATTCTTCCACAGAGCTTGGATCATTGGCTCTTTCTTCTTCTTAGGTTGTGCTTTTCACTATATATTTAATCAATTTCTGCCTCCCCAGGGATTCTTTTCTTAGCTGTTCCAACTCTATACTAATGTAGTTAACATATGTACTGCAGAGGTCTGTGAACAAAGTCATTTAGACATAGGTAAAACATTGAATGATGGAAGTGATAAAGGAAGTCAAACACTGCTGAGTGAGAAAATCAGTTTTCTTCAGGGACTGTCTCCGTAAAAATTGTCCAATCCCAAGTGATCTGCTTTAAACTCAAATATATGAGAACATTGATTGAACTCAGTAGATGTTAATACATAGATACATACATATGTACATACATATATACATACATACATACACACATGTTTGTGTCACTCTACGAAAGAAGAAGACGTCATAAATTTGGAAGTGAGAGGAAGGGGACATGGGATTATTTGTGGATAAGTGAGGGGGAAAATGATAAAGACTCATTACTTGTTAAGTACTCAAAGTCAAATAGCATAAGAATAAAATTGTGTATCATAGCCAATTTCTCACTGTAAACTAGCTAGCCAGAAAGTGTTGAAGTGATGAGGTATTAAATGAAAATTAATGTCAATACAAATCATCATATCAAGAGGAGATATATTTTACAAATAAATGAAAAATAAGAACTTTTTCAAAATGATCAAATAAGTTGGCAGTCATATCCTCGTAATTCCAGCCCTTTATGGAGATGGGAGGATCAGGAGTTCAAAGCTGGTCTCATCCACACAACTTTGAATATAAACTGGGCTACACAAGATGGTATTTCAAATAGCAAGTTAATTAATTGTTTGAATAATTAAATAAAAACAAAGATTATGAATATTTGAAACACATAATATAAGAAAGCTTCCAGGAAGCGGATTCATGACATGAGATGATTAGCTACACATAAGTAAGTGCATTGCTTCAGGAATGACCAGGTTTCAGATATGTGCACAAATGCCTAACTATAAAACTGTCTTTCAATTTCTTTCAGTATTGTACTCTAAAAGCAAGCTGCATTCAGTAAAATCAGGATTGAAGTTTAGTTTTTTATTATTTTATAACCAAATTGTATGCAACTAAGAAATACACAATGTTGGGAGTCAATGTGGGGCACACTCAGGATCTGGAATTGGGGAAAATGAGTGCCACTCTTGAATTCTGAGTGGACGATGAAGAGCAGCACTCTGCAGTTAGGAGAGGCCACTGGGAATGACGTCTGGATTCCGGACAGGGCAGTCTCCCAAAGCTGGCAGTGTGCCAGGTATTCACAGAGAGACTCAACCTGTATCCCACAGTAGAATGTCTTTCCAGTGTTGTATGAATGTTCTGCTCTGTGTTTTAGACCGCAGGTATTCAAACTTGCCAGTGTCTGTGTATCCATGAGCTGTTTTTCTGTGTTCCGCTTGGCCCCATGTTGGATACTGTAAATGTTCATAGCAAAGTTGATTAAGGTTAGGCTCAGCTCTGGTTCTTGAGGAAAAAGGAAAGCAAATGCATTTTCAATTTGAGGTCCTTTTTATTTTACAATATATAGCTAGCATATAACACTATTGTAATTTGAGAAGCATCTGTGTAATACATTTTTATCATTTTAATTATTCTAAAATGATAATTGACTCCCAAGAGCCCAATGAATAATGAAAAACATAAAACAAAATGATGCAAAAGAAAGAGGCTACACCACGGTGTATTTTATTCGAAGTCTTTCAAAGGAATAAAGTGAGATAATTGCTCCTGATCATGGATCATTTTAAATTAAAAAATGTATTTTAGCACCACAGCAAAATCTAAAGCTAAGAATTCACAGCAGTATTTTTATATTATGAGAAGGGTTAATGAGGCTGCTTGCACAGAGAGGAGATTAGTCAACCTGGAAACATAAAAATACAATGTATCATGATTAAAATATGAAAACAATCCAATTAAGTAATGCTAGATTGAGTGGTTTATATGCATATTTAGTAAAAGAAGTTGCACGGATGATTAAAAAAAGGCAGCTGAAACTAAATCATCAAGATAGTGTATATTAAAGCTGCAATCATATATTTCTATACAATTACTACAATGGATAAAGCTAGACATTGTCATGACATCTGGCAGAGGCATGGAACTATGACAATTCCTGAAACATCCCAGGATATGTAAAAATCATAGAAAGACTGTAAGAAACAATTAGCCAGGTCCATGAAAGTCAGTGTTCTATCATATAACAGAGGTAAGGCCCTTCCTTTTTTTATTTTTTTGAATTTTTTGAGGCAGGGTTTCTCAGCAGCTATGGAGCCAGTCCTGAAACTCTCTCTGTAGACCAGACTAGGCTTGAACTCAGAGCTCTACCTGCCTCTGCCTCCTAAGTGCTGGGATTAAAGGCCTGTGCCACCACTGCCCAGCAGGCAATGCACTTTAGAGAATAACTAAGCAAATGAAATGCTGTGCACGTGTCTATGCATGTATACAATATTCTTAGTATTTTTGTTGAGTGAAAAATTAAAACTGAACTAACTGTATAATATAAAGTTGAGAGACAAGTTGTATGACCACCACAGGTTTCAATACTAGGAATTATATACTATAGGAAGAAAAGTGATGTTAAGTATATATTCCAGATATAAAAACACACATAAACGTAGATATATAATAACAAGTTTAAATAAAAAATTAATTTCTTTTCTAAAAAGATGCTGAACTCCCAAGCATAATTTTATTTATGCGAACTTCTTTTTATTGAGAGTAGGTTCTTCTCTTATACAAAGCACCCTAACCACAGTTCTTCTCCCTTAACTCTTTGTGCCCCCAATTTCCTCTCCCCCAGATCCATACCCCCTCTATTTCTCCCCAAGGAAAAAGCATGCCTCCAAGAGACAACAACCAAACAGGAGAAATAAGACACAATAAGGCAAAGTAAAAGTCAGTGGTGCAAAGAAAGGCCTTATGCAACTTTTCTCAAGGGCCGCTACATCAGCTTCTGCCTTCAGCTTCTTGCTTAAGCTTCTTCCCTGGCTTCCCTCCATAATGTTAATAAATCATTTTCTCCCCAAGTTTCTTGTCAGTATTTTATCACAGAAAACAAACTATGTGTCAAATTGTCAGGATCTCTTTTGATGGTTTGATTTAATGTAATATTCCTCCTAACTTAGTATATGAAAATACATGAACTCATGGAAGAGACCTTACTATATTCTTAAGTATTTCTGTTTACTTTATGTGAACTGTGTGTGGTGTCAGGTTTCCTTTAACCCAGCAGTGATGGCAAAAGCATTTCAAGTTTACTGAGCAACTAATCAAGCTGTGACTTGTAGTAATTTATCTCACACTGTCTGGCTTTGTATAGCTTATTTGATGAGAATTCCCTTAGTGCATTCTGGGCAGAAACTGAATAAAAAACTAAACAGAGTAAGTTCCAGACTCAGTGTATTCTTTCTCAAGGTGTTGAGGTTATCTTTCATATATATATATGTGTGTGTGTGTGTGTGTGTGCGTGTGTGTGTGTGCATGCATGTGTGTGTGTGTGTGAATGCAGACATTTGTGAAATGGACGGCAGGTGTAGACACCTAAGTACAATCTGTATATACAATATAAAGTCAAAGTGAGAATTGCCAATTGAACTGTGAGTGTAAATCTAAGTCACAAATTGTTGAGACACCAACTTCGTATACAACCTGACATTGACTTAAAAACAGAAACTGTTCTTAACAATTTCCAGATTTACGAAGATTCTTTCCTTAAAACCCTTGATTTGTTTAGTTATTGTTTTGAAAATGTATATAATTATTTGTCTTCTCTATGCTTTTATGTGCATCTGACTGTAGTTGTTCATTGTGGTCAAAGGAAAACATTAGATCCTACAAAGCTGGAGTTACAGGCTTTCCAGAGTTACTTGACATAGGTTCTGGGAACTGAACTCAGGTTATCTGCAAGATCAGCAAGTGTTTCCTTTCTGAGCCATCTCTTCAGCCCTCAGATTTGATGGGGTCTTAGAAAAGAAGTTCTCCTCTTTTTTCCACTCCAAGTTGCTAAGCTGGACATTATCTTTTCTCTCTCTTTTAACACAATTTTCACTTGCTTAATATGTGGCAAAGACACATCATTAGCTTGGAGAACTTAAAAACAATATATGAACAGTCAATAACTGAGGACTGAATTAGCTGTCCTTAATTCTAAGACACCATAGACTTGTTTTCTAAAGAGAGAAAGTTTGTACCTGTGATCCTGAAATTTAACTTATTTCCATTTTTTTTGCATTTTGTCTCTCTTCCAACGCATTCAATATTTTTTATATAAAATGTGCTAAGGAGTATTCTGTCTTGTCCCTAGATTATTAGATATACCTGTTTTGCTTTCATTCATAAACTATATTCAGAAGGAGTCTTTGAAACATGTAGAGCTAGCATGGAGTTGACATCAGAAAATAGGCTGTCCAGACATGGGCAGGAACTCATAGTCACTTTGGGTGGTTATGGCATATAAATTATTGAATGGTTTATATGGGTTTAATTTTATGTACAAATCAAGATTTAACTAATTAAACACTCAAGTTTTAACCATTTTGGGGTGGAGAGATGCTCAGCATTCAGAAACACATGCTGACTTTCTGAAGGACGAGAGTTGGTGTCCCAACACCCATGTCAGGAATCACCTAACAACCTGAAACTACATCTCTAGGGAATACAGCTCTTCTGACCACAAATACAGCTCTCTATAGATATACACATATACACATACTCCTAGATACACATATACATACATACATGCACAAATACATGCATGCAGATATATACTTGCACAGAAATACAGAAACCTGAACACACACGCGTGCGCACGCATGCATACACACACATGTGCACGCACACACACACACACACACACACACAAAACTGCAGTTACTGAGAGATCAGTTCAGTATGTAATGTGTCAGTATCAGATAATCTAGCCAAGAAACTCTTCCAGGATGTTACGTTCAGACGAGCTACATACAGTTGCCCAGCACTAACACAGAACATGATAGTCCCCAGGCTTTGCAAGTGCGGTAGCCCAAGCAGCTTCAAATATGCTCAGGCATAAGGTGCTCTTGTAATTGTCTAGATACTTGGGGTCTGCAACACTTCCACAATGTGCTCAAATTGCTCTGATGCAAAACACTTTCTTCTAGGGTATATTCCCAATAGTGGTATTGCTGGGTCCAGTGGTAGGTTGATCCCGAATTTCCTGAGAAACCGAAACACTGATTTCCAAAGTGGTTGCACGAGATTGCATTCCCACCAGCAATGGATGAGGGTACCCCTTCCTCCACAGCCTCTCCAGCAAAGGCTATCATTGGTGTTTTTGATTTTAGCCATTCTGACAGGTATAAGATGATATCTCAAAGTTGATTTGATTTGCATTTCCCTAATCGCTAAGGAGGTTGAGCATGACCTTAAGTGTCTTTTGGCCATTTGAACTTCTTCTGTTGAGAATTCTCTGTTCAGTTCAGTGCCCCATTTTTTAATTGGGTTAATTAGCATTTTGAAGTCTAGTTTCTTGAGTTCTCTATAAATTTTGGAGATCAGACCTTTGTCTGTTGCAGGGTTGGTGAAGATCTTCTCCCAGTCAGTGGGTTGCCTTTTTGTCTTAGTGACAGTGTCCTAGATGCCCTATCACATGACAAAAGCATTTGTTCAACTATGTTCATAGCAGTATTATTTGTAATAGCCAGAACCTGGAAACAACCTAGATGCCCTTCAATGGAAGAATGGATGAAGAAAGTGTGGAATATATACACATTAGAGTACTACGCTGCGGTAAAAAACAATGACTTCTCGAATTTTGCATGCAAATGGATGGAAATAGAAAACACTATCCTGAGTGAGGTATCCCAGACCCAAAGAGAGGAACATGGGATGTACTCACTCATAATTGGTTTCTAGCCATAAATAACGGTCACGGAGTATATAGTGGTGAACCTAAAGAAGCCAAATAAGAAGGTGAACCCAAAGAAAAACATATAATTATCCTCTTGGATACGGGAAGTAGACAAAATGGAGGGGAGAAAATTTGGGACCTTGGGGGTGGGGTGGGATGGTAGTATCGGGGGATGGGGAGAGAAAAGTGAGAAGGGGAGGATGAGGGAAACTTGGGGAAACAGGATGATTGGGATAAAGGAAGGTTGGATAGGGGAGCACGGAAGCACAATTCTTAGTTAAGGGAGCCACCTTAGGGTTGGCAAGAGACTTGAACCTAGAGTGGCTCCCAGGAGCCCAAGGCGAGGTCCCCAGTTAGTTCCTTGGGCAGCTGAGGATAGGGAACCTGAAATGACCCTATCCTACAGCAATGCTGACGAATATCTTGCATATCACCATAGAACCTTCATCTGGTGATGGATGGAGATAGTCACAGAGACCCACACTGGAGCACCGGACTGAGCTCCCAAGTTCCCAATGAGGAGCGGAAGGAGGGAGAACATGAGCAAGGAAGTCAGGACCACGAGGGGTGCACCCAACCACTGAGACAGTGTGACTGATCTATTGGGAGCTCACCAAGGCCAGCTGGACTGTGACGGAAGAAGCATGGGATAAAACAGGACTCTCTGAACATGGCGAACAATGGGGGCTGATGAGAAGCCAAGGACAATGGCCCTAGGTTTTGATCCTACTTCAAGTTCGGGCTTTGTGGGAGCCTAGCCACCTTGGATGTTCACCTTCCTAGACATGGACAGAGGGGGGAGGGCCTTGGACTTTTCACAGGACAGGGAACCCTGACTGCTCTTTGGACTGGAGAGGGAGGGGGAGAGGAGCCGGGGGGAGAGGGGGAGAAGGGTGGGACGAGGGGGAGGGAAATGGGAGGCTGGGAGGAGGCGGAAACTTTTTTTTCTTTTCTTTTTCTCAATAAAAAAAAACACTTTCTTCTATACTCAATAGTAGTCTTTAGAGGCAATGAGGAATATTTAATTTATTATTTTACTTTTAAAATAAGATAATTCCTTATGTTTTTAAAATCTTTTATTCATATTTCAATTGTCAGACTATTATGTTGGCACCTGAATTGCCATTTGCAATGAATTACTCTTGAGAGAATCTGGTTTTGATAATGTGTATTCATTATAACTTGAATATCACAAATCTGTAATCAAAGAGTATTATTATTGTAACTTTATCATTTTGTTCTTCTTAAACCTGGTAGCTCTTATTTGTTCCCATTTTTACTGTTGGGAACCTCATGAATTTTCAGGAGGCTGCTCTCATCTGTTACAAATGCTTTATCAATGGCTTTTATCCACTCCTTCCAACTCTTACTGTTCAACTCCCAGGTGAAGGCCTTATGCAAGTATCTTTCCTCAGAATGATTTGCCCATTATTTTTATATCCCAAGCATTGTTATCAATCTTGACTCTGTCCCACTGTCCTTATTGGAAACTGATCATTTATTATTCACCATGACAAACAGGAAGAGGGCATTAATTGATATCTTGTCAAAAAAAAAAAAAGCCCACTAAGAAACTCTAGAACATGGTCTTGTACATCTCCCTTCTACAGAGGACAATATTAAAGAAAAACAGACAGGAAAAGAATGACTGAAAGCTCCACCCAGCCCTGCTCAGGACACCCAGCTACCCAGACTCTTAGACATTATCAGAGGAATGGTACAGCCACGTGGAGAACCAGTTCACAGTTTTCATCCTGCAGCACAACCTGACATTAATGTACAGTGTTTCCATGCAATTGTCACATTCCTAGTAGATTAAAACAAGTCCTAAGGGGTGATCAGTCATGATACCAAGGGGGTATTCAGTCTTCTGAGGTCAACGCCAAAGTGGTAGTTGGGATGAAATCCTTCTCTTTCTCTGGAATAGAATATGTTTCCAGTCTCCTTTAGTGTGTATTGGGGAGTTGCAAGGACAACTGAATTGCAACTTGACGTTTCTGTACCTACAGCACTAATTATGTTTCAAGGTAATCTCCATTATTCTACAATGGCTGACTTCTTTTAACCAGTTGCTTTTTATGAAGTCTCATTCCAATTCAAATTCCTCTTAATTATATTCATACTCCTTGGAGAAAATGTTATTATTTTTAAAGGTTTTATTTAAAAAAAAGAATGAAACTAAATGCTTAAAGTTGACCAAGTCTCAATGGGACAGAAATCCTGCTGATACTGTATAGTGCTATTTCATTTATTTTTAATAAGTAAAGCTTTTCTGAAGTTCAGAGAGTAAAACAGCTACACTCTTCATCCTTACAGACCAGGCAGTGGTGACATACACCTTTAATCCCAGAAGCCACACTAGTTTGCCATAGAAACCCGTGGTAGTGAAGCACACATTTAATCCCAGCACTAGAGAGGAATAGAAGATGGGAGGAGACAGCTCTCACACAGTCTCATTCCAGGTTCCAGGAGGAAGAATCTCCATTTCAGATTGAGACAGAGGCAAGATCCAGTGGCTGGCTATTTTGCTTTTCTGACCTTCAGGTTTAACCCCAATTTCTGTCTCGGGGTTTTTACTAATCATGCTACCGTATTGGGCACGGCCTAGTCCAACTATGATAGGCACATGACAATAATGAAGAGGATGGTGAGAAAAAAACAATTTTGACAGGATCAAATTTGAGTCATAATAAAGGAATGGGCAGGAAGACACGGGAATGGAATTTATCCTGACCTTTAGGGTTTTAGCCCATTTCATGAGTTCCAGTCAGAACTTTATCCCACACCTTACTGTCTGCTATATTGTGTTTCTGTCAATATGCCAACTAATACATCTACCCAGAATACGGATATCCGACACCTTTCTTTGTGTGATAAAATATCATGAAAAAATGCCATTTATGAAAGAGTATATTGTGGCTTATCGTTCCAGAAGTTAGTCCATCTTTTCAGGGGAGCATGGCATCAAGCAGCAGGCATGGCAGCAGGAACAGGGAGCTGAAATCTTGCATCTTGGACTGCAGATATGTAGCAGAGAGAGAACTGAGAGCTGTGCAAGCTTCTAATCTCAAAGCCCATGAAGGCTGTTCCTTGAGCAAACCTAAACCACCTATACCTCCAAAAACTTTGCTCGTTCAAACACCATGCACTCTGCCACAACAGCAATGCTTAGAAAAAGCTCCTTAGAACTGAGTCAGACTTTCACCTTACTTTTAGACATTGGACTTTGACATATTTACTTAACTCTACACAGCTGCCTTGATGACTGCACATCTCTAAGCTTTAAGCAGTAAATAGCAAGGGTTTGAGACAAAATGAAGCAAATATGATTTTGTTTAGTTAATTATTCTTAATAACTTTCACTTCTGTGCTCATTTCCTGCTATCTATGCCTACTACAACCTTCTTTGATACCACTGTCTTATACATAAAGAGAAAATCGTTGCTAAAACTTTTTATTTCAGAGATTCAAGATAAAACCCAATTTCACCAGTGCTTTACTTTGACCTAATTTCTCTGCTGAAAATAGGTGTTAAGACCTTTAGATTTTTAGGGTAGGTAGAGGACCATAGCAGCATGATGACAAAGCCCTTGGACTTACTCCGGGAGCACCTTTACCAGAATGAACGGGACTTTCACCCTACGATTTCCAGGCCACTATAATGTAAGCTAAAGAGCTGCTAATATAGAACAAGCCAGACAAATAACAAAGGCAGAAGAATGTTAAAAATTCATTACAGCTGTGAAGGATTCTTAGCTGCTCAGGCAGCCAAAGCTCTCATTATGCACACTGCTTCTTAAATTTCTTCAAATTTCCTGTGAAAATGTGGGGAAAGTTTCCTACCTCATTTTAAGTGGGTTATTTGCATGAGGGTCCATGGTCTAGAGAGAAGCAGAGCCCTTGGGTACCTTGAGGCAAGAGACCTCAGTAATGGCAAAAATGTCAAAGTCTTGACAATCTTCACCTGCAGAACTAAGGTTTCCTGTTAATTTCTCAGGGTTAATGTGCCATCTCTTCAATTCAATTACGCAAATGATCTTCAGCAGGCTTCAGATTTCCTGCAGTGTGGTCTTCCATTGCCAGATCTAGACTTTCACCTCTGCTTCACTGTCTATCACCCTTGTGGAGAAGTGTGATACTTGATGCCTTTATGTCTGTTTCCTTTAGAGCCATTTAATGACTGTACTTCTTACCACTCTTATTTATTATAAAATAATACTTTAACAAGGGCCTTTGAAAGTGAACATTAGACCTGTAATGGCAAGAAATATGAGGAATTTTGTGATTCTTATAATTTTGTGGGCTTTTTGAGGGATAGGGGTTAGACAGAGATCAAAATGTATGCTGTTGTAATTGAGCTAGAGAAAGGACATGACTAAGAGACAAAATAAACTTTAGACATCTTGCCCTTTTGAACCCAAGGTAGAGGAGATTTTTTTGGACTTTCTGTGAGAAATCATAATGGTACTATTCTTAGGTCACAGGAGAATGAGTAGCAGGATGTAGGCAAAAGATGGATCCTAAGAGGTTCTAGAACCATATTCCCAGAGACAGTAAATACCTGCTTAGCTGAGAGGAAGAGTTAGATAGAGCCTGCTTCTCAATACCCCCAAGACCAGAGATATTTCTGTCTTCCTGATCAGCATAGTTGCATGAGAGGACAAAATTCCAAGCCCCAACTAGCACTGAAATGTTATTATTTTAACTATGATTGTAGTAACACAAAACTGCTAGATTATAACAATGTCCCACCAGTTAATAAAATGAATGCCTTTTTATGTATTGTAATATAATTGATTGATTTTCTTTGAGGAAAAAAAATCCCAGGCTCAAGTGAGAGTATGAAAATAAAACCTAAAGAAGAGAACTTAAAATTGGAAAACGTAATTTTCTCTTTCGGATAAAATTGCCTCATAAGTTCAAACATGCATAAATATGTTTTACTTTTAACATAAGTTAAAAAATAAACCATTGAGATACCAAAAAGGAACGGGGATGTGGTTGTGAATTTACTTGGTGATCCACTGTGCATTTCATCTCAAGTAAATTTTATTTTATTTGAAATGCCGTATATACATTAATGGAACCCAGTATAGTGTTTATATACAGGTATAGGCTATGCAAAGAGAAAAATCAGAATATTTTTTCAGTCCTTCACCTCAGTTTATTTTTTTTCTCAAATGTTTACATCCCACTGTGTGGAGCTAAAGGATGGATTAACAGTTAACAGATTTGGATATCTTCCAGGTGACTTGGGTCCCAAAACCCACATTGGGTAACTCACAGCTGCCTGAAACTACAGTTCTAACAAATTTAATATAAACTTCTTAAGCTGGAGGGTGTCTGTACTCACATACATACATACTTTTCTACACACACACACACACTTAAAAATCAAACATATCTTTAAAACAGCCAATATCTGTTTGTGGTTTTTTATTATTCATGCTATATTTGGAGTCCAATGTTTGGGGTATGAATTAATGAAAAAGCCATTTGCTTGTGGCATTTTAGTCACCAGCACAGGCTGGAATCGCACAATGGGCTCCCGCGGAGCTACACATGGCACTCCAGCCACACCTGGCTAGGCTTTCTTTTCTTTTTTTCCCAAAGTCTCTGAGCAAGTCTGGGATTTTACTGTTGTAACCTTTCTAAAACAGACTCCAGGTGCCAAAAAAAAAAACTCCAGGAGCACCTGGGATCCAAATGACACAGGACTCTCTGGCCCTAGACTGACTGACTCTGCCTTCAGGCAGCTCCCCAGGACACATAAATTTTCCTGAACCCCTGTGCATTTTTCAGGCAGTCAGCTTTCTCCCTCTCCCTTCCTTCTGTCTGATGTGAGATTGGTGAAGATATTTTATCATTCTGTAGGCTGTTGTTTTGTCTTGTTGACCAAGTCCTTTGCTTTATAGAAACCTCTCAGTTTCAGGAGGTCCCATTTATGAATTATTTCACTCAGTGTCTATGCTATTGAGGTTATATTTAGGAATTGGTTTCCTGGGCCAATGCTTTCAAGTGTATTTCCCACATTCTCTTCTATGAGGCTTAGTGTGGTTGGTTTTATGTTAAGATCTTTGACCCATTTGGACTTGAGTTTTGTGTGTAGTGATGGATATGGATCTATTTTCATTCTTGTACATGTTGATATCCAGTTATACCAGCATCATTTGTTAAATGTGCTTTCTTTTTTCATTTTCTATTTTTTGCTTCTTTGTCAAAAATCAGGTATAGAAAGAAAGAAAGAAAGAAAGAAAGAAAGAAAGAAAGAAAGACAATGTTCCTGAATATGTCTCTATGAAAATGAAAGGGTTTTCTTGCTATAATATGAAGCATATTACAGGTATATCACATAATCCTACAGAGAAGACAGTAATAGAAAGATCAAATGAAACTTTGAAGGTTATGTTAGATAAACAAAAAGAGGTGGTAAATATCCCCAGAAACATATTTCATAATGCTTTATTAACTTTGAATTTTATAAATGCTAATGAGAAAGGAATAACAGCTGTTGGGAGACATTAGATAGTAGAAAAAAACTAGTGAATTAAAACAGCCGATATACGTTAAAGATGCACAAACCTCAGAATGGAAGCCAGGACATGTGTTACATTGGGGAAGGGGCTTTGCTTTTGTTTCTATTGGAGAGGAAAAGCTGTGGATAACATCGAAATTGCTGAAAATTCAATTTGAACAAGAGACACCTCTTAATTATAAGAGATGATAGTTCATCAAACAGCATAGTTGTTTAATCTAAACTAACCAATAAAGGTAGTGACTGCTTTTAATTTGATCAGAAATAACTTGCCAAAAGGAATCTCCCCAAAATTAGGGTTGGGGACAAATTTTGTTTCTGTTTTTTCAGGAGAATAATGGTATCCAGCTGAGTAATCTGAAGATAACTAGACAAATGAGATATTTGAAGAAAAAGGACAAATAATCCTGAAAAAGTATTTCCAAAAGGAATAATTTGGCCTATTGTTATATCACACATCCAAAAATGTAAAATTTTATAAATCTTCCCAAATGTTTGTTTCTGCTGTTCTCTACAGACATATAATGCAAATTGTCTTTTTTCTGTAGCTCTGGTCTGATTAAAAATCAACCCTGTCTTTGAAGTTGGAGTATGACTCTCTTCTCTAAATCCAAGCATCCTTATTAAAGTGAAATCCAAAATCTCTGCCTCATGTCAGAAAAGCCACCTGATATGGGACAGAAGAAAGATAACAATTTAAGGACTATTTTATTTCTACTAATCTCATAATCTTTTGGTTTTATACTGACTCTTTAACAGCTTTTCTTCAGGTATAACATTTATAAGATTTTGTTGTGATATTAATGATCATACAGAATACTAACTAATTCTAGAAAAAATATTTCATCTACCTTCCTATACATGATTTTATGTTTGAGTCTTTATCAGTTCTCTGCAGTGAACCATGAGCATGCCTAACAGTGACCTTTGAAGTCTCCAAAACGAGGAATGGGCACCACATGATGATTCCTCAAGGACTATGATGACGCCCCAAAGCTGAAAAATACCAGTTAAAGATTGGCTTTGTACTATAAACTGCTCAGAACAATTTCAAGGTGGCTAGCTAAGATGATCCAGTCTAATAGACTAATTTAACCAAGACTTGAAACAAACCCTTTACTTTCCCATTGTGCAAATACTGAACAAAAATGATACAGTTACCTCTCCCAAGACTTGACAATTAACCCATTTTTGCTTCTTTTCATGACCCCCTAAAAATACCCCCAGACAGCAGGAAGTAGATTTAAGAATACAATACCAACACTCCCAAGAGGTGGGGTGAGTGGTTTCTGGTCATTCAATGGGTTATGGATATTTTTCATTGTTTCAGGGTGTTGATTATAAGCTGTTATTGGTAATGGTCAGGAAAAAAAGCTAAACAAAGGGAATTAGGTTCAAGGTTCTTGCTTCGAAAAGAAAAATGAAGGATATACATATGCTAGGATAAAAGGTTAGACTATTGAATCTACTCTGAAAAGACAAAAGGGAGGATATAGATATGATAAGATAAAAAGGTGAGTTCAAGGCCAGCCTGGTCTACCAGAGATAGTTCTAGGACAGACTCCAAAGCTACAGAGAAACCCTGTCTCTAAAAACAAAACAACAACCACCAAAAAGATAGATTATTGAATCTACTCTGAAAAGAAAAAGAAGAGGATATAGATCTGAAAAATATAAGGTAGATAATTGAATCTACTTTAAAAAAAACAGCTACTAGTTTTAAATATTTTACTTTGTATTGGACTTTTGTGAATTGTATAAATTGTATATTGATGCAGATTTGAGATAAATTTTGTTAAGACATACCTGTACATGTGTTTCTAATCTTGTTCAAGATATCATACATACACAGTTCATTTAATAATGTAATACAAATTTCTAGTTTTTTAAAGTTATTATTACCAGCTGTTTAGGATAAGAAGAAAATGCAGGTTAGTCATTAGGTGCCTATTACAACAAACTTGAAGCCGCATTAGGTATGTTTTCAAGGTCAAACAGAGATGTATTTTAAATAGATCATCTTCAAACACTTCAAATATCTAAAGAATATGGCATTTAAGATGTTTAAATAACATCAGTTCTTTTTTTATGATGATGAGTCATGTCTGTTCCTGGCAGCACCAATTGAGTTCAGAGAAAATAATTGGCATTGATAAAACTCCACATAGAGTTTGATTTCTTTGTGTCAAAAGTAAGACACTGGGCAAGAAAGTGCCCTTTCCTCAACTGCTGACTGTATGCAGTCCTAACATGACAAGCAGGACACAAGAGAGAGTGACTATCAAACCTTGCCCAGATAAGGTGGGGCAGTCCTTCAAAAGCCCTGCTGATTCATAAAATGTCTGTAAGATATTACAGGTCTGTAGGCAAGAGATTGATGCTCCACTGTTGCAGAAGAGCTTTGGGTGACTGTCTAAAAAGTCAACTATTTCTGTCATTTCTCACATTATTTAGAAGTTGCTTGCCCTTCCTGCTTACTCAGATAATATTATTTCCTTCTTGGACTCTAAAGGAGTTGAAGACTGGATAGTTATAGTTTTCTTTCTTTACATGCAAAAAGCAAGTTATGATAGAAATTAAATTAGGTACAAGACTTTGGACTCACCAAGATAGGACAGATATGGAGTATTTTCTCTGAGTTCGTCAAATGCCAATGGATTAGACATTGTTGATGTATTTATTGTCTATATATTGTACATAGTTATTATACTTATTGTATATAGTTTCCCTTATATTAGTTAAAGCCTTTTTATTTTAGATAAAAAGGGAAATGTGGTGATATTTCATTTGTATTTTAATAAATAAAGGTTGCCTGAAGGTCAGTGCAAAGCAGCCACATTAGTCAGTCATACAGGCCAGACACTGGTTACACACACCTTTAATCCCAGGAGACAAACTAGTTATCTATAGAGACTGAGCGATGTTGGTTCAAGCCTTTAGTACCAGCACTAGAGAGGAATATAAGGCAGAATGAGACAGGAACTCATTCTTTTTTCAGTCTGAAGGTCTCATTAAGGTAAGATATCTCCAGTGGCTTGACTGCTTTGCTTTGTGAACTTCAGGTTGAACCTCAGTATCTGTCTCTGGGTTTTTATTATCCTTGCTACAGTCTTCCTTTCATTCTGTAGTAAACTTATTGATACTATGTTTCTTAAAACAAGATGGATCTGTTTTTTACTGAACATGAATAAAATGAAGCATAAATGGCTGCTCATAGTCTAGTCTTGATCATAAAGGTCAGGGTGATTTGGAGAAGATATTCTCTTGGAATACCTATACAGAATCTGAGTGAGAAATGGCAGTGGCCTTTGATTTCTCACACAGTACTTCCTGTGTGAGTAGAGAAGCTGAACAGTAGACAAGAGCTGGTAGGCAGGGGACTGAAATACTGCCTTAATCAGTAAATATGGTGAGCATGGGTTTACCTGGTTTTGTTGCTAAATGAATGAGAGGGAAAAACTCAGCAACATGTACACATATATGAGAAGGTCCAGAAGAGATGTGAGATAATCACAGGTATGCCATGGTCATGAGCAACATTCCTTAGAGATGATCAGGGCGTCCTTGTACATCTACTCACTTTTGCCCTGAAAATTAATATCAAATTTTCCAAATGGATGGAATACAAACGCAAACACAAACACATTCTCTCTCTCTCTCTCTCTCTCTCTCTCTCTCTCTCTCTCTCTCTCTCTCTCTGTGTGTGTGTGTGTATGTCTCTTTCACACACACATGCACACACACACAGACATGTATGCACATATACTTACTTGCACAATATCTACACATTATGCTTGATCATTTAACTACTTATATAGACAGAATTAAAATGGCCAATGAAATATATCCAATGAAACATGGGAGCACCATCGGTTAAAATGATAAGACACTGAGCCTAAAATACAATAGGAAACAATGATTGTGGATAATGGGAAAAGAGACCCTCTACATGTTTAGAAGTAACCATAACATCAATAGGCAATAAAATGGTGTTTTCTAGTACCACCTATAAAAGAGGTGAGTTTACTTTATAAAACAATGTTGAGAGCTGATAGATGCCACCACAAGGTAAATAAAGACTCCTGAGTTTTTGTGGATCTTGCTATATGGTCTTTGTGTGCATTTTTATTAGTCTTCATCTCTAGCAATTGCTATTGCCTTCTCTATATTTTTCAGTGTCAGTGTTGACTCAATGCAAATTCCTTGAGATGAAATGGTCTATAAAGTCATAAATTTATTTACCTGATTTATCTCTGAGACCTGTGAGTTCAAGCACATTGTGCTAGTACCTTTCAACCTGAAGTGAGGGTCTTCCTGCATCATTAGATGGTGAAGGGGTGTCAGGGTGAAGTGCAGCATACCAGCTAGCTGGGTTCTTCCTCTTTCCATCTTCAAGATCTCATGTAATTAAAAAGATTCCTAAAACCATATATCACAAGTCAATCAGTGTGTGAAATTGCTGCTTGGTTTTCCCAGGTATTTCTTAACATGCTCAGTTAAACTATATTCAGAGATAGCAATCAAAAGATGTAGTTAAGTGAAACTTGGAAATGAGAAGTCCTCTTCCCAGAATTTGTCTGGTTTTGTGACTAATACTCAATCCATGGTGGAATCTCGACTTCCCTAAGTCCACATTGTCATGACTTAGAGAAAACTTTCCAGTAAGTGTAGTGTGGAGATCTAAAAATGTGAACCTATTCTACCTTTTCTGAAGGTCAGAGAGTTTGAGTTTATTTTGTTCTCTCAAAGTTGTTGACAACAAGTATAGCTATACACCCTAACCTAGGGTGTGGTTACTTGGTGTTTTTGGACATCAAAATGGCACACAGGAGTAGATCTGCTCTGCCCTGGCTAAAGGTCAGAGAATTCAAGCACTCCTCTGCTTCTTCTTTTAAAATAGGTTGTTTGACTCAGGGAGTGATTGCCAGCAGGATACTTGGACTACTCCAGACATCAAATGCTTTTCTCAGGAATTAATTGCTTGATGGCTCAAGTATTGGAGCAAGTAACTGTTTTGGTTGCCTTTTGTATCATGTTAGAGCAGTCTTTTTCCTTCTCTTGCACTTTTGTATTGGGGTATAAAAATATATGCAAAGTAAACTTGGGTGAAATTCAACATTCAGGATTGTTGAGTTGCCTTCCTGGTACTATCGCATGTCTCTGTGTTTCTTATCTCTGCTCCTCCTACCTAATGTTTCAAATCCTCATCCCTGTACTGTGGAACATATGAACATACTGTGGTTAGGATCAGGGCAGAAGTCACCCCAAAAAGGTGGCTCCCAACACTGTAGAGCATATTGTCTCTAAGAAAAAGTTTCTGAGAGACCTATGCTCTACTTCAATATAAAAAAGGTTTCCATGGGGCCTAAAGTTATCAATAGATTATCGATGAACCTCAACATATTAACTCTCAAATGCAGATAATAGCATTATGCTTAATGAATAATATCTCATGCCAAGAGACAAAAAAATGACCTTAAAAATAGAAGGACAACTGATAATTTTAAAATAATCTCTGAATGAACTTAAATTAGCAAGTGTAGGGAAATGTGTTACAATAATGTTACATGGATATTCTGACATACTGAGAAGCCAGGATATACGTAGAGCTACAATAGGACATCGGGGGGGGGGGGAGGACGGGGTAGAGCTTCAATAGGACAGCTCTGGGGGGTAGAGTTTCAATAGGACAGCTCTGGAGGGGTAGAGCTACAATAGGACATCTCTGGAGGGGGTAGAACTGCAATAGGATAGCTCTGCAGGGGCAGAGCTAAAAAAGAATAGCTCTGGAAAGGGTAGATCCACAATAGGACAGCTCTGGGCAGGGGGTGGGTAGAACTGCAATAGGACAGCTCTTGGGGTGGTAGAGCCATAATAGGACAGCTGGGGGTTAGAGCCACAATAGGATAGCTCTGGAGGCTGGACCAGCAATGGAACAGCTCAGCCCTGGAGGAAAGGTGTCCTGATTACCGAGAAGCCAGGCTACCTGAAGCTGGGGTGTGATGGGGGATGGTTCCCAGGCAGGATATAGAGATCCTGCCTTCTCCTGGAGAGCTGCTACGGATGAGTTCTGCTCTGTTCCCTTATGGGAGCATCTTCTTATCCAGCCCAAGATGTTTTTCTGCTAACAAACTGCTAAGAGAAGCCTCCTACAGAAATGTAGCAATCTCCTCCAGCTACAACAAAAAATTACCACCACCACCACCACCCCCCACCCCTCCAACCCCACCCCCACTCCCCTCACCCCCGCCACTGGCCTTGCTCAGTTCCCTTAAGGAGTGTCCTAGCAAAGTTCTTCTCCTCTGTGCTGCCTTGGTGAGGCCCCCCCAGGAAGTGTCTCAGCAAGTTTTTTCAGCTCAGTCCCCTAAGGGACATCACAGACAGGTTCTTCTCTGTGCCAGCAAATGAAGGTTGTCACCCAAGACTCTTTTGAGAAAGAGATTTATTTGGGAAGGAGAAAATCAGGAGAGTGGCTGCCTCTGCCAGGGAGGAATTAATGGCTGCTTTCAACTGAAGGGGTGGAGAGGCTTATGTAGGGCTTCTTAGGGGCGGAGTTTTCCCAGGGATGAGGGGGACTGGTTAGTTTTTCCTGTTCAGAGACTGGTCAGTTTAGCTGGTCAGGGGCAGAGATGGCTCTGACTTCATGGCCAAACTGTTTCTTTGGTTGGTTCTTTTTAGCTTTTTGACCAGGGCATATTTTTTCACTGGCTCTGATTCTAGGGATAAAATGTGTTTCTTGGACACTACTTTCAGAGCCAGGGCACATGTCTTTAGTCCTGGATTCAGGAATAAAGATGTTTCTTTTTCTAGCCCAGGTCTCAAATATAGGGTATGTTTCTTTCTCTGACTCTGGGTTTAGAGTCAGGGTGCTTAGTGATTGCTTTGTTTCCTGCTCCAGTTGTACATTTTACCCTATAAAAAGTATTAATTTTGTTAGGACTTTTGCACTTATTTGCTAAAAACAAATCAAATTAGTAAAGGGCTAATTCAGCTTTAAAATGTTCTCTAGGAAAAATGAGTAAGTATTCCACAAGAAATGGTTTACTTTCTGTCCAGGATTGAAACAAATGAAAAAAAAAAAACTATGGGAAAATCTTAACTAAAATGGTATACCTCTTCAAATATGATTCTCCTAAAAATGATTTAATCTTATTACTCCAAGGTTTGGATCAGCTTTTGGAAATATAATGATTAGTGGATTGGAGACCCATTCATGTAAAAAGTACATCTACAAGCAGAATGTCCATGGTTAAAGAAGTGGTGCAGTCTTAATCTTTTTCATTTTATATCTTCCTCTCATGTAGTTGGTCACAGAAAGAACAGGAATTGATTTTACAAAGCCACCAGGATTCAGGTAAAATAAATGCAGTAGATTTTCATATTTTGACTTGCAAATATATAAATGGCATCAAATTAAGAAACTTTTCTCACAGCTATATACATTTCTAAAAATAAAATGAATACATGTGACAATGTGTGTGCAAGTTAGAGATAGTCAAAATTTACAGCAATTTTAGTAAGCTATTCCAAAGGAATAACACATGTGTGACATTACAAATGTTTACAGTGTTAAACTATGTCATTATATAATCAACTCATAACTTTAAGGAAAAAAGCATGCTATGCCATCACAATGGTAATTTAAAATCCATACTCACTTGTGTTCTTGTTCAATATGAATCATTCTGAAACATCCCTAATAACAAAGACATTGACTCAGGTCAGACTGCCATTCAAATTCAAGCGCAGTTATGACCTGAAAAATATTCTGCCTTTGAGGCGGCAGTGTTCATAATACATGCTCATATGTGTTTCCCTACTGGGGATATCATGCTGACTATAATTTCTGAGTTCAAGTATAGCAGTTTTCTAAATGAAGAAATGACATCCCCAAGAGCTGCAGGAAATAGAAGACAATTACAGCTGATTACACTCAAAAAATCTTTAGATAATTTTTCAGGAAAATCTCTTTGTCAGTATACTAATATAGCATCCTCCCTAGGAAGATAGATCAATAAGAGTATCTTTAAATGAGTAGAATGTGTTAAAGTAAGTATTGGGAAGTTTTTCTTCTGTCCTAATGGAGATTTTACATAATGATTCTAAATCCAGTAGATCCTAATGAAATGAGTCCTATAAGATTTGATAGAATATCCTATGATATCTCAATTCAGCCCTCAGATCCCATTTAAAATACCAACTCAGAGAAAGTTGAGCACAGCTCCATGTGATTTCATAAAAACTTGATGTCACTCAGGCAGCAGAGAGAATGCTAACATTTTTAATAGAATATCTTTTTATTCATAAATTTATGAATGTTCATTTTCAACACGTCTCTAAATTATTGTGTTTTGAGACTAGATAGACCAAAGATCCAGGGGAAAATCAAATACTAGTTTTCCACTGAAAGACTGTCACAATAAAGTGACCCCTAACAACATTCTGCCAGACTCAGATCACTGTCACCCTCGGCCATCATCAGTGAAGCTTTCTTATAGAACCCAGGATCACCAGCCCAGGGATGGCACCATCCTCATTGGGTTGGGCCCTTTTCCATCAATCACTAATTAAGAAAATGCCTTACAGCTGGCTCTTATGGAGACATTTTTTCAGTTAAGGGACATCCATTCAGATAACTCTAATTTGTGTGTCCTGTTGACATAAGACTCCCTAGCATTGGGTATACCTGTGTATATGAGTACAAGTGCTTATGAAGACCAAACAGCGTCTGATGCTCTGGAACTTGCATAACAGCAATTGTGAACCAATTGACATTGGTGGGTGCTCAGAACAGAACTGAGATCTTCTGTAAGAGCAGCATAAATTTTTAACTGCTGAGCCATTTCCTTGGGCTGCATGCACAACATTTTGTATATCATTTATCTCTATGCCAAACATCTCCTGATAGCTTTTAGGTGGGTGTGTGCATGTGTGTGTGTGTGTGTGTGTGTGTGTGTGTGTGTGTTAGGGGTAGGTGGTTAAATGGAAGCATATGTGTTGTTAGTGTGAACCAACATTCTTACACATGTATTTGAGAGTTTGGAACTCACACACACACACATACACACACACGACACATATAACTGCTATGCATGAATCTGTACACTGTAGGAGCAAATATTTTTTTATAATTTGTAGGAAAAGTATACAATTTCATATCCCAATCTAATTTTTTTTACAAAACATTTCTCTTCAAAACACAAATTACAGCACGTACCCATTGACTGCTCACTTCTCACTGAGATTCCAGAAGCATCATCTTCTGTCTGATTAAATTTCACAACCTGGCTCACACAGGAGGATGCTGTGCCTTGAGGAAGGCAGCTCTAAGTGTGAAACGTCCTGAGAGGAAAAACAATGACCATGCGTGTCAAAAGGGTATAGAAGGAGTTACACCTACAGGTTTCATGAAGAAAGTGTGATATGTTCTTTTTCTCATCTGTTTGGGAAGCCAGCAGCAACTCAGATTTGACTAAGGTATAGTCAAGTTAAGGCAGAGACTAAGGCCGGCCTGTTGATATTTCATTAGTAAGGCTGACTGTTGTTAATAATAAGCAACCAGGCAAAGTGGTGTATCCCATAATTAATACACTCAGGGAGCAGAGAAAGAGAGGAGAATCCAGAGTTCAAGGCCAGCCTCACCTATATGAGACCCAGTCTTTAAAAACCACTCAACAAGTAAAAACAAAACAAGCTACTATGATTATGAGCCTTACTTAACCTACTTGCTACCATATCAGCAACTCTGAGGAGACATAGTTTCTGGTACACTAGGGTAACTGTGAGGTCAAAGTAAAATTATGTAGAAAAATCTAGCCTGGATGGAGGTTTTCCAATTAACAGAGAAATAATTATTTTGGTTAATGGCATTTATTTTCTCACATGGCAACATTATCTTTGTTCTATATAATGTAACAGAAATTTTATAATTAAATGAAAAAGTTACCCAATATCTAGACAAAATGCACACTGCTGTGAGATCCTAATTAACAACTAAGTGACTGAAAGAGTGGAATCTTTTATGGAAAAACAGAACAAAATAAACAATAGTGATAATTTCACTTGTTTTAATATTATTAAGGTTTGTTTTGAATATATATGTAAGTTTTCATAAACACCTCTTTAATATTTAGGTGTACTCTAATTTTTATTTTTTTTAATTTTTTTTAAAAAAAAATCATTTTATTTTGCAATTACAGTCCTCCCTCTCACCCCTACTCCCAACTGCCTCTCACCTTCACCCAGGCCAAACCCCATTCACACCTCTCAAAGGGTAAGGACTC
>JABTXL010004107.1:1144724-1176315 GCA_025134845.1 Neodon shergylaensis
TTCACCCAGGCCAAACCCCATTCACACCTCTCAAAGGGTAAGGACTCCCATGGGGAGTCAACAAAGTCTGGCCCATTAAGTTGAGGCAGGACCAAGTCCCTTCCCACTACATTAAGGTTAAACATGGCATCCCACCATAAGGAATAAGCTCTGACAAGCTAGCACCTGCACCAGGGATAGACTCTTGTCTTACTGCCAGGGACCCCTCAGACAGAACAAGCTACACAAATGTCTTCACATGCAGAGAGCCTATTTCAGTCCCTTGGAAGATCCACAACTGTTGGTCTAGAGTTCATGACTATCCACAAGCTTGGTTCTGGTTTCACTGTAGATTTCCCCATAATGATCTTGACCTACCTTGTTCATATATTCCCTCCTCTTTCTCTTTGACTGGTTTGCTAGAGTTTGACCTGGTGCTTGGTTGTAGATCTCTCCATCTGGTTCCATCAATTACTGGATAAATGCTTTATGACGACAGTTGGAGTATTCAGCAATCTGATTACAGAGGAGAGTCAGTTCAGGAACCCCTTTTAACTATTGTTTAAATTCTTAGCTGGTGTCATCTTTGTGGATTCCTGGGAATTTCCCTAGTGCCAGGTTTCTTCCTAATGCTATAATGGTTTTCTCTATCAAGTTAACTCTTTCATTGCTCTTCCACTCCATCCCTCCTCCAAATCAAACATACACTTCCCTCATGTTCTCATCCCCCATCACTCCTTTTTACTACCCCTTTTTGACTCCAGTTTACCCAGGAGATTTCATCTAATTCCATTTCCCAGGGCAATCCAAGAAGCCCTCTTAGGGTTCTCTTTGTTACTTAGCTTCCCTGGATTTGTGGATTGTAGTCTGTCTGGGTTGTACTCTAATTTTAATGTGATACACTTCCATATAAAATGGATATTTTTCATGAAGATTATACTTCCAGCTTTAGATGTACTAGAATATCAAACCCAGTATTGCTACAGGAAACGGGGAAATTCCAGTCATCAACTGAGCTTTTCAAACTTCATAGTTCTGATTTGATAGTCTAAGTCACTAGACAAAATAACAACTGTGGAAAAGGACTGCTAATTCAGCAGTTCCAGACTTCTAACTAGGTGACTGAAATATATTACTTTTTCATATGTTGTGATGTCTTGGGTCTAGAAATAACTCCTTTAGATCAGGTGTTAGGTCATAAAAATAATTTCGTTTTAAATGTATAGAATGTATTTACATGTAGAATTAAGATTTATAGATATAAATATACACATATACATGCATAAATATAAATTTTTATCATGATTTTATACTGTTTCAAGGTGAATAGTGATTCAGAGAGTTCAACCATTCAATGGAATAAGAATTGACAAAATTATATAGGTCATGATGTTAGGAAACCAGGCTTATTGTCCCTAATCTTCTGGGGATTCTACTGTCTCTGGCTCCCATCATGCACTGGTTTTATGTGATTGCTAGGGATGTAAACTCAAATTCTCATGCAGGCATGACAAGCATTTATCCACTGAGTCATCTCCCGAGATCAAGTCTTCCATATTTTATAAATACCATTTTCTTTTCACTCAGGAACTTCCAAACACAACAATAATCAGTTGCATTAAAACAGACTCTGCAGTCATAAATAAAGACAGACTAACATCAAAGAAAATGAGATTATAAGAAATTGCTTAGCAGAAATGATGGAAATGTGATGACCTCGAAAACAGGCTTTAGGAAAGAACTTAAAATGACCAAAAGAGTCTTCAAAATCTGATATCTTAATTAATTTAATTTTAATTACATAGAATAAGCAGAATGGCTATTTTATCTACAGAATATCTCTGGATGGTGACATGTTGAAACCATAAACTCACATGCTATTAAAAATCTACCAGCAAGCCATTGCATTATCATCTCTACTCCTTTAATGTCTGTCATTTGAGTAGGAAATGGCTATACAGGTTTGTTCCTTGCTGTGGATCTCAGAATTATACAGTGAGAGCTCAGCCAGTACTCCAGAGGTCAATGCATTAGAGATGCAAATTTCATGATGATAGAGTTTATTTAACAAAGCTGTAAGGGATGCCTTCACTAGAGATGCACATCTGATAGAGATATCTTATTTAGCAAGGTGATTAGGTGTTGTCGGGGTTTCTGTCAAACCAGTCCTTGTGCTACCTGTTTCCCACAATTGTTAAGTCACAAAGAAATCACACAGAGGTCTACATTAGTTCCAAACTAACTGACCCATTAACTCAGGCTTCTTATTAACTCTTATAACTTATATAGCCCATTATTTTCCCATTATTCTTATCTGTGTTAACCACATGGCTCAGTACCTTTTTTCAGCAAAGTAGTCACATCTTGCTTCTTCTGTGGCTGGGCAAAACTGCCGAGGTATGGGCTTCCTTCTTCCCAGAATACTCCTGTTCTCATTGGCCTGCCTCTATTTCCTGTCTGGTTGTCCTGCCTATACTTCCTGCCTGGCTACTGACCAATCAGCATTTATTTAAAATATAATTGACAAAATACAATCGTCCCACACCAATAGGTATATTGCCTTCTGCATGTGGTAGCTGTCCTCACTGCAGACTTCTTGTGTGAAGAGGTCTTTCCCTCACACTACAACTTGGGGAGTCTTTCCACAGCTCTACAGTGTGTTAATTTCCCCCAATGCATTGGTATACTGGATGACTGTCCCAGCAATGCTTGATTCTGACAAGAAAGTAATCACGGTCAAAACCCTTACTCTTTCAACCAGGTTCTTATATAAACTGAGAAGTCTGCCCTCCTGCATTGATCTTCCTTGGCAGGCTGTTATTCAGTATTAGTGTCTATGCAAAGAGACCTATATTGAGACATTCACAGATGCCCAAGGAAAAGAATTACAGCATAGTTGAAACTTTTGAGCCTAAGCTCTCAGCGATAGAGAACAAGATGTCCTGGATTCACTCTGCCAGCATATAGGACAATGCTGTCTCAAGCTGTACTCACCATAACCTTGAAGCATACCTATTCTTTGCTTGTCAGTATGTTAATTAAAGCTACATGTCTCACTGTATCCCCCTGCCCTCTGTTCTCAGTCTCACTTCTGTACCCTTGGACCCTTATGTTACCATGGCAATGACTCAGCCTTTATTGCTTAGACTCGTAATGTGCTTCTGACCAATGAGAGCTATTCTTGTAACACTTTTTTTTTTTTGCTTCAAGTCTCTGGAGGAGGAGAGAAATTTTTGAGACTAGAATAAAAGAAGCTTGAGGAAGAAACTAAGAAGGATTACAAGTAGGACAAGAGAGAACTTTTAGAGACTAGAATAGAAGAAGCTAGAAGAATAAACTAGGAGGAATTAGAAGTAGGACAGCACTATTAGGGTAAAAACAGGACAATAAAGACCGTGACTCTCAGAATGTGTGTGAAGTTACTATAGAAAGCTTGGACCCACCTCTTTCACTCCTGAGAACCATTTCACCTTTGGAACCCTGGACAGGGGCTGGAGCAAGACTCTTAGGCCCTACAGTTCCAAACCCACTTTCAATTGTTTTTGTTTTTGTTTCATAACCCATTAGGGAGAACCGGAAATTCTCACATAGGCATTTGTTGAACAGTAACCACTGGAGCATGAGTAAAATATTTTAAAATATTTTATTTTCATGATTTTTAAATGTAGTGCATCAGGTCAAGGGTTTTATCATGACATCCCATGAATATAAACTCTTATACTTTGCTATATTCACTTCAACCAACCTACAGATTTCCTCATGACATCCAAGCAGTGCCAATATTAATTTTTACTTTCCATATTTTTATTAATTTACTCTACATTTAAAAATTTCTCAAGAAGTAGAGCTAAAGAATAAAGGACAAAGATAATCCCGGAAAATGGAAATACTTACAGATAAAACTCCCTTGATATAAAAACCTGCTCAGGTATTTAATCTCCAGGAACTATTTAAAATTTCAAAGATATAATATTGGATCCCTCATGAATGCCTCCTGAAAATAAGTAAAGAATATTACCCCAAATTCAAAATTAATTGACCCAAAGGAAAAACAACTGGTGTTACCACATAATGTGAGAAAAGTGCTCAGTAGTAACAATAGGGGGAGTCTAAGTAGACGCATTCGTCAGAACTCATACACTAGGGAAAATATCAGCTTTTCAACAAGTACTTATGCTTTTGGATACTGTGATAACCAAAGTTACATTTTGTCTTAAACACTGTGCCTAGTATCCATGAAACAAAAATGCCCCAGATCTGCAAGGCCCTTGTCCAATTACAGATAGTTCCTGAAATGCTGGAGGTTATTGCTTATGGAGGACAGCAAATCAAATATTTTCACACACACCCTAAAAGGTTTGTTGGACCCTACTATGCAAAATGTGCTTGATCACTTGCGGGTGGAGATTCATGGACAGGAAATACAACAGGATGTATGCTTGCCCCTTATTGGGTCTGATGGGAATCACAGTGAATTGTGGATTTTGCTTCTTAAGTTTCTCAATCTATGACTTGCAGCCATTTCCTGGGAACCCTGAGATGGACCTAGTCAACATGGACAGTATTTAACTAAAGATTGCTTCAAATTTGTCTTTGAGTTGTAGTAATGGTCTTATTCTCAACTGTTAGGATTAACAATACCTATGTATGGTAGCAAACATGTCACAATCACTATTGTTAACTCATAGCTCAACCTCCAATCTACACCAGTGGTGAGGATGGAATGTCACAGGTCCTGATATTTTCAGTAAGTGTTTGAGTTCTGATATACATGCATGGTACAGGATTCACTTATAATCACTGATCCAATTCTTTCTCACATCCTCAGTCTGTTTCTGTCTTTATCATCTTCTCTGACTCATTCTCTCTCTCTCTCTCTCTCTCTCTCTCTCTCTCTCTCTCCCTCCCTCCCTCCCTCCCCCTCTCTCTCTGATACTCCTCACCACCCTACTTTTCCACCAATAAGCCATAGTTAATTGTTATTACTAAAGGAGCAATATTATCCATTGTATGCCATATATCTGATTGGAGACCAGTACTTGAAGGTTAAGATTCTGCACAAATTCATGTTAATAAAAGATGAAAGTTGCCAATTTGGTTTCACTTACAAATTACCAGCTCTTATGTGTTATGCAATGTGTTCTCATTTATCTCATTGAAAATAATCACATAAAATATCAAATTACTTATGGTTGTTCAAGTTTTCAGTGTTTCAACTGCTGACATCACTTAAGTTAATAACAGGTGTATGGCTGCTCCCATGCTGAGGGGATCCGGAGAGCCCACCTTTTTGTCTGCGAGATCCTTGGAATCCGGTAAGAAACCCTGCTCCCATGCTGGGGCGATCTGGAGAGCCTGCCTCTTTGTCTGTGAGGTCCTTGGAACCAAGCAAGAAAACGTGCTCCTGTGCTGGGGCATCTGGAGAGGTCCTTGGAGCCAGGTAAGAGGCCCTGCTTCCGTGCTGAGGGGATCTGGAGAGCCCACCTTTTTGTCTGCCAGGTCTTTGGAACTGGCAAGTAACCCTGCTCCCGTGCTGGGGGAGATCCAGAGACGAAGAGATGGGCAGGTGGCAATGCAAGAATTCCTCCAAATTCCTGAAAAGCAACATGATAACACCAGAATCCAGCAAACACACAACAGGAGGACTTGAACATCCTAACCCATAACGGGCATATGGAAAACACATATGGCAAATGGAATAATCACAAAACCACCAGCCTCATTCTATAAAACTACTTTAAAAAGATGAGAAAGAATTCACAATGATTTTGATCATTTTGATTCTGTACAAGTAAGAAAACAACAATAATCCATATTTATTTCTAGGTGAGTGTTTACTTATAGTTTTTTCAGTTCAATAAATAACACCATGGTGTAATATGTTTTACCAGCCTCCCTCCAGAAAACATGAATTTTGCTAGCCATTTTTATTTGTTTTACTTTAATAAATTTGATTCCAAGTCTTCCTCATGCTTTTAAATCAGTACATGCCCAGGTAGGTGTTTATTTCAAATACTTAGCAATATATAGTTGCTTGCTTTCTGGCTAGCCCATTTTCTCCATTAAAAACAAGAATATTCTTCTCTTATTGATGAATCTATTTCTTTCAGCCAGTAAAATACATGGCCTAAGACGTGAAAGATGAGCAAAAACACCTTTCTAAGCTTGTCTTTGGAGTTCCTCGCCCCTTAGGTACCAATGAGCACAGCAGCAATGGGAACTCCTCCCTGGCTCTGCTGCAGACAGAATTCTAAGTGGCTTCTCTGACACCTGCCCTGTTGATAATGGCCTTCAGCATTTTCTCCTCTGAATGACAACCTGAACCCAACAAAACAATGGGACTCTGTTGCTCTGGTGTTTTTATGTCATTTGACAAAAGTGAAGGTATCTAAAAATGCTTAGCAGGGTCACAAACCTGATGATTTGGATTAATAAACAAGGATATTATCCTGAGAAGTTGTAATGACAAGAAAGTCTTGCGATTGAGATAGAGCCCGTCCCCTGAGGAGCAGAGAACTAAACTGATGGAGCCTCTGAATGGATAAGGAAGATGTGGTGCATTTACACAATGGAGTAAGTGACTTTTGGACACGAAGCAAAAAACCAGCCTACAGTCTCAGAGAACCTAGACAACAATGAGGACTCTAAGAGAGACATACATGGATCTAATCTACATTGGAAGTAGACAAAGACAAGGCCTCCTGAGTAAATTAGGAGCATGGGGATCATAGTAGAGGGCAGAAGGGAGGGAAGAGGAATGCAGTTGGGTGGAGTGGAGAAAAATATATATTTCACTTTTCCATATCCACGCAAGTGCTTGTTGATTAGGACCATGCTAGTGAACTGCAGCAAGGCCCACATTCCACACTGGGAGCTGTCAGCACACATCCCAGCAGGCAGAATATTATATGAGGGACTTTCAGTAAGCATATGTGATTTTAATTGTCCTACAACATGATTCCTACTGGTTAACCAGACTTCCTACTGACATCGTACAACCAGACAACCACGAGCTCCAATTTGTGTCAAAAAAAAAGGTTAAAAAAGTTACCTTTTCCCATGTGAACTTAACAGTGGGAGAGCTGAGTGATTACCATGGCAACGGAGGTAACAGGAGCTAAATGAGCTGACAGCGTCCACTGGAGACTGTAGAGGGCTAGCTCTCCTAGCAGAGGTGAAGAGAAATAGTTCCCAGGCACAAGTTCTCTCTCCTTGTCTTTGGACTCAAGGCTCTGACATCAAACATTATTCAGAGTATGCTGTGAAAAACACAAATTCATGCCCTAGCAGTGTCAGTCTGTGCCGACTTTCTCTGCAGAAAATTTTTTTTTCTTCTTAGGCTGTCCATCTCCCAACACGAAATGAGGAAGGGTTTCAATCCCTCACACCGTACATTGCATGGGCTGTGGACTTAACTGCCCAGGACGCAGCCTCATGGTTCAGCTGTTATGGTGTGCACCTATTATCCAACCACTTGGGATGTGGAGTCAAGAGGATCAAAGTTCTAGTTCACCCTTGACTACACAGTCAGTTTGAGAATAACAAGGGCTACATTAGATCCTGTCTGAAAACTCAATCATGAAGTTAGTCAACAAACTAAAAAATAAAAATAAAAAAAAATAAAAACAAACCTTACCCTGAATCAATGCCTATCTCACCCACTGCTGCTCTCTGAGGTTGGAATGTTCTCATTAACAGACACTTCGCAATGAAAGGGGACAAAATTTGGGTCCAAAACTCCACAGGAAATAGGCATAGGAAATTTCCATGTGAGGAGCTGGAATGAAACTCTTTGCCAAAATATCTCTGCTGTTGTGGAGAGAGGAAGACAGTAATGGAACCCTCAGAAATATGTGCAGGAAAAGTAATGAGACACAGAACCTACTGGCCCCATCGCTGTTCAAGTACACATGGACGTCCCTCTGTCTCCTTACAATTCACTGCAGAAGTAACCTTTTCCCACATTCCTATCTGCCATTTGTTGACTTAACTGAGCACATACGCAAGTGTGTGGGCACTGTATCATTGTTTATTGATATCATTCCCATGATGAGTCTCTTACACATTGATCCACAAAATCACATTTGAGGATTTTATCACTTCTGATCTAATTCATAATATATTCCAAGATATAATTGTTCTTTGGTTATTTTTGTGAGTGATTATCCTATATTAATAACTAATTCATCCAGATTTCACAAAACATAATCCTTTTTCATTGCACAAAACCAACACAAACTCCAAGAATAGTGAATGGTAGATTTCCTGTGAATGACATGATTCTGGTATTTTAAACTTCTTATTCTAACAGACGTATCGTAGTGTCAAAAGCATATATACTACACTTAAACTGATCTTTATAACTGCCAGGGGTCAGCACACTGTTTAGCTTTGATAAGTTATCTACATGCTGCTCTTTGACTTTACCTACAAATGACTCTTCTTTTTAGTTACTTTGAAATCTGCTTTCTTAAGACCTTATCTGAGTTTATAAGTTATGTAAAGGTCAACTGAGGGCTATTGGCCTGAATTTAAAATTAAGTTTATTATTCCTAAGTGGTTTGCTGTACCACTCATTAATCTGTTCTGTATTCATTTTGCACTTTTGATTTTTCAATGTAGCCACTTTATTATTTTTAATTATGTTTTTCAGGTATCTGAAAAAATATGAACCAATCTGTGATATGTTACACTTTGCTTAGCTATTCTTTTGTTCATCTCAAATAAAATTATTCTAAAGATATCTGATTACAAACTAATTTTGTATTGTTTTTGTTTTTGAAGCAGTTTCAGCATCTATCATTGTAATTTTCAGTGTTCTTCATCTTTTATCTGCTTTTCTCTGCTTCCTGAATAGACCTGGTGCTGAGAGCATTTAGGCTCCATGCTTCTTCTTACAGTCTGTAGTAAATTGTAGATTTAAAAACTAGATCTGACATCTTCATACCTCTATAGACGCCTGCTAATTAGGATTCTTTCTCTGTCAAGAAACAGGTTAGGAATATTTTCTATTCATTGAATTTCATGTTAGCTTTAATAGCAGTAGTATATTTCCACTACTTTTCCTTTTTAGGTGGATTATTTTGGGGTCTAATAGAAAGTCTTGACCATTTATAGCCAATCCTACTTAAAACGAGGAATGCAACTCTGAGTTTTATTCTATCTCAGGGGTGTAATAAAGGAACAGACATTTTCTCCAATTTAGCTTAAGACTGCTACTTAGCTTCTCAGTCTCTCAGGAGCTTCTTTTTATTCTTAGTTGGAAAAATACTAAAGTAAGAAAAGTGTTTTCACACCTGATCATTTTGAGTGACTTCAAGTCTGCCTAGAAATAAATGCCAAGTAAATCTCTTACCCTCTTATGTCCTCAAACATAATTTTTATTTGTTTTCATGCTTCAATAGCTGTTCCTAGTGAGTGGATTGTTCAAGCGAAGTTATTATGTTGATTCTAAATCTATTATCATGCACCTCTAAATAATTTTGGATCAATCTAATTCTATGGAGACATAACTACTGCAGCTCATGACTATTGGTTCTGAAAGGCTAAAATACATTTCATTTTAATCACCATGTATTTCTGATATAACAACTTATATATCAATTAGCAAAGGATGGGCAGTTATTGATAATAATATTTGATCTGTTAACAAGAGATTAAAGAACATGTATAGTAAACATTGTTTAAGAAAGAATATTAAATATCTTTTATTAAAACCTTCCTGAGTGAGCTGTGTGCATTAGCCCATGTTTCTATTCCCAGCCACTAGCCAGGCTACAGATAGAGTATTACAACCATAAGGCCAGCCTGAGCAGCATCACAGGAATAACATACAAGAAGACAAATGATATAGCTCAATGGTACAGTGCTTGCACTACATACAAAAACATTTGGATTTGATTTCTCTTCACAAGCACCTGTCCATATAACTGGTTTCCTACTCAATAGTAGAACAAGCACTTGAGAGACACACACTCAAAATATTGAAAGAGGGAGTCCAAGACAGAAGATGAGTCTCCAGGGATAGCTATGTTACATCAGTCTGAAAGAGGATTAGGAAGAATGGACTTGGAGGTGACTACTAGAAGGCAGTGTGCAGAAAGATGGGGAGACAGAGATCTGGGAATGAGATGACAACTCATCTGTATGTATATGGAAGGACTGAAGAGCATTGCGAGTTTGTGAAAGCAAGAAACAAGAGCACATTCAATTACATCTGAGCTTGAGTCATGACAACAGAGAGTAATCTAGATACCAGAGTTGGGTTGAAGCTATTAGGTTTAGAGCAGCCACAAGTCTGACTTACAGTCAAATCAAGAAACAAAAATAGAGGATAAAACACATGATGGGAAGATGCCTTTTTCTAAGCATACATCAGAGTTTGGATGTACTTGTTTCTTTGTGTATGCTGGTTCTGCTTGTTTACTTCTTTTGACAATGCTTCCCTTTGTAGCACATGGTTGCTTATACTCACAAATCTCCTGCCTCAGCCTCCTTGGTGCTAGGGTTACCAGCATGTGCTATGGTGACCACAGGATTACATTCCTACTAAAAAGAACATGAAGAGGGATGGGAGGTATTTGGCGAACATTTAGGAAGCTCTGGGTTTCACTGTGCTTGGAAAGTAGGACTAACATTTGATTCTTTTCTGCAACCCACCTATCCCTGGCTTTCTTTTGGGATAATCCAGATGTCTAGTAAAAGCAAATGAGAGTGAGTAAGTCTTGAAAACTTCCAGTAAAGACCAGAAGAGAAACCAGGGTCTTTATGGGTGTCTTTTAATGAGGTAATGTGCAATGTTATGTCAGTCATAAAGAATTCCATTGACTTAATTACAGTTAATCTGTACTGAACCAATAACTGTCAATCTACAAGGTATTGACAGGAGGGTTACACTAGAAATGAAGGGCCAAATACTGAAATAAACTCAACAGTGTAATCCCAACAGTATTGGCAAACTTGTCTTGTAAAAGAATTATATTAAAAGAAAATGTACAATTGCCAGCTCTAGTCATGAATCCAGAATTAGTGTGTTTATCATCATTAGTGTCTCTGGTGTTTCTAGCCAGCTGTGATTTGTAGTTCTCACCTGCCTCACTACAGCCTCAGAAATCATAAAATGGCCTCCTAATGCTGACTAACAGCAGGCTTTACTGATTATAACATTCTGATGCATAATGTAGACATATGAAGTTATTTTTGAATAGATGATGTTTATTGATTCCATAACTTGTTTTCCCCTGGTCTTTACCAGATGCTTATAAAAGACTCGCCCACCCAATGCATCCATCAGCTGTCTAGCTCTATGTTAGCTATAAAATAATTTCTTACCTAAATGCTTTGACTAAGTTAATACATTCTTCTCATGGAAAATGTGTTTTCTGTAGTCTATCTATAAAACTCATTTAGTTTTATTTAAAATATATTTAATCTCAGCGGATTACGGATCTGCCAAGATGACTCGGTCATAAAGATAATTTACTGATCTTCTAGAAGACTTAGGTTGGTTTTCTAATCCCAGAGAATCAGATGACTCTTTTGGCTTCTGAGTTCTCCAGGTAGGCATGTGCTGCACATATACACCTTCAGGTAAATGGTCACAGACATAAAAATAAAATACATAAATCCAAAAATATTTAATTTAAGTAAATAAGGTTGTCTAATTGATCATTTGTAGAGTCCCCTAAAATATGTGCCCCGGGCATGCTTCTGAGGGCTTATATAAAGTAAGTTAGTCTCTAGCATGCTTGGGAGAAGTTATCTGAAGAAGGTAAATCTCTAGCAAGCTTGTTAGTACTTATATAAAGTAGGTTAGTCTCTAGCGTGCTTGTGAGTACTTACATAAAGGAGGTTAGTCTCTAGTGTGCTTTTATTAAGGAGGTTAGTCTCTAGCACGCTTGGGATGGCTTATCTTGATTAGGTTAACAGAGATGGGAAGACCCACCTGCAATGTAGGCAGCACCATTCATGGGCTAGGATCCTTGGACAGCACCATTCATGAATCTTTGGAAAATAAAACATGGACACAGAGCTGAACAACAGCATCTCTTTCTGCTTCCTGATTGTGGAGGAATGTGACCAAATCCTACCTCTAGCTCTTCTGTCACCATGACATCCCTGCTGTGACCTTCCTCTATAAACCAAAATAATCCCCACTTTCCTTAATTAGCTTTTAGATTAGCATTTTTCTAACAGTGATGAGGTGTGAAACTATAACACAGTTTATCAGTTTTATTGGCAGTAAAATGGCAAGAGTTACCGTCATCATTTCTTTCAAGACTCTAATCATAAAGGATAACATTGTAATTTGACATAGATTACATTACAGTTCCACTATCCCCTGTGTACCAGCTCTGGTACATTCTAATTTATGTCTGAACAAACAAGGCTCTTTTCACTCCACCCTCTAAGCATTCTGTTTTTATGACTGACTGATTTAACGACCCTGAGATTTTATTCATGTTATCCTATATCCGAACTGTTTGGGAAGCCACAGATGTGAGCCTGTTCCTTTTTGACTAAAGGTCAGAGAGTTTGAGCTTATTTTTGCTCTTCCAAAATTGTTGACAAATGTGAGGACACAAACAAGAGATCCTGACCTAGGGTGTGGTTAATTAGCATTTTGAGCATAGAGGTGGAAATGCTCCACCTGGACCAAAGTCAGAGCATTCAAGTCTACTCCTTATATTTGTTAATGAAGTCTGTTGCCTCACTCATCCCCATTTGGAGTGAAGTATATAAGCATGTAAAAAACAAATGTTTTTTCAGTATTTACTGAATGTCCATCCTGGTGCTGTTCTGTGTTTCTGTCTCTTATTTCTCTCATATCTCTGTTCCTTTCATTTAATAATTCTAATCCTCATGCTCCTAGCCTAGAACATGTAAATTTCCTTGAGGCTGGAGCTTGACAGATGCCACTCCAACATGTGGCTTCTAACAGAACTTCTTTCCTTTTAAAGGCTGGGCACTTTTCATGCAGACACCACAACTGCTTATAATGGTATCTGCTAATAACTTCTTGAGTTTGTTTTACCAGGTGTTTAATTTTGGGTAATTATTTGATGCAGTAATTCACCTTCTTATTGGCCATAAAACCACTGCAGTTCTGATTAAACACCAGTACTACTGTCCCTTGGGCATCTTCAATCCATCTAACACATTTATAGAACTCAGAATGTCCCCAACCCATTTGTAGAAGCTTTCCTTTCTCACAGCCTCCCTCAATGCATCCTTTGATGTCATCTTATATGGCAGAACTCTGTTCTTTAGGCATGTTATGTCTATTGACATCTTGAAATGAGAATAGTTGAGCTAACCCACAGGACATCATCAAAGACTAGGCCTACCTCGATGCTTATTTACAAAGAGTAATACCATGAACTTCCAGTCTCTCCCTTCCATATGCATCCTACTATATCAAAGTGGGTCATGAGACAGGTGCTAGAATAGAGAAGGTAGAGACTTGACTGGGCATTCATCCCCTTGATGCAGCTCCCACAAGGCTGTCACAAGTGCTGGAGTGGAATTTCTGGTCAAGTACTCATTTTCTCAACCATTTTGTTTTTCTATAAAGCACCCCTCACCCAGGTTCTCATAAGTAAATATTGTCTAACCCATCCACTTATAAGCATCCCCAGAAGGCTCACTGGCTCGCCAAGTTGCCTTGCCTAGAAATGTTGCTTGAGCATGTCCCTGATGCTTGATTTGGAAGGAAAACATATTTGTTCAATATACCCAAAGAATAGACTCAAGATTCTATTTCACAGTATGCTAATACTAGAAATTAATTCCTTTGAGGAGTTAATCTTGGCAGGAAGTTAGAGCCGTCTACTAATAAAACAGCATCTGTGTGTGTGTGTGTGTGTCTGTACATGTGTATTGTGTGAGGGTGTCTGTCAGTCTATCTGTTTCTATTTTGTCTATCTCTATCTTTGTCTCTGTCTCTCTTTGTGTATGTGTATGTCTGTCTCTCTCTTTCCATCTCTGTCTTTCTATCTTTGTCTATCACTCTCTGCTTCTGAGAGGGCATAAAAAACAGCATATAAAGAAACAGAGCTAACCAGATTGCTTATTTTCAGGTACCTTGATTTGAGACTTCAAAAACCTCCAGAACTTGGAAAAATAAGTGTTGTTTGCTCTCAAGTCATCTAGTATATAGGATTTTGTCACCACAGTCTGAGAATTCTAAATAGTAAAAGTGAACACTGCTGAGGGTACCAGGCAGAAAAAAAGGACATCAAAGGCAGGGATGCAAATCAAACCCTATGCATGTATAACACTCATCCACTAGACCCCTGTATGCACTTCTACACTTTTAAGTTTATTTCATTTTCTGTATTGATGTAGTCTGTAAGTATTCCATCCTACTAAGTTCATTTCTTCTAGATTTCTTTCTTCTAGGTCTCTAATTATTTATATCATCTGTCCTTTGTTTCATCATTTCCAACTTTCAACATGTAAAAGCTGGAAAATATTGAATAATTAATGGTATATTAAATATACATTTCATACTTTTTATTTTGTTTCTAAGTTATTGATAATCCTTTGCTTGATAATTTGATGATGCTTAATTGGCAATTTTAGTCTAATTTTAGTTTAAAAATAAATTATATGTATATAAATATATTATTTTAATATTTATTCCTAGTATACAACACATTTATATGTAGTTTCTAGTTATGACATGATATATATGTTTTTTGTATTTTCTGTTAGTGTATGAAATTTTCCTATTAAAACAAAAATTGAGATTATAATTTTAAAAATATATACATATATGACCAAACAGGGAATGAACATGACAGCATAGCTATTTGGGAACTGTCATGTATCTTCTTATCCTTTGCAGAACATTTTGTCCTTATGTGTTATTGATTTGAGACAGGAAGTTATGCTACAGATCGATTAATTGGAGACTAGAATCAGATATGCTTTGTCTAGAGTGGGCGAAACAAACATTCGTGTTGTTTGGGAAATGGTCCACAAGAGCAAACTCTAGGCCATTGATTCTAAACTCTGGTGAAAATCAATCCACACTCCCATCGGTGAAAGTGCTCATTTCTTGCCTTTTCAACCTTGTTTACATGGTTTACAATAGGACAGAGACAGAATATTAAACTAGAGATTGTGCAGTCTCCAAACCAGTAGCTGGGCATTGCGGCATACACTATTATTGCCTGCAGTCTTGAGGAAGAGCCAGGAGAATCTCAGTGAGTTTGAGGCCAGGCTGGTCTACATAGTCAACTTCAGGAAAGCCAAAACTACATAGAGACACTGTCTCAATGTAGCCTCAGCCCTGAAAGGCACAGAAAATACTCATTTTGATATGCTTCAAAGGGAAAGCTTTTATCTCCCTTGTTTGATTCTGTTCATCTACAATGAACCACAACTCTCCAGTGGAAAATTCACCTTCAAATACAAGGTATTAGTTATGAACGGTAAAATTCTGATAGATATCTGGTTTGTCTAAAAGGTAAAACTCATAAACATCAACTGTCTATGTACAAACTTTCATAGACAACATAGGATCCTTCAGAAATAAATGAGAAGGCTTAAATCCCTTTTCTTCTTCTTCCTTTTATAGCTTATTATTTACAGTACTTTATCCCTCTTCCTCTCCTTCTTAAAACTCACTCAAATTTCACCCACCCTCTTCATAGTCAAATTCATAGCCTTGTTTTCTTTATTATTCTTTAAAATTTAGTTTCTTTTATAGTCAACACAGATAATTTTCTCATTCAATGTAATATGAATACAGATTTGTAGAGTAAAAGGGACAACTAGAGCAGGAAGCCAGCCAATCACTGAGCACTCTGACTTCAGACCCAGAGTCAGAGAACACACCCTCGATTTGAGACCTGGGCCAGGAAGACAAACATCTTTATCCCTGAACTCAGAACTAAAGACATGTGCCCTGGCTCTGAAACTAGTATCAAAGAAACACACTTTCTCCCTAAAATCAGAACCAGTGAGAGAAATATGCCATGGTCCTAAGATTAGAGTCAAAAAGCTAAAAAGGACCAGTGAAGGAAACACAGTTTGGCCATGAAGTCACAGCCACCTCTGCTACTGAGCAGCTAAACTGACCAATCCCTGAGCAGGGAAAGACTAATCAGTCTCCCTTCTTCCTGGGAAAACTCGACCCTTTCAGTTAAGAGCTACCATTAATACCCCTACTGGCAGAGGCAGTCACTCTCCTGGACTCCTCCTTCCCAAATAAATCTCTTTCTCAAAAGAGTCTTGGGTGACAACCTTCATTCACTGGCACAGAACCAAAGAACCTGGCTGGACATCCCTTAGGGGACTGAGCTGATAAACCTTTCTGAGATGCTCCCAGGGGTCTTCTGCAAGGCTGAGCAGAACAGAAGAACCTTGTTAGGATGCTCTTTAAGGGGGCTGACAAGGACGGTGGGGAGGGATTAACAACGTTTTACTGGAGCTGAAGTAAATGCTACATTTATGCAGGGGCCTTCCCTTAGCAGAGAAAACATCTTTTTTTTTCTTTTTTTTTTTATTAAGAAAAAAAAAGTCTCCGCCTCCTCCCAGCCTCCCATTTCCCTCGCCCTCCTCCCACCCTTCTCCCCCTCCCCCCACTCCTCTCCCCCTCCCTCTCCAGACCAAAGAGCAGTCAGGATTCCCTGCCCTGTGGAAAGTCCAAGGTCCTCCCCCCTCCGCCCATGTCTAGGAAGGTGAACATCCAAACTGGCTAGGTTCCCACAAAGCCAGAACTTGAAGTAGGATCAAAACCCAGGGTCATTGTCCTTGGCTTCTCATCAGCCCCCATTGTTCGCCATGTTCAGAGAGTCCTGTTTTATCCCATGCTTCTTCCGTCAGAGTCCAGCTGGCCTTGGTGAGCTCCCAATAGATCAGTCACACTGTCTCAGTGGTTGGGTGCACCCCTCGTGGTCCTGACTTCTTTGCTCATGTTCTCCCTCCTTCCGCTCCTCATTGGGAACTTGGGAGCTCAGTCCGGTGCTCCAGTGTGGGTCTCTGTGACTATCTCCATCCATCACCAGATGAAGGTTCTATGGTGATATGCAAGATATTCGTCAGCATTGCTATAGGATAGAGTCATTTCAGGTTCCCTATCCTCAGCTGCCCAAGGAACTAACTGGGGACCTCGCCTTGGGCTCCTGGAAGCCACTCTAGGTTCAAGTCTCTTGCCAACCCTAAGGTGACTCCCTTAACTAAGAATTGTGCTTCCGTGCTCCCCTATCCAACCTTCCTTTATCCCAATCATCCTGTTTCCCCAAGTTTCCCTCATCCTCCCCTTCTCACTTTTCTCTCCCCATCCCCCGATACTCCCATCCCACCCCACCCCCAAGATCCCAAAATTTCTCCCCAGCAATTTTGTCTACTTCCCATAGCCAAGAGGATAATTATATGTTTTTCCTTGGGTTCACCTTCTAATTTAGCTTCTTTAGGTTCACCAATTATATACTTCGTGACCATTATTTATGGCTAGAAACCAATTATGAGTGAGTACATCCCCTGTTCATCTTTTTGGGTCTGGCTTACCTCACTCAGGATAGTGTTTTCTATTCCCATCCATTTGCATGCAAAATTCGAGAAGTCATTGTTTTTTACCGCAGCTTAGTACTCTAATGTGTATATATTCCACACTTTCTTCATCCATTCTTCCATTGAAGGGCATCTAGGTTGTTTCCAGGTTCTGGCTATTACAAATAATACTGCTATGAACATAGTTGAACAAATGCTTTTGTCATGTGATAGGGCATCTCTTGGGTATATTCCCAAGAATGGTATTGCTGGGTCCAGGGATAGGTTGATCCCGAATTTCCTGAGAAACCGAAATACTGATTTCCAAAGTGGTTGCACAAGATTGCATTCCCACCAGCAATGGATGAGGGTACCCCTTCCTCCACAGCCTCTCCAGCAAAGGCTATCATTGGTGTTTTTGATTTTAGCCATTCTGACAGGTGTAAGATGATATCTCAAAGTTGTTTTGATTGGCATCTCCCTAATCGCTAAGGAGGTTGAGCATGACCTTAAGTGTCTTTTGGCCATTTGAACTTCTTCTGTTGAGAATTCTCTGTTCAGTTCAGTGCCCCATTTTTTAATTGGGTTAATTAGCATTTTGAAGTCTAGTTTCTTGAGTTCTCTATAAATTTTGGAGATCAGGCCTTTGTCTGTTGCAGGGTTGGTGAAGATCTTCTCCCAGTCAGTAGGTTGTCTTTTTGTCTTAGTGACAGTGTCTTTTGCTTTACAGAAGCTTCTCAGTTTTAGTAGGTCCCATTTATTCAATGCTGCCCTTAATGTCTGTGCTGCTGGGGTTATACATAGAAAGCGATCTCCTGTGCCCATTTGTTGTAGGGTGCTTCCCACTTTCTCTTCTATTAGGTTCAGTGTGTTCGGACTGATATTGAGGTCTTTGATCCATTTGGACTTGAGTTTTTTGCAAGGTGATAGATATGGGTCTATTTTCAATCTTCTACAGGTTGATATCCAGTTGTGCCAGCACCATTTGTTGAAGATGCTTTCTTTCCTCCATTGTATACTTTTAGCTCCTTTATCGAAAATGAGGTGATCATAGGTTTGTGGGTTAAAATTTGGGTCTTCTATGCGATTCCATTGATCGACTTCTCTGTTTTTATGCCAGTACCACACTGTTTTCATTACTGTAGCTCTGTAATAAAGTTTGAAGTCAGGGATGGTAATGCCTCCAGAAGATCCTTTATTGTATAGGATTGTTTTAGCTACCCTGGGTTTTTCGTTTTTCCATATAAAGTTGATTATTGTCCTTTCCAGATCTGTGAAGAATTTTGCTGGGATCTTGATGGGGATTGCATTGAATCTATAAATTGCCTTTGGTAGAATTGCCATTTTTACTATGTTGATCCTCCCAATCCAAGAGCAAGGGACGTCCTTCCATTTTCTGGTATTCTCTTCAATTTCTTTCTTCAATGCCTTAAAGTTCTTGTCATATAGGTCTTTCACTTCCTTGGTTAGAGTTACCCCAAGATATTTTATGCTGTTTGTGGCTATCGTGAAAGGTGAAGCTTCTCTGATTTCCCTCTCTGCTTCCATATCCTTTGTGTATAAGAGGGCGACTGATTTTTTGGAGTTCATCTTGTATCCTGCCACATTACTAAAGGTGTTTATCAGCTGTAGGAGTTCTTTGGTGGCGTTTTGGGGGTCGCTTATGTACACTATCATATCATCTGCAAATAACGAAAGTTTAACTTCTTCTTTTCCAATTCGAATCCCCTTGATCCCCTTATGTTGTCTTATTGCTATTGCTAGAACTTCAAGCACTATATTGAAGAGATATGGCGAGAGTGGACAGCCTTGTCGTGTTCCTGAGTTTAGTGGGATGGCTTTGAGTTTCTCTCCGTTTAATTTGATGTTAGCTGTTGGCTTGCTGTATATAGCTTTTATTATATTTAGGTATGACCCTTGTATACCTAATCTCTCCAAGACTTTTATCATAAAGGGATGTTGAATTTTGTCAAATGCTTTTTCAGCATCTAATGAAATGATCATATGGTTTTTTTTCTTTCAGTTTATTTATATGATGAATTACATTGATAGATTTTCGTATGTTGAACCAGCCCTGCATCTCTGGGATAAAGCCTACTTGATCATAATGGATAATTTTTCTAATGTGTTTCTGGATTCGGTTTGCCAGTATTTTGTTGAGGATTTTTGCGTCAATGTTCATGAGTGAGATTGGCCTGTAATTCTCTTTCCTGGTAGAGTCTTTGTGTGGTTTTGGTATCAGAGTAACTGTAGCTTCATAAAAGGAATTTGGTAATGACTCTTCTGTTTCTATATTGTGAAATACATTAAGGAGTATAGGTATTAGGTCTTCCTGGAAGTTCTGGTAGAATTCCACATTGAAGCCATCTGGTCCTGGGCTCTTTTTGGTAGGGAGGTTTTTAATAACAGATTCTAATTCTTCGCGACTAACAGGTCTATTTAGATTGTTCACCTGGTCCTGGTTTAACTTTGGTAAGTGGTATTTATCTAAAAAAGTGTCCATTTCTTTTACATTTTCCAGTTTTGTGGCATACAGGCTTTTGTAGTAAGATCTAATGGTTCTCTGAATTTCCTCTGTGTCTGTGGTTATGTCCCCCTTTTCATTTCTGATCTTATTAATTTGCATATTCTCTCTCTGCCGATTAATTAGTTTGGATAGGGGTTTATCAATCTTGTTGATTTTCTCCAGGAACCAGCTTTTGTTTCATTGATTCTTTGGATTGTTTTCTGCATTTCTATTTTGTTGATTTCAGCCCTCAGTTTGATTATTTCCAGTCTTCTACTCCTCCTAGGTGAGTCTGCTTCTTTTTTTTCTAGAGCTTTCAGGTGGGCTGTTAAGTCTCCAAAGTGTGCTTTCTCTGTTTTCTTTAAGTGGGCACTTAGTGCTATGAACTTTCCTCTCAGGACTGCTTTCATAGTGTCCCATAAGTTTGAGTATGTTGTTTCTTTATTTTCATTGAATTCAAGGAAGACTTTAATTTCTCTCTTTATTTCTTCCTTGATCCAGGTGTGGTTCAGTAGTTGACTGTTCAGTTTCCATGAGTTTGTAGGCTTTCTGAGGGTAGCATTGTTGTTGAATTCTAACTTTAATCCATGGTGATCTGATAAGACACATGTGGTTACTAATATTTTTTTGTAACTGTGGAAGTTTGCTTTGTTACCGAGTATGTGGTCAATTTTCAAGAAGGTTCCATGAGCTGCAGAGAAGAAGGTATACTCTTTCCTATTTGGGTGGAATATTCTATAGATGTCTGTTAAGTCCAATTGATTCATTACCTCCTTTAATTCTCTAATTTCTCTGTTAGGTTTCTGTCTGATTGACCTGTCCATTGGTGAGAGAGGAGTGTTGAAGTCTCCTACTATTAGTGTGTGCGGTTTGATGGCTGCTTTGAGTTTTAGTAATGTTTCTTTTACGTACGTGGGTGCTTTTAAATTAGGGGCATAGATATTTAGGATCGAGACTTCATCCTGTTGAATTGTTCCTGTTATGAGGATAAAATGTCCCTCTCCATCTCTTCTGATTGATTTAAGTTTGAAGTCAACTTTGTTAGAAATTAGTATGGCCACACCTGCTTGTTTCTTAGGTCCATTTGCTTGATAAGCCTTTTCCCAGCCCTTTACTCTGAATAGGTGCCTGTCTTTGTGTTTGATATGTGTTTCTTGTAAACAGCAGAATGTTGGATCATGTTTTCATATCCAATCTCTTAGCCTGTGTCTTTTTATAGGTGAGTTGAGCCCATTGACATTAAGTGATATTAATGACCAGTGGTTGTTAACTCCGGTCACTTTTTTTTTTGTCAGGCAATCTTTCCTATTTCTACTTTCCAGGTGGATCTATATATGTTCTTCTTAGGGATCACCTTGCTACTGTGCTTTTCTAGGATCATGAACTATAGGCTCAATATCTTTTCTTTATAGCTAGTATCCAGTTATGAGTGAGTACATACCATATTCATCTTTTTGGGTCTGGTTTAACTAACTAAGGATAGTATTTTCTATTTCCGTTAATCTGCATACAAAATTCAAGATGCCATTTTTTTTTTTACCATTGAGTAGTACTCTAATGTGTAAATGGGCCACCTTTTCTTTAGCCATTCTTTGTTTGAGGGGCATCAAGGCTGTTTATGTGTTCTAGCTATTACAAATAATGCTGCTATGAAGATAGTTGAACGAATGCCTTTATAGTATGATTGAGCATCTTTTAGGTATATGCCCAAGAGTTGTATTGCTGGATCGTGAGGTAGGTTGATTCCCAATTTTCTAAGAAACTGCAATACTGATTTCCAAAGTTGTTGTACAAGTTTGCATTCCCCCCAGTAATTGATGAATTTTCCCCTTACTCCACATCTTCTCCAGCATAAGCTACCAATGATGTTTTTGATCTTAGTCATTATGACAGGTGTAAGATGGTATCTCAGAGTTGTTTGATTGAAATTTCCCTGATGGCTAAAGATGTTGAACATTTTCTTAAGTATCTTTTGGCCACTTGAGATTCTTCTGTTGAAAATTTTCTATTTAGTTCTGTACTCCATTTTTTTACATGGGTTATTTAGAATTTTGATGTCTAATACATTGAGTTTGTTATATATATGTTCCTTGTATCACTGATCACTCCAAGTCCTTTATCATGAAGGAGTGTTGGATTTTGTCAAATGCTTTTTTAGCATCTAATTAAGTGATCATATAGTATTTTTCTGTAAGTTTATAATGTGATGGATTACATTAATAGATTTTTGTATGTTGAACCATCCCTGAATCTCTGGGATGAGGCTGACTTGATCATGGTGGGTAACTTTTTTATGTGCTCTTTGATTTGGTTTGCCAATATTTTATTGAGTATTTTTACACCCATGTTCATAAGTGGGATTGATCTGTAATTTTCTTTCTTGGTTGAATCTTTGTGTGCTTTTGATATACGGCTAACTGTAGCTTCATGGCAAGGTTTCTTCTGTTCCTATTATTTAAAACACTTTGAAGAATGTAGGTTCTTCTTTGAAGTTTTGGTAGAATTCTGCATTAAAACAATCTAGCCCTGGTGCTTTTGGGGGGGGGAGTTTTTGATGACAGCTTGTATTTCCTTTCAGTTTATACTTCTATTTAAATTGATCACCTGGTATTAATTTAATTTTGGTATATGGTATCTATCTAGAAAACTGTCCATTTCTTTTACATTTTCCAATTTTGTGGAGTACCAGTTTTTGTAGTATAACCTAATGATTCTCTGAATTTCCTCAGAGTCTATTGTTATGTCCCACTTTTCATTTCTGATGTTTTTAATTCAGATGGTCTCTCTGCCTTTTGATTAGTTTGGATAAGGGTTTGTCTATCTTGTTTATTTTCTCAAAAAAAAAATCAGCTCTTGCTGGGGACATCACCTTGGACACCTGGGGACCCCTCCAGAGTCAAGTCTTTTGCCAACCCTAAAATGCTCCCTTAATTATTATATCTACTTCCCTGCTCCCACATCCACTCCTCCTCCATCCCAACCATCCCATTCCTTCGAGCTCTCCCTATCCTCCCCTTCTCCCTTCTCTCTCCCCATCTCCCCTTATCCCCACCCCACCCCCGTGTTCCCAACCCCTATCCAGCAATCTTGTCCACTTCCAATATCCAGGAGGATAACTATATGTCTTTCTTTGGGTTTACCTTCTTATTTAGCTTCTCTAGGATCACGAATTATAAGCTCAATGTCCTTTATTTATGGCTAGAATCCACTTATGAGTGAGTACATACCATATTCATCTTTTTGGGTCTGGGTTACCTCATTCAGGATAGGTTTCCTATTTCTATCCATTTGCATGCAAAATTCAAGATGTCATTGTTTTTTACCGCTAGTAGAACTCTAAAGTATATATGTGCCACACCTTCTTTATCCATTCTTCTACTGAGGGGCACCTAGGTTGTTTCCAGGTTCTGGCTATTACAAATCCTTGGGCAGCAGAGGAGAGGGTGCCCTAACTGGCCTTATCCTATAGCCACACTGATCTTGCATATCACCACAGAACCTTCATAGGGTAGGAAACCCTGACTGCTCCTTGGACTGGAAGGAGAATAAGAAGGGGAGTTGGGAGCAGAAGAGACCATTTCCTATGTATAACCCCAGTAGCAGAGACAATAAGAGCAACAAAGAATAAATGGAACCTCCTGAAACTGAGAAGCTTCTGTAAAGCAAAGAACACAGTCATTAAGACAAAAAAGCAACCTATTGAGTGGGAGAAGATATTCACCAACCTCACATCAGACAAAGGTCTGATCTCCAAAATATATAAGCAACTCAAGAAAATAGACATTAAAATTATAAATAACCAAATTAAAAAATGGGGTACTGAACTGAACAGAGAATTCTCAACAGAAGAATTTCAAATGGTCAAAAGATACTTAAGGACATGTTCAACTTCCTTAGCTATCAGGGAAATGCAAATCAAAACAACTTTGAGATACCATCTTACACCTGTTAGAATGGCTAAAATCAAAAATACCAATAATAGCTTATGCTGGAGAGGATGTGGAGTAAGTAGAACACTCATGCATAGATGGTGGGAATGCAAACTTGTGCATCCACTTTAGAAATCAGTGTGGCGATTTCTCAGAAAATTGGGAATCAATATACCTCAGGATCTAGCAATACCACTCTTGGAAATATACCCAAAAGATGCTTAATATACTACAAAAGCATTTGTTCAACTATGTTGATAGCAACACTATTTGTAATAGCCAGAACCTGGAAATTCTAATGAAGATTTATGGTAAAAAGGAGAAAACTGAGTAGGGTAAATTATAAAATGTAAATTTTGAGGAGAAAAGAGCACCAGGAAGTAGAATGGAGGGAAATTTTATGGTTAATGAAATAAAGAAATTGAGAAATGGAATAAAGGTTGTGGTGACCTCAGAGAAAGATCCCACCTCTTACCCAGGTAAGTTTTCGATCTGGGAAAAGGAATTAACAAAAACCTTAGAGCCATGTGTGGTAGAGCACACCTTTAATCCCAGCATTTGGGGATGGGAGGAATTGGTAGATCTCTGAGCTTGAGGCCAGTCTGGTCTACAGAACCAATTTAAGGTCAGCCAAGCTTTGGCAGTACGGAAAAACAGAGAGCTGATAAAGATGTAATTAAGCAAGTGGGCCATGTCGAAGTCCTAGTAAGCAGCAGAGCTTGGCAGAATTAGATAAAGAATAGTACAAGTAAACTGAACTGTGAAATGCTAGGAAATGATTTTGGCTTGAAAGTGGTTCCATGTTATTAACTGCAATAATAGTTGAAGATGAAATTGTAAGCCCTTTGTATTTGGAAAGGGACAACTATCACTCCATTTTTAGTACCTTGTTGACAGGATAGGAATCCTGACAGTCAGTATAGGTTTCTGATATCAAGTATGAAATGGAGCCAGCATCTCTGCTTACTTCCTAACCAACTCATTTTGGGAGTTTTAAATATAAGTCCTAAAAAAAATAACATACGTAAAATTTTGGAAAATAGAGGAATTAATGATATGCTTTAACAATCATACTCTGCACATATTTGTGAAACCATGGGAGAACTGACTTAATAAAACCAGGTACAAAGCAAATCCATAGGCCTTCAAGTTCATTCTATCTGGAATTTTGTAATAAGAATGTGAGAATTATCTAAAGTAAAACCTTCATATATGAAATAATAGTACTTCTATGATTTTTTCTCAGTGAAATTGATGTTTAAACTCTAACATCTGTGTACTTCAGAAGGAAGATTTTTGCTGAGTGTAAAAATGTTATATAGACTGTCAACAAAAGAGCTGTGTTTTAAACTGTGTTGCTAGAGCAACAATATTTGTTTAAAAGAATATAGACATATAAACACAATGCTTTAAAAATCACCTAAAATCTTATTGAAGGGAAATTAAATGATGTATTTTTTCATTTTTTAGTAGCAGAAATAACTTACAAGAATCATTAAAATTTAAAATACATAGCAAAGAAAAAATGAAATTTAGGAAACAATGGTATGGATATCACACTTTAAATCCATCTGCTGTGCTTTTCAGTCATGGTTGTCTATGCCATTTTTCTTATCAAAAGTGATTTTTCTTAAGTATTATGAGAAAACTTTACATATTTAATGCTAATTAATACATATTTTGTAATTATCATTGGATGTGATTTCTTCATATTAACTAATTGACAAAGGTGTGAAGATTTTTCGACTGCCAAGGTAAGATTTCAGCAACTTTTTTAGCATAAGTTGGAATCATGAGTCTAAGAGACTTTAGGCAGAGAGAGAAAAAACAAGCCATCCATAAAATGAGCTGTATGTTAAATGAACTATTATCCACATCAAAACTCTTTGGTACCTGGTTATGAAAGCCTGCTGAGGTCAAGTCTCATTGCACTTCTGTTGCTAAACTAGATTCCATTCTGGGCATTCTGGATCACAGTAGACAAAATGCAATGTCTTCATGATCAGCTCACAGCCCACATGGCTTTGTTGATTTGGTGTCTACTCTGGTTGGAATGTGTCATAGCCAGACTTCTGTCCATGATAGAGGCACAGAAATGAGCCAGCATAGGTTGCTTTTGAATCACACAGTGCAGGCTTTTCTTAAAGATTCTGTGTGGTTCTCTGTAAAGTGTTTGTAAAGGTTCAGCATCTTTAAATGGCAACTTTCAGGAATTTGGTTAATGCATTAAAGAGAAATGCATACACACATGTAGCTGGGCCCTAACATCCTCCTTGGGGAGTAGGGTGAGAAGGGAAGGCATGGCATCAATGGACACAGACTTCATAAATTCAGGGAGAGGGATGCAGTAGACTCATTTATTTAACAACAAAGAAAAACTTACATACCCTCCTAGCACCCAGGCTTTCCAATCTGTTGACATCAAGTGGTTGCCCCTCATTGGCTAGACATGATCAGGACCTCCAACATCACCTGTTGCTAGGCCTTTAGGCAGCATCACATGGTAACCCCTGATTGGCTAGCCAAGATCAGGACCTCTGACAGTACCAGGCAGACTCCTGGTTGGCTCCTCTTGTTCTGGTAGGCCTTGATTTCCTACATATCCACACTTTTATTACATGGGCTCTCATCAGGAACCAGAGTCCTTTCTCTGGCCTTCTTGTCCTGCCTCATGAGGGCTCAGAAACTAAATTCTGCCTGTCTTAGGTTGGCCTGCCGAGCAAGATCTTATTCATATAGACCTCAAAGAATACTCATTCCTGGAAAGTTGCCAGGAGTGGGAGGAACTAGGTAGTAGCCTGTTTGAATTACAGATAATCACGCATGTATAACTTCCTTGAGAGGACTGCAGGAAGGATGCCTAAGAAGCGTTAACACCTGATGGGTCGCCTTAGTTGTTGTTTGCTGCTGTCAGATCTGCTACAGAAGACATTTAAAGAGAATAAGAATTAAGAATACAACCCTCATAATTAATGCATAGATGAACATCCAGGAGGGATAAAATAGCCTTTTTATATTATGCATTTTTTTAAAAAAAAATGAATTGTCAAAGCTATAACTTCTGCCCCTACTATTTATTTTGGTTTTTTTGGAGGGGGCAGGAGCAATAAGAGCAAGAAAAGTGATTTTATATATATATATATATATATATATATATATATATATATACACACCCATTGTGGGTTATTCCCTCCTTGGTGGAAGTAGGCTGATCCATGACCAGGTACACATCTCTTACAAGCACCAATATAGGTTTTGTGGCAGTCTGAGGAAAATCACAAGCATATCCTCTTCCACTGGTTATCAGAGTAGCTGGGGATGCCATTGGAGGAAGATAGGAACTCTCCGTTTCACCAGGGGGAGGGATGTGTTCTTTGGGAGAGACACCCAGTGCTTGTGAATCTCATTTTAAAATACAGGTTAATAGATAGTCATCTGTAATAATGTAGTCTGTAGACATGGTATTTAGGTTTTCAAGATATATATATATATATATATATATATATATATACATATATACATACATATATATATACATACATATATATATATATATCAGTTAGATAGATAATCTTCAAACATTTCAAAGACCTATGGAATATGGCACTTAAAGTATGTTTAGAACTTAAAACTTTCCATGACAATGAGACACATGTGCTCCTGTCAACACCAATTTACTTCAAGAGGATGATGGTCATCAAAGAACTCCTTATGGAGTTCACTAGCCATTTGGGCAAGAAACTGCTCTTGCCTGGACTGCTTGATGCTATGTTGAATGAATTGGGCATGCAGAACCCACAGAAAAATGACTGCTGAACTGGTCTAAAGGTGAGATGGTCCCTCAGGTTGATGCTTCATGGAGAATCTTCTAGATATTCTTCAGGACACAGAATGAAACAACTGATGGACTTCAAATTTCCTGCTTTATGGAAAAGTCTGAGGGATACTACAGAGCTATAGGATAAAGACTGGATGCCCCAACATTACAGAAGAACTTTAGGTGACTGTCCAGGCAGCGAGATGTCTCTGTCAATTCTAGAGTTTTGGAAGTTGCTTACAATGCACTTCCTCTTTATTTAGGTAATGTTATATCCTTCTGGAGTCTTTGACGGATTTGAAGAATAGATAGTTATAATTTTCCTTAGTTACAATAAAAGATAAAGTAGATATAAATGTTGTAACTGTAATTCTTACTTGATACCTCTTTTGTTATATGTAATCTTGATATGTTACAGTTAAAACCTTTCATTGCATTTAGACAGAAAAGGGGGGTGATACATGCTGTGAATATATTTTATTGTCATTGGTTAATAAAGAAGCTGCTTTTGGTCAGTGGCTTAACAGGGAAAAACCAACCTGAAAGAGATGTAGAGAGAGTAGGCAGAGTCAGAGAGATGCTATGTAGCCCTGCCAGAGACAGGTGCCAGGGACAGAACGTTCCCTCGTAAGCCACTGCCACATGGTAATACACAGATTAATGGAGATCGGTTACTTTTAGATATAAGAGTTAGCCAGAAATGTGCTTAAGCTTTTGGCCAAACAGTATTGCAACTGATACAGATTTCTGTGTGATTACTTTGGGAGTCTATGTAGCTGAGGAACAAAAAAAGTAGCCTCCCTCATCAAGCCCACACAGAGGTACTGGGTATTCTTTAAAGAAAAAGTGGAGGACAAGTTTATCTGGCTCTTGTCCACATGTTCTCTGTCCCAGCCTTTGTTCCTTAAGTCCAAGTTGGAAGGACTGATCAAACTTGAAGGTGACTTTTAACAGATCAGATTGTGCTTGATGTATCCATAATAGGGGTTCAAATTGATATACTGCTCCCCAAACCCTCATGGGTGACCAAGGGATCATTGCCTACAGGGGCTTCTGAGGGTCATGATTTTCAGGCTGAAGATAGCTAGAATGGCCATAATCTTTTGTAGTAGATCTCCAGCCTCATAAGTAAGCCTGGTAGATGAGTCCCTACAACAATGAAAAGAGGTGTCTCATCTCTTGATTGGGAATGGGGTAGAAAGTGTTTAAGCCAATTAACTCTGCCACATAATTGTTTTAATTATGAAAATGAGTGGAATTCCTTTATTTAAAGGAAAATAAGTGAACCTGCTTAGCAAAAACAAACAAACAAAAGCCTAAAAGTCAAAAAGGGGTACAATTTAAATCTTATCTGGCCCCTCTACCAGATATAATGATGCGAGATCTGTTAACACCTTTTTGGCAGTCCTTTGCAGTTAGTCTGCTTCTAGATATGCCAGAAGGAGATCGTCCATGTAATGGATTAAAAGGATGTCCTTTGGAATATTTTCCAGGACCTGAGAAACATGTAATTGACTGACTGTGGATGCTATTCTTCATTCCCTGAGGATATATAGTCCATTGATTTTTCTGGGCTGGCTTATGCATTTTAGGCTTTCATAATGTAAAAGCAAACTGGTCTCCATCCTGTGGTACTAGGGAAATTTGTAAAAAAAAAATCCTTCATATTTAAAGTTAAAATATAATAAAGTGGAGGAATAGCACTAGGGTAGGGTAAGCCTGGGTGCTTGGATCTCATTTTTTTTCCATTTGATCATGAACTGCATGGAGATACTGTGGGGGGTAGTAGCATCCTGATCTGTTGGGAATAACAAATATAGGGACACTAGTTTTACTTGTGGTCAATTATATGTGCTTTGATTTTTTCTGTTCTGCAACTAATTCCTTTAAGATTCACAGTGTTGGTACAATGATACAATTAAAGGCTACTTTTGGTGCTACCTGGTGGCAGTCATGCCACCGATGGTCTGGTTTGCTGCATCCCCAGCAAAAAATATCTACTTGGGGGCCCTTGTGTATATTGTCAGCATACTGCACATCTGCCAGGAGGACATCCAGGGAGAAGTGAGGGCACTGATGGGACCATTACTGGGATCAAGATCTCTTATGACTAATTCCCACTTGTGAATGTCCTCACTGCAGGTGGGGGTATTAAGCACTTCCCAAACCAATTGTTTGATTAACATTTCCCTAGTTGGGCCTGGGCCTACTCTCCACTCTCCTGCCTTATTGAGATGCACAAAAATATTAGTAAAACGTTGCCCTGGCTGTTGAATAAGATTGTGAAAGTAAGCTGAAGGGTCCCACGGGGTACATACCTTAAGATCATTGAAGGCCAGATAAGAAACCTGTTGGTAATAGGCTTGATGGCCAATCTGTGCCTAATGGATTGGATGAACAAAATTATCTCATCTAGTGAGCATGCCAAGAATCACTGGAACATTAATGAAGTGGTTCCTTCATGATTGATATTCTGTTTGATCCTCACAAACTGGTTTCCAGCTAAGAAAGGCAGCTGGCTTCAGCACAGCTTTGAGCAGACTGTACCAATCAAAGCACATCTGTGGTTCCATTGTCCATTGAGTGAGGACCTGTTCAAAGTAAGATGAACTTATTAGCCACCTTTCAGACAAAAGAGAGTTCAGCTATGGGGGTGGGAATCCAGAGATGATGAATGACATTTCGTCCCAGGTTGACCAGAAAGGCTTCTGCTGGTCTTTGGGGTCTGAGATGGAAGTGGTGGGGGATGCAGTGACTGGGGGCCATATCACAGTGCAAAGGAATTTCTGCCTTCAGGGGCAGGCAGATCTAGCAGCGCTTTGCTCCAAAAGGACCGCACCAGAGGTGTAGTCTCCCACAGTGGGAGTGGAGCTGACAGAGAAGTGGCACCTGTGGTCTTAACTGTGACTGCGCTCTCCTCAGTTAGTCTCATAGGGCTTGAACTGTCGGTCTCCTCATCATCGGGTGATGTAGAAAGACCAGACGTGGAAGAGGTGGAGGTGAAGGAGAGATTATCCATTTTGTAGAGGGAAATAGCAGACCACCAACAGTCAGATGACGGTAGTCCACAGGGGTGGAGAATTTTGTTGGACCTTCATGATTTATGCTTAGTGGGGTATTTCCCTGTTTTTTAGAGAACGACTGTATGCTCATACATTTTCCAGGGCAGTTCAGGAGCCAAGCCTTGGTTCCACATCCTAATGGAACAGCCCTTATGTGGAGACTTCGGGCAAACCAAAAGAGAAGGAAAAACGTGCCTTCCTTAACTGAACGGTAGACAAGCGTGACAGACAACACAAAAGAAGGAAAGGATGGGGACTAAGCACACACATCGAGAGGCCTTCTCACCAAAAATAAACTGTACTAGGGATGCAGTCCAACTCCACAAGTGAGAAGAGAGAAATGACTAGAACCTGTACCAGGCAAAACCCAAAAATTACAGCCGCATTGAAAGAGCAACTGTGACCAGGTGAGCTCAAAACCTATGCTAGAAGTCTCTGTTCCGGGTGGCAGATGTAGCTGGACCCTGACATCTTCCTCAGGGAGGGGGTGAGAAAGTGCCGTGTCGATGAGCACAGACACATGGAGTCTGGTGAAAGGGATACAGCAGACTCATTTATTTAACAACAGAGAAAAACTTATATACTCTTCCAGCCAGCACCCAAGCATTCTGAGCCACTGACATCATGTGGTCGCCTCTCATTGGCTAGGAATGGTCAGAGTTCCTGACAGGCCAGGCAGACTCTTGGTTGGCTCCTCTTTGCCTGATAGGCCTTAAGTCTACCCTCAAACACACAGAGAGAAACAGAGTGAGAGAGAGACAGAGAGAAAGAGAGAGTGAGAGAGACAGAGACAGAGAGA
>JABTXL010004107.1:1176325-1212506 GCA_025134845.1 Neodon shergylaensis
GAGAGGTAAACAGAGTCACACATATACAAAGAGAGAGAAAGAATGGGTTAAAATTTCTTCATTTTCGACAGGGAGGAAGTTGGTGGTTCTATGAATGAGGTAATGTGCTATCTATTTCTGATCATGCCATCTCTTCCAGTGATCTTCTTTATGTAGAGCGCAGGCTGGCCTAGAATTCATGGAGATTCACCTGCCTCTGCTTCCCCAAAGCTGGCATTAAAGGTGTTTTCCACCACAACTTGCCATTCCAGTGACATTCCATTGCCTCTGATAGGAGATTCAGTATATTCTAAGTCAGATCTCAGACATGTTCAGAGTTTCTGAAACTCTAATATCCAACATCTGATGAGATTTACTGAATGAGAAATATTTTTATATAATACAATTTTTGAATAATACCAAAAGGCTTATTGCTAACTTCAAAAATCATTTGAATACTTAGCATCTAACTTCATTTCTGACATAGTCAATGTCTGTCAAACACTCATTGACTTAGTGGGTGTTCTGTGTCCATTGTGTTTCCACTATAAGAAGTTGAAGAATATGCCTCTCTGCTGTTCTGCTGCTCAGAGAACACCCTGCTTCCCCAAGAGCTAAGACATTCTTTATTCACTCCAGAGAACAAAAGGATGTTGACTAAGGTTTCTGTCCTGCCCAGTTCCCGCAGTCATTAAGTCCCAAAGAAATCACACAGAAGTCTACATTAATTATAAACTGATTGGCCTAGTATTTCAGGCTTCTTATTAACACTTATAATTTATAGTAGTAATTCTTGTCTGTGTTAGCCATGTGGCTTGGTGCCTTTTTTGGAGAGGCAGTCACATCTCGCTTGCTTTGTGTCTGGCTTCCTCTCTCTCTGCGTGATGACTGCAGAATGAAACTTTCCTCTTCCCAGAATTCTCGTTGCCCCACCTCTACTTCCTACCTGGTTGCCTCGCCTGTATTTCTTGCCTGGCTAATGGCCAATCAGCATTTATTTAAAATACAAGTGACAGGATACAGACCATTGTCCCACAGCAAAAGGCAATTTCTTTTTTTAATTTTCTAAACTGAACATCCATTAAATTAATAATTTAAATGTGTGTATGTCTCTGCCTTCCACATTTTGTTTTTATGGTGATTAACAAAAAAGAAATTAAAGAAACACCTGCTACTTCATTATTAAAAAAGTTATATTAAAAAGTTTCTAAAGAACTTTAAAATTGTCACAATTTAATTTCCTGGCAGCTATGATTGACTGAATGTGAAATAATGAACAACTCAGTCCTCTGTCAGGTCACAGAAGATGCTCAACCATGACTTATGAGCCTGCTTCTCTCTAGTATCTACAGACCTGTGAGACTCCCACATTCTCTTTAATTCTCCTTTTCTTTCCCCATAATCCCAGTCAGTTTTACACTGGGAATATGAAACGAAAGAGCATCCACCAAAGCACTCCCAAATCTTTTTTTTTTTCATTTCTGACTACAATGTGTAAAGGGAAAAGGTGCTTCATTCACAATTTAGTATAAATATATGTTACTGGTGGAATTACTGTTCACACATACTGTAAATGTGAATTTCTGATGCTGAAAATTAAAGATATTTTATATATTTACTTGTGTGAAATTGAAACCCTTTAACTGTTCTTCAGTGGGCTATGGAAATTGTGGTATTCAAATATCTTTTTGAAATTATAATTTTGATTTCTTCCTAATGTAACATTTGATACATAACTTCAACTTTTGCCACATAAAAATTCTTTTCCAAATTACTTAATAAATTGCAAGGCAACTCCTTTCTTTTCCCACCTTGATTCTTTGAAAGACAACATAGAAGACACATGATAGATCAGCTAGACTTTGGCATAGGCTCCTTTCTACTCATCTAAGGAAGGTTTCACTTTCCACAGCCCTTTAAGTCATAGTTTCCAACCTTCCTAACACTGTGACTCAAGTTCCTTACATTGTGGTGACCTCTAAACATAAAATTATTTCACTGCAACTTCATTTTGTTAATGCTGTGAGTCGTGAAATGTAAATAATTTTTGTTTGGAGATAGAGCTTTGACAAATAGGTTGAGAACTACAGCTTTAAGTATTTAAATAAGTATTTGCTAAGAGCAACTACTGAATGAATATATCTGCCTACTGTTCAGAGAACAGCCTCTATCACCAAGAGCTGAAAATGTTATTTATTTTTTCCAGATAGCCAAAGACTGTGAAAACCCAGAAGTTCCCATGAAAGAAAAAAGATACACTGACAATTGCCCAGGTGCTCAGCAGGTTCAAGCCTAAGCTATGAGGCACCATCACTGTGCTGATTCCTTTCCACGGACTTTATTGCCTTTTCTCTTTACACAGAATCCTCTCATCTTCATGCAAATGAGCCCCAGCATCTGTTCTCTCTACTCCTACAGAGCTTTTATACTCTTAACAGTCTGTGGGCTAAAACTGCTTTGCAAAACATCCAAGCTTATCAGTAAGGATTATCTCTCATGAGCATTTACACACATTCCATCAAAGAGAAAGTAAAGAAAGCTCATTTTAATAATTCTGTCATTGAGTGTATAGGGGATAAAAGCTCCCTTCATATGTTCTTAGGCTGTGAGTCCCTCTCGAAGATGGAATGACATAAATACTTAGTATTCTTGTAGAAGAGGACCTAGAAACTAGTAATGAAATGATACTTTCTGCTACTCTCGAGAGAGATCATTATGGACCTGAAGATCAAGAAATGGAGTGGTGATCATGAAATTTTACACCACATAAAACCATCTTCCTCTGAAATCACATGAAGATACCATCCCTGAAAACAAAATTTAAAAAACTCACAGTTCAGTGAGAAAAGAAAATAAACTATTGCAAACGTAAAGTACCAAAGTCAGTTAAGACAGGGGCATGGTCAGCAGCCTGGCTTCAGTAGCTAGCTCTTTCTGTGAGTACATGTGTATGTGTGCTTATATGTGTGCATGTATATGTGTTGTGGGATTCACCTAGTATATGCTGTAAATAGGTTTTATTACCATTGGTTAACCAGGAAACTGCTTTGGATTGTGGCAGGACAGAATAAAACAAGGCTTAGATTTCTTATCCAAACAGAAATAGCAGCAGAAAGAAGGCAGAGTAAGAGAGATGCCATATAGCTGTAGAAGGAGAAAGATGCAAGAATCTTACCAGTAGGCCACAGCCTCATGGTGATACATAGATTACTAGAAATGGGATAATTTAAGATGTCAGAGCTAACTAGAAATACACCTCAGCCATTGACCAAACAGTGTTGTAATTAATATAGTTTGTGTGTTATTATTCAGGTCAGGGAGTCCAGGAAACTAACACAGAGTCTCCATTTACATATATTCATGTATTATATATATATGGGAGAATCTCTGTGTATCACACTTTTATTTTTATTTATTTATTTATTTATTTATTTATTAAAGATTTCTGTCTCTTCCCCGCCACCGCCTACCATTTCCCTCTCCCTCCCCCAATCAAGTCCCCGTCCCTTGAAAGCCCAAAGAGCAATCAGGGTTCCCTGCCCTGTGGGAAGTCCAAGGACCTCCCACCTCCATCATGGTCTAGTAAGGTGAGCATCCAAACTGCCTAGGCTCCCACAAAGCCAGTATGTGCAGTAGGATCAAAAACCCATTGCCATTGTTGTTGAGTTCTCAGTAGTCCTCTTTGTCCGCTATATTCAGCGAGCCTGGTTTTATCCCATGCTTTTTCAGACCCAGGCCAGCTGGTCTTGTTGAGTTCCCAATAGAACATTCCCATTGTCTCAGTGTGTGGGTGCACCCCTCGCGGTCCTGAGTTCCTTGCTCGTGCTCTCTCTCCTTTTGTTCCTGATTTGGACCTTGAGATTTCAGTCCGGTACTTCAATGTGGGTCTCTGTCTCTGTCTCCTTTCATCGCCTGATGAAGTTAATATTCAGGAGGATGACTATAAGTTTTTCTTTGGATTCTCCTTCTTATTTAGCTTCTCTAGGATCACTAATTATAGGCTCAATGTCCTTTATTTATGGCTAGAAACCAAATATGAGTGAGTACATCCCATGTTCCTCTTTTTGGGTCTGGCTTACCTCACTCAGGATAGTGTTTTCTATTTCCATCCATTTGCATGCAAAATTCAAGAAGTCCTTGTTTTTTACTGCTGAGTAGTACTCTAATATGTATATATTCCATACTTTCTTCATCCATTCTTCCATTGAAGGGCATCTAGGTTGTTTCCAGGTTCTGGTTATTACAAACAATGCTGCTATGAACATAGTTGAGCATATATTTTTGTTGTATGATAGGTATATTCCCAAGAGTGGTATTGCTGGGTTGAGGGGTAGGTTGATTCCAAATTTCCTGAGAAACCGCCACACTGTTTTCCAAAGTGGTTGCACAAGTTTGCATTCCCACCAGCAATGGATGAGGGTACAACCTCTCCAGCAAAGGCTATCAATGGTGTTTTTTATTTTAGTCATTCTGACAGGTGTAAGATGATATCTTAAAGTTGTCTTGATTTGCATTTCTCTGATCGCTAAGGAAGTTGAGCATGACCTTAAGTGTCTTTTGGCCATTTGAACTTCTTCTGTTGAGAATTCTCTGTTCAGCTCAGTGCCCCATTTTATAATTAGGTTGATTAGCCTTTTACGGTCTAGTTTCTTGAGTTCTTTATATATTTTGGAGATCAGACCTTTGTCACTTGCGGGGTTGGTGAAGATCTTCTCCCAGTCAGTGGGTTGCCTTTCTGTCTTAGTGACAGTGTCCTTTGCTTTACAGAAGCTTCTCAGTCTCAGGAGGTCCCATTTATTCAATGCTGCCCTTAATGACTGTGCTGCTGGGGTTATACGAAGGAAGTGGTCTCCTGTGCCCACGTGTTGTAGAGTATTTCCCACTTTCTCTTCTATCAGGTTCAGTGTGTTCAGACTGATATTGAGGTCTTTAATCCATTTGGACTTGAGTTTTGTGCATGGTGATAGATATGGGTCTATTTTCAGTCTTCTACAGGTTGACGTCCAGTTGTGCCAGCACCATTTGTTGAAGATGCTCTCTTTTTTCCATTGTATACTTTTAGCTCCTTTATCGAAAATCAGGTGTTCATAGGTTTGTGGGTTAAAGTCAGGGTCTTCTATTTGATTCCATTGTTCGACTTCTCTCTTTTTATGCCAATACCAAGCTGTTTTCAATACTGTGGCTCTGAATAGAGTTTGAAGTCAGGGATGGTAATGCCTTCCGACAATCCTTTATTGTATAAGATTGTTTTGGCTATCCTGGGTTTTTTGTTTTTCCATATAAAGTTGATTATTGTCTTCTCCAGATGTGTGAAGAATTTTGATGGGATTTTCATGGGGATTGCATTGAATCTATAGATTGCTTTTGGTAGAATTGCCATTTTTACTATGTTGATCCTTCCAATCCAAGAGCAAGGGAGATCCTTCCATTTTCTGGTGTCCTCTTCAATTTCTTTCTTCAAAGACTTAAAGTTCTTGTCAAATAGATCTTTCACTTCCTTGGTCAAAGTTACCCCAAGATATTTTATGCTATTTGTGGCTATCGTGAAAGGTGATGCTTCTCTGATTTCCCTCTCTGCTTCCTTATCCTTAGTGTATAGGAAGGCAACTGATTTTTTGGAGTTGATCTTGTATCCTGCCACATTACTAAAGTTGTTTATCAGCTGTAGGAGTTCTTTGGTGGAGTTTTCGGGGTCGCTTATATATACTATCATATCATCTGCAAATAACGGAAGCTTAACTTCTTCCTTTCCAATGCGAATCCCCTTGATCCCCTTGTGTTGTCTTATTGCTAGAACTTCAAGCACTATATTAAAGAGGTATGGACAGAGTGGACATCCTTGTTGTGTTCCTGATTTTAGTGGGATGGCTTTGAGTTTTTCTCCGTTTAATTTGATGTTAGCTGTCGGCTTGCTGTATATAGCTTTTATTATATTTAGGTATGACACTTGTATCCCTAATCTTTCCAAGACCTTTATCATAAAGGGGTGTTGAATTTTGTCGAATGCTATTTCAGCATCTAATGAAATGATCATATGGTTTTTTCTTTCAGTTTATTTATATGGTGGATTACATTGATAGATTTGCATATGTTGAAGCAGCCCTGCATCTCTGGGATGAAGCCTACTTGATCATAATGGATAATTTTTCTAATATGTTCTTAATTCGGTTTGCCAGTATTTTATTGAGAATTTTTGCATCGATATTCATGAGTGAGATAGGCCTGTAATTCTCTTTCTTGGTTGGGTCTTTGTGTGGTTTTGGTATCAGGGTAACTGTAGGTTCGTAAAAGGAATTTGGCAATGACTCTTCTGTTTCTATATTGTGAAATACATTAAGGACTATAGGTACTTGGTCTTCTTGGAAGTTCTGGTAGAATTCTGCACTGAAACCATCTGGTCCTGGGCTTTTTTTCGAAGGGAGATTTTTGATAACCGTTTCTAATTCTTTGCACCTAACAGGTCTATTTAGATCGTTCACCTGGTCTTGGTTTAGCTTTGGTATATGGTACTTATTTAAAAAAATGTCCATTTCTTTTGTATTTTCCAGTTTTGTGGCATACAGGCTTTTGTAGTAAGATCTAATGATTCTCTGAATTTCCTCTGTGTCTGTGGTTATGTCCCCCTTTTCATTTCTGATCTTATTTATTTGCGTGTTCTCTCTCTGTCGTTTAATTAGTTTGGATAGGGGTTTGTCGATCTTGTTGATTTTCTCCAAGAACCAACTTTTTGTTTCATTGATTCTTTGGACTGTTTTCTGTGTTTCTATTTTGTTGATTTCCGCCCTCAGTTTTATTATTTCCAGTCTTCTACTTCTCCTGGGCGTATCTGCTTCTTTTTTTTCTAGAGCTTTCAGGTGTGTTGTTAAGTCCCCAATGTATGCATTCTCCGTTTTCTTTAAGTGGGTACTTAGTGTTATGAACTTTCCTCTTAGCACTGCTTTCATCGTGTCCCATAGGTTTGAGTATGTTGTCTCTTTATTTTCATTAAATTCAAGGAAGACTTTAATTTCTTTCTTTATTTCTTCCTTGACCCAGGTGTGGTTCAGTAGTTGACTGTCCAATTTCCATGAGTTTGTCGGCTTTCTGGGGGTAGCATTGTTGCTGCCTTCTAACTTTGATCCGTGGTGATCTGATAGGACACAGGTGGACACTGATATTCTTTTGTATCTGTGGAGGTTTCCTTTGTTTCCGAGTATGTGGTCAATTTTCGAGAAGGTTCCATGAGCTGCAGAGAAGAAGGTATATTCTTTCCTATTTGGGTGGAATGTTCTATAGATGTCTGTTAAGTCCATTTGCTTCATTACCTCCAATAATTCTCTTAATTCTCTATTAGGTTTCTGTCTGATTGACCTGTCCCTTGGAGAGAGAGGTGTGTTGAAGTCTCCTACTACTAGTGTGTGTGGTTTGCTATCTGCCTTGAGTTCTATTAATATTTCTTTTACATAAGTGGGTGCTTTTATATTAGTGGCATAGATATTTAGGATTGAGACTTCATCCTGTTGAATTGTTCCTGTTATGAGTATAAAATGTCCCTCTCCATCTCTTCTGATTGATTTAAGTTTGAAGTCAACTTTGTTAGAAATTAGTATGGCCACACCTGCTTGTTTCTTAGGTCCATTTGCTTGATAAGCCTTTTCCCAGCCCTTTACTCTGAGTAGGTGCCTGTCTTTGTGTTTGATATGTGTTTCTTATAAACAGCAGAATGTTGGATCATGTTTTCATATCCAATCTCTTAGCCTGTGCCTTTTTATACGTGAGTTGAGCCCATTGACATTAAATGATATTAATGACCAGTGGTTGTTTACTCCGGTTATTCTTATTGTTTTTGGCAGTATAGTTTGTGTGTCTCCCTTCTTTGAGATATGCTGGTGAAGGGTCGCTAGATGCCTGAGTTATTGTTGGCAGTGTTGGCAATGTTGGATTCCTTGGGTTGTGATTTTCCTTCTATTACTTTCTTTTTTTTTTTTGACAGATGAATCTTTTAATAGAAAAAAAATACACGTGCAACAGTAGCAACACACATTTCTTCGAATCCAGACAGCTCCTTGTTTCAGTTCTTCACCTTGGGAGGTGGCCTGTACACACCTACAACCACAGCGTGGTCCCGTTCGTAGGGCTCAAGTGTCAGCTGCTCCTGGGGCTTCATATTCTCCTGTTGCATCTTCTTCACTTCAGATGCAAACACAGCTTCTGCCGAGGCTGTGGAGTCAATGCAGTTCGCCTTAATGGAAATCACAAAGTGTCCTCCATTCCTCAGGAAGGTGTGGGCATTCAGGGCCACAATCCGGGTTTGGTCTGGCTGTGCCACATCGGCAAAGATCACATCCACCATGGCGATAAGCATGCGGTATTTGTGTGGGTGTCGGGCATCTTCAATCACAGGAATAATGTTGGTCCTCTTCTTGGCCAAGTTGATGAGGTCCCGGCCAGAACGGTGGGAGAACTCAACTGCATAGACCAGACCATCCGGGCCAACGATGTCAGAGACGTGAGAGACGGTGGTGCCTGAGGCTGCCCCAAGGTAGAGCACCTTGGCCCCTGGCTTGATGTGGATCTGGTCTACACCACCCAGGATTGCTGCTGCCAGCTTGGAACGGAAGGGGTTCCAGGCTCGGTATTCAATTTTGTCATCTCCCTCTGAAATAGAGACTCTCTTCTCCCCATACACAGACTCTCCAGGGACCAGATTCTTTGTGACAAGGGAATCCTCCTTTCCACGACAGATAAAGACGCCTTCATGCCGATGTGGTTCCACCATCACATTCTTCCCTGACTGGTTTCCTCTCTTGCCTCTCCGGCCACCACCTCGACCCCGGCAGCCCCCAGACTGGAAGCCTCCACCTCGTCCACCTCCTCCTCCACCTCCTCGTCCCCTGAAGCCTCCGCCTCCACCTCCACCTCGACCTCGGCCTCCACCAAAGCCTCCTCGACCTCCGCCAAAGCCTCCTCGTCCGCCTCGTCCTCCTCTACCACCTCTGTCACCACCAAAGCCTCCTCTGCCACCAAAGCCACCCCCACGGGGGCTGAAACCTGGCTTCATCACTGCGTTCTGGTCGCGCGGCTCCGGCAATCAGCGGCGTCCCCCACTCCACGAGTCTCAGGCTTTCGCACCCTTCTATTACTTTCTTGTGGCTGGATTTGTGGCTACGTATTGTTTAAATTTGTTCTTATCCTGGAATGTCTTGTTTTCTCCACTGATAGTGAACAATAGCTTGGCTGGGTATAGTAGTTTGGGTTTGCATCCATGGTCTCTTAATTTCTGCAGTACCTCTATTCAGGACCTTCTGGCTTTCATGGTTTCCATAGAGAAGTCAGGTGTAAGTCTGATCGGTTTACCTTTATAAGTTACTTGGCCTTTTTCCTTTGCAGCTCTTAATATTCTTTCTTTAACCTGTATATTTTGTGTTTTGATTATTATATGGCGAGGGGATGTTTTTCTTTGATCCAGTCTGTTTGGTGTTCTGTATGCTTCTTGAATATTTAAATGAATATCTTTCTTTATGTTGGGAAAGTTTTTTCCCATAATTTTGTTAAAAATATTTTCTGGGCCTTTGAGCTGTGACTCTTCTCCTTCTTCTATTCCTATTATTCTTAGATTTGGTCTTTTTGTTGTGTCCCATATTTCCTGAATGTTTTGTGTTGAGAATTTGTTGGCTTTGCTGTTTTCTTTGATCTGTGCGTTTATTTTCTCTATGGTGTCTTCAGAATCTGAGATTCTTTCTTCTATCTCTTGTAATCTATTGATTATGCTTGTTTCTGTAGGCTCTGCTCATTGACCTAGATTTTCCATATCCAGCTGGTCCTCTGTTTGTGTTTTCTTCCTTGCCTTCATTTCAGTTTTCAATTCTTGAACTGTTTCCATTACCTGTTTGATCGTTTTTTCTTGGTTTCCCAGGGTATCATGTATGTATTTACTCATTTCTTCGAACTTTTTGTTATACTTCCCATCCATTTCTATAAGGGCATTTTTTTACATTCTCTTTAAAGGACTCTATTGCTTTCATAAAGTCAATTTTTTCCACTTCTTCTGTGTTAGGGTGTTCAAGTCTTTCTGTTGTAAGATCATTAGGTTCTGGTGTTTTCATGTTGTTTTTCAGATTATTGGGTGAATTCTTGCCTTGGTGCCTGCCCATCTCCTCCTATCAATCCTATCTAATGGGTCTTTTAAAACCAGAACAGGTTTCCCTGCTGGCCAAGGTCTCCGCTTACAAAATGCCCTCGCTCTGTTTCCTGGCTCCTGCAGCGGGCCAAGAACCCTCTCATCCCTCAGAAGGGTCTTCAGGAACAGGACCAGGCTCCCCGTTTGCCAGTGACCTCACCAACAAAAGGCCTACCTCTTTGATTTAATTATAGTGGGGTGATCTGCTCTTGTTATTGCGCACCCGTCCCGCTGCTTGCGTCTGATGCCGCACCGGTCTCCGTTGCGTCTGCCACCTCGCTGGTCCCACAAAGCCTATACCTGATTGTGTCTTGCACTTGGCTCAACTGTAGTGGGATGATCTGCTCACAGTGTGGGCTTCACTGTTTCATGCTTGGACCATCCCACCTCTCTGCCGTGTCTGCGCGCCCACCGGGCCTCTCCGCAGCGTCTGCCTATCACACTTTTATATGTGTATATGTGTGCATTGATGTGTCTGCATTGATATATGTGCATGCTTATGCATACATTATGTATGCATGTTTGTGCATATTTAGTATTTATATGTATGTGCTTATATGCAAGTATTTGTATATGTGTGCATGTGTATGTGTGCTTAAGTGTGCATTTGTGTATGTATATGTATGTTAGATGTGTATATGTGCATTTATATACATATGTTTATATGTATACTCATATACATGGAGATATGCATATATGTGTGCATAAGAATAAATTTTTCAATGTGCTATTTATATCATGTATGTATGTTTTGTCTGTTTTGTGTATATATTTGTGGGTTTGATATACATATGACTGTATTTTTGTGTATGCCTGAGAAGGCACATTTATTTGTATAGATAGGTGAATATGCCTGTTCACTGAGTTGTGTATGTTTGTATGATTATGATGTATCTCTGTATTTGTGAGGCTATTCATGCGTTTGCACATTTTTTCTGTGTATACATGTATATACTTATGCATGTATGTATGTTTTTATATATTTGTGTTTATGATTTTGTGAATATGCATGTTTGTATGTTCATTGGTATTTGTGTGTTTGTATATGTGTGCACACTGTACATTTCAATCTAAGCAATCATAAATAGGTAAAAATCACAGAGGGCAAGCAAGCGAAAGAGAAGCAAATTAAAGATGTAGGATGAAAAAATAAAGAAAAGGAAATGACATGATTGTTGAGACAAAATCTAAATCTAAAAATCTGCAAATATTATTTAAAGTTTGAATGCTTACCTGCTAAGTCCCTGGCATTATCAAGAACTAATAATTTTGCCTTCTCCATTATCTGTCCGTCTCAGTGCTGCATATGCAACTGGTCTTTCCAGCCTGCACTGCATAAAGAATTCAAGCTAGCAACAGGCCGAGTTGGAGCTAAAGCATTCTTATATATTCTCATTGGAAGAAATCATTTATTACTTGAGTTTCAGTATTCCCTTAGTAGTTTATTAATTGCTAAATACTAATTTATGGTTTTCAATTATGCAAATTGTTCTAGAAGAGGAGATATGCTTCAAGTAGAGTAAATTATGAATACCTAAGTTGTTACGCCTTTCACCATAACAAAACAATTAAAATTTAAATTAAAGTACAATGAAATGAATAAAAAATGCAAAAAAATGCCTGCTTAAGAACTCACTAAAGTTTTCATAAATCATATAGCTAATTAACAAAGGAAAGATCAATTACATATATGTCAAGTAAGGGTAAGTTTAAGTAATTATAAATAAAATACCTAGTAACCACTTTTATCAAGATGACTATTGTACTGTAAGTTTTCATGTAGGAAAATATTATATTATTAAACATTCACACACAACAGCAAAAGTAATATAGAGGATTATGGATCTGAGTGATGGAAATTCATTTTGCTTTGCTATATTAGAGGCAGGTATGGTAATGATAGATTTAAGAACAAATGGCTGATGAGCCAGCTGTTGATCCTGGAGAGGAGTCTATGTGGTGCTCAAGGTAAACAGGGGCCTTCAATCAAGTTCAAATCCTTTCAAACACTGAGTTTCTACAATTAAATGAACTGAATCTTTATTAAATGCTTGAAATTCTATCATGTTCCTATGTACTATTATACCTTGTTGACATAAACTATATGACCCTTGTATCTTATCTCTTTTGAGCTTTAATATATATAATCTGGAAATTTGTATCCCCTTGATCTTATTTTGTTCTTATTGCTCTCGGTAGAGTACTATGTTGAATAGATATGGAGAAAGTGGGCTTGTCTTGTTCTTGATTAGTGGAATCACTTTGAGTTTCTCTCCATGTAATTTTATGTGGCTGTCGGCTTACTGTATATTGATTTTATTATGTTTAGATGTGTTCCATGTATCGCTGATCTCTCCAAGACCTTTATCATGAAGGGGTGTTACATACTGTAGAAAGCTTTCTCAACAACAGAGATTTTTATAAGTAGTACCATCCCTGCATCTCTGGAATGAAGCCAACTTGATAGTGGTAGATGATTTTCTTGATGTGTCTTGGATTCAGTTTGCCAGTATTTTTATTGAATATTTTTCAATTCAATGTTCATGAGTGAGATGGGTCTTTAATTCCCTTACTTAAATGACACTATGTGCAGTTTTGGTATCTGGGTAACTATAGCCCCATAAGAAGAGTTTGGAAATGTTCCTTCTGTTTGTATTGTGTGGAACAATTTGAGGATTAAAGGTAATAACTCTTCTTTGATAATCTTGTAGAACTCTGTGCTGAAACCACTTAATGCTATGAACTTTCCTCTTAGCACTACTTTGAATACATTGTGCTTTCATTTTCATTAATCATAGGAATTCTTTCAGTTCTTTCTTTATTTCTTTCTGGACCCAGCTGTATCTTCAACACCCAAGATTCTCTCTTCCACCTCTTGTAATCTGTTGATTATGGTTGCCTCTGAAGTTCCTGTTCATTGACTCAGATTTTTCATTTCCAGAATTCCCACTGTTTCTGTTTTCTTTATTGTCTCTGTTTCAATTTTTAAGTCTTGAACTGTTTGCTTCACCTGTTTGAATGTTTTTTTTCTTGGTTTTCTTGGCTTTCTTCAAGAGATTTATTGTTCTTTTCCATTTTTTTGTTTTTTCCACCATTTTTAAAGGTAATTCTTCCTTTTCTTTTTAAGTGTCTCTATATTCTTAATAAAGTTATATTTAAGGATATTTTCTTCCGCTTCTTCTGGGTTAGGATTTTCAGGTCTTCCATTTGTAAGACCACTAGGTTCAGATGTTGGCTTATTGCTCTTTACGTTGTTGAATGTATTCTTGTATTAGTTCCTACCCATCTCTTCTTCCAAGGGATATAGGTGGGTCCTGTGCTTTGGGGTTTCTCTTCCTCAATTGGAGCAGGTGGAAACTGTGTCTTAGGTGATCACTTTTCCTCCTGGTGCAAGCAGGGTTATGCCTCTGGTAGTCACTGATGCAGTTCTGGGGACTCTGCTTCAGATGAAATCAGGGTCAAGACTCCAGAGGTTGTAGATGCAGTGGGGTATGGTTGCAGGTGTGGTGGTTGTTCCCAGGTCTTCACTTGGTAGGGATAGCCGAATGTGCCTCAGGGAGATAGGGTCTAGAGAGTTCTGGACTGTTCTTTCAATAATTACTTTTACAATCATAAGCTAATTCTAGTCTCTCTTAATGTACATTGTTTACAGCTTAACTCCCATATTTCTAAAGCTGGTTATCAAATGCACAACACATATTTCTCGCAATTGAGAACTCATGTTTTATTTATTTCTGCAGCACTTCTGTCTCTTGTTTCATAGAAATACACTTCTGTAGGACGATGCCATTTTAATCAGAAATAGTAATTCTTCTAAAGATTTCTACTTGTAGAGATCATTAGACATATACCTTTACACAAAGAACCACAGGCAACCATGAGATGCTAAGAGTGGGAAAAATGGTCTACTCTAAAGGATGTGCACATGAATAGGCTATTCAACACTAAGAGATCAGTGTGAAAATATATAAACAAATAATGATATACAGACTGAACAGGTTGTGTATAAGAATATATATGTATAACAACAATGAAAAAATTTCCCATGAAAGAGAGCAAAGGGGGTGAGTAATATGGGGCTTTGAATGGACGAAAGGCAAGAAAAGTGATATTGTATCATTTAAAAAAATAATTTTAAAATGTATACAAAAGAAATGCTGACAGTATAAACAAACAACAAATTGTTAAGTGTTAAGCAGGCATATTATTAGTAAAGTTCACACCTGTTGTAGTTACTTGATAATTCCTTTAATGTATAGGTCTGAAGCATAGAGATTCAAAAGAGGATTTTATTAAGTTTTACTGCTCTTTTGAGTGGCCAGATATGAATTTTTGCACATGGTCTACAGAAAATACCTTAAATCACCTTATTTCCTCAAAGGATATATGTACTAGGCATCTCCAAGTAACTGTACTTTGAAATTTATCAGATAATAAATTTGTGTTCAGGAATCTATTCATTTTAATAATGCAGTGTAAAGGTCATGTTTTCAGATGCTAAATCACAGAACATTCAGTCTAAAACCTTGACAAGTTTGACCTTTCAGGAAAAATGTAGATCCATGTGACCATGCATGGTCTGTGGAAAATATGTCTGCACTCATCTTCCAATTGTTTATAATAATTCTTAAATACTTACTTTACTTTTATACAAAAGGTTCCAATGCTGCATACTTTTAATATCAGTTTCCATACCTAATGCAAAGAGAAAAATGTTGCTGATAGAATCATTTTACTTTTCTGCACTCCTTGTTTCCACAACTTGGAAATAAGATGAAGTAAAATGAACAAGAACAGTAGCATGTTTTCTCTCCCTTTCTGTTCAGCTTTGCATTGTGGTAGCATTGATTGGCCTTGAGCTACACTCACAGAGCATCCACTGTGTCCTCTTTTCATGGTCCTGGGCTGGAATAAGCTAGAATAGACCCAGAGACTGTACATTCATGGTAGATGTAGGAGTTGGCTCGTTTTATGTCAACTTTACACAAGCTGGAGTCACTGGAGGGGAAGGAGCCCTAATTGAGAAAATGTCTCTAAGGTTGGGCTGTTATTGAACCTATAGAAAATATTCTCAATTTGTGATTAATGGTAATGGGTCCCTCTCATTGTTGATTGTGCCACCCTCAGTTGGAGTCTATTTAAAAACAAGCAAAGCAAACCATGAAAATTAAGCCTCCATGGGCTCTGCATCAACCCCTGTCTCCAAGTTCATGCTCTGTTTGAGTTCCTGTCCTGACTTCCTTCATTGATGTGGAAGTTTAAGCCAAACAAACCTTTCCTCCCCAACTTGTTTTTTGTCATGGTGTTTTATATTCATTCTAACTAAGACAAGGTATAAAATGAAAAGTCTATGATGAATAGGTGAAGACAAGAAAAAAAATCATTCAAGTACAAGAAAATGGAGTTTGAAAAGAAAATACTAGGGTTTGGTAAGATGACTCAGTTAGTAAAGGTGCCTTCCACCAAGCCTGACAACCTAACTTCAATCCCCAAGACCCAAATGGTGGATGTGAAGAGACACATGTGTGCTGTGACTTGCACAGATGTATCATATGAGAATATACATGCTTGAATGCACATACACACATAAACCTATACAATAAATGTATTGTCCTAGTTAGAGTTATTATCACTGTGATGAAACACTATGACAAAAAAAACTTAGGAAAATGTTTATGTGGGTTATGCTTTCATATTGCTATTCATTATTAATGGAAGTCAGGACAGGAACTGATACAGGGCAGGAATCTGGAGGTAGAAGCTGATAGAGAGGCCATGGAGGAGTGCTGCTTTCTGACTTGCTCACAAGGCTTGATCAGTCTGCTTTCTTTGCAACCCAGGACCATCAGCCCAGGGAAGGAATCATCCACATGGGCTGAGAACTCTCTCATAAGTCACTACTTAAGAAAATTCTCTAAATTCTTGTCTACTGCCCAATCTTACAGAGGAAATTTTTCAATCAAGGTTCCCTCTTGTCAAATGACTGTAGCTTGGGTCAAGCTAACATGTAACTACCTAGCACACATATATAACATAAATTTTAAGAAGAATGTTCTAAAGTCAGAAAATTTACCTTTAACATGAAAATGAAGCAAAGGACCAGTTGCACCAAGATGACACATTACAGAGTGAGTCCATGTGTACAAGCATTATCAAGGACCAACGAGCCAGGTTACAGTTATTGTGGATTCCATGGCCAATCTCTCCTATATGACTTCCTGGACACCAGAGAGCTCCCTCATCATTCATCCATTTGCATTTCTTGTCAGAGGCAAGAATGCCTTTCATTTTCCTCAGAGTCTCATTGTGGAAACTCTAACAACTGTCTAAATTCTACAGAGATGTCTTCACACCTTCTCAGCTACATGTGCCCAGTGCTGTCATCTGAGAAATTAGATCATCAGTATCCTGGGAAGTTCCTCCTGCACCACAGCATGAATCACGTCATTCCCTGCATTATTAAGAAAGTGCCAGCCATGTGCACCAAAGGTGCACATCCTGCAAGGAAGCCCTGGCAGCAGGAAGTCTTCAAAAAGGGCATTTTCTACTTTCTATGTAGTATTTCTCTCAGGTGATCAGTGATGTAGAGAAAAAATGAAAATAAATCAGAAGGAGGATGTGGGTAAAGACTGATATATGAAAAAAGAATAAACTTTAAAAAAGTGTATAATATAGCAATACACTATAATAAGCATGATACTGAAAACAATAAATAAAGGAATAACAGATAAAGTTGACCTATTTGTGCTATTCTGAACCTCACAGTATTTTTCTAAATCATTTTTCTTAGACAATGAGCCTGTGGAAATGACTTGCTTACTGATACATTTTATCTATAAAAGTAAAGCCTCAACAAAGGCATATTAGTCCAAATTGCTGAAATAGATTAAGGATTTTAAAATAAAATCTTAATACACAAAACACTGAGGGGAAACAGGGCAAATGTCAAAGGCAAAACATTATCAAGAACACAGCTCCACAGTGAAAGCAGAAATATTCTGTTTTGCTGCTGCAGAAATGTGTGCTCCAAGGGAAGCCCAAAAATATGGAGCACAACTAACATAAAATCTCTTCAAGGACCTCTCATAGTTGCGCTTAAGCTGTGTTTCAAAAGCATCCTGAGAAAATTACAGCCTGGATTTCTGTCCTGGTTCAAGTCCAGGAACATTGAAAGCCATCTTTATTTCCTCTAAAATTGCAAATTAGTAATTTAACACTGTTCATCAAAAGTCTAGCCAAATGCCTGCCTGCTGCCACACCTCTTCAGAACCAGGTGGAATAGGTAACCAACTCACCATCCTGCTCAGAAGTTATGCAGGGTAGGAAACTCTCTTTAACTAAAGGACTAAGAGCACCCTTCTTTCTCCTGTGAGTGACTTAGAAGTAGGAATTGATTCATCTTCCCCACACTTCAGAAATCAAGCTGAGGTGCTGTGGCAGTGAGATCACTGAAAGGACACTGTGGAGGAGATCGTGAGTCGAGTAGGTGGTTACTTATGCAGGCTCACCACGGAGAATTAGAAGGACAGGTCTACGAATTAGGAAATGTGACTGCACTTGCTTGTGCTTGAGACAGACTCTTAACCAATCTGAGGTTTGAAACTTCAAAAAACCCAGAGATAAACAGAGCAGCACACTCCAGGTGCTTTCTTCAAAGTCCTGGCAAAGCACGGATTTGACAAATGTCATCCATTAGTGAAACAGTCTTTCTCTGGACATGCTAGTCAAAAACATACTGTGTGAACAGTTTCATAAGACGAGTAAAACTCTGGAGAATGATTACAATGAGGGTGCAGAGCAGTGGAAACTGAGGACTCTCTGTACCAAGGGCTAGCAAACTGCCTGCTCCTCAAGTCTGACTTTCTTCCTATTTCTGTGTGTGGAATTCTGTTACAACACAATAAACCCACTGCAGATATCATGACCCTTTCCAGCTCTGACTTCTGCTCCTAGATCCTCCTGCATCATCAAAAGCTAATCATTTTTTTTCCTAGGGAAACACCCATCAATACTAGTTTTGACAGCCTGTCATCACACAAAGAAAGTTGAGCTGACCTTTCTTTGGATGCCAGGGTTAACAGTGTCATCATGAATATATTATTTTTTTATTCATCCACAAAGAAAACAGCAAAAGGGAGTTGGATGGCACAGAGAAGTGAACTGATTCTCCTACTTGCTTTTAACTTCTTTGATGCACTGTCTTTCATTGACAATAGAGAAAAGGCTAAATTTAAAACTTTTACAGAAAACTCATTTACCCAAATGTTGGCATTTGGACACTTCTTAGAGTTTCTATTACTATGAAGAGACATCATGACCACAGCAAGTCTTATAAAGAGAAACACATAATTGAGTGGCGACTCACAGTTCATAGGTTTAGTCTATTATCGTCATGGTGAAGCATGGCACATGCAGGCAGACAGAGAGTTGGGGAAGGAATGATTACATCTTGACCCAGCAGGAAGTGATCTATCTCACTGGGCATAATTTGAACATATATGAGACGTCAAAATCTGACAGCCTCCACAGTGACACAATTCCTCTAACAAGACCACACATACTCCAACGAGGTCACACCTACTAACAATGCCACTCCTTAGGGGAAACATTTATTTTCTTACCACCACAGTCATGTTTCTGCAGAAAACCTTAGATAATGAACCTTCAAAATACCCTTCAAATGTCAACTCAAATGGATTATCTCTTTACTTTCTTCTACAGGTGAACAGAGCCCTACTGTTTCAGTTATACCATGATAATAAGATAAATATTCCTTTTACACACAATTTTCACATGTAGATGTCAGAATTTCCTTTATGATATTCAAATGAGACATTTTAATGAGGCATTAATGTCTTTTGTTATGAAGAGTATAAAACCATACCCCCCAATATTTAAGGTCTTTGACCTGGAGTTCAATGGACGAGGAGTTCCCCTAGTAGATCTGGCTTAGATTCAACCTACAGCTCTTGAAAAAACAGGGCACTGATGAAGAATGACTGGGACTAATATTGCATTTCCTCTTGTGGTAAACGAGCTAAGGTTTTCCCTAAAGAAGCCAGTAAACATGAAAAATTGACATGAAGCAATGTTAGCTGAACTGTCACTAAATATACAATTTACACACACACAGGCAGGACATGGAAGGGAAGTGGGAATAACTAGCTGGGAAACAGAAGATGATCAAAGGGGCTCAGAGAAGAAGAATAAAGGGCTATGAGGAGGGGAATATGATGACGGCATATTGTGTTTAAGTAAGAAACTAATAAAAATTAAATTAAAATTGAATAAAAATAATTTATAGTTCCAGCTTATCCTCATTTCCTCATACCAGGTTTTATGAATTCTCCCTAAAATGTCAATCAAGTACTCAAGTATTGTTGTATAAACTCTATCATTTCTTCTCTCTTTTTTTTTTCAGACAAGGAAACCCTTTTGAATTTTTTTTTATATACACCTGCTAAAATCCAACACATCTTGTAGCTTTTCTGGTCATATATTTCCTTGATCCATTTATTGATGTCAATGAACGCATCATTTAAGCTAAAGGATTTTCCCCATCTTGACTGCAGCATTTTAATGAGTGAACATTTCATTTTCTGTCAGAATTTGCTAGTGCCCTTACAGATGATTTTTGCACGCCTGATGCAGCTCTTTGTAAGAGTTAATTGAGACCCCATAAATAGATTCTCATGCATTTCTATGCACATTTGTATTTGAAAGACACAGTTAAGCAGAAAACCAGAACTCACTTCTCAGTTCCAACAACACATTTATGAATTTCTCATAATCCCCTTAACACTCAGTCTTTGCTGGAAAATGTGATGAAGTGTTGTTGAATACCCAGGAGAGGAGCTTTTTGCTACACAGATGAGTGCTTTCACAAATGATTTTCAAAACCACATTGCAAATAGCAAGTGCCACTTTCTAGAGTAGAGTGCACTTCAGAGTGACACACTCTAGGGCCTTTTGTGTTTTCTACTCTGCCACTGTGATATACTTTGTGACTTGACCAGAACCCTGAGCCAGACATGCTTTTGTAACAGTAACAAAATGATGTGAACTATATGTTAGGTCTTCTGGATATGGTAAGGATGAAAACCATTTACCAATCAGAAAATACATAACGCAAACTAGCTTTTACCATTATCGGCTGTTTCATTATTAAGCTTCATATCATGATACTACATTATTGAGTAAGAATTGGTCAAACTGGTTTTATGCACATCTTGAATGAGTAGGGGACAATGTAAATATCTACAAACCATATGTAGTAAACATTCATCATCTTCAAAAAACTTTCTCAGAAAAGAAAATATAATTTACAAACCTAAGGAAAGTGAATACTGCCTTTTGTGGTTTTGACTCTTAGAAACCTGAAACCTGTGAGAAGTTGTTTGCATCAAGGGAAGCAATTTTAGTTATATGACTAAGCAATGAACTTGAAGGGATTTATTTAGAAATAAATATGTATTGATGGCAAGAAAAGTCACTACACTATTAATGAATCAGTCTGTTATTGCATTGAACATTATTTTTCCATTTAGATGATTTATGATATAAAGTTCAAATATCTTTGTAGGAAAGTAGACAAATGCAGGTATATTATTAGAATATTAATGCTGTGATATGTTGTAGGAAAAAATCAGCTCCATAGGCATAACCATCATGTTACATATATAAATGATTAAAAGTCCCATGATCCAATGCTGAAAATGGGTGTACGTAATTCTGCATCTAATAAGAGAAGAGAAACATAAATGAACCAATATTTCTTGTAGGAACATAACACAATGCACCTCCTTTTTAACTAACATTAGCAGTACAAGAGGAAATGAAGAAAACCTTCAAACTGTTGTTTTCATTAATTCATGTATGGCTAAGAATTAAAGACAAGGTGGCTAAAAATAAAGACCCCACAGAGGTGGCTGGATCTCCATGGTAGATCACTTGCCTAGAATGTGAAAGCTCTGGCTTTGATCTCCAGCAATACAAATACAAAAGACAAGAACAAATAAAAAGTAGGCTTTTGTTGGGATTTCTTCACTTAAGTTGAGTGGAATTACTTATAATAATTTGTGTAGCTCTTGTTATCTACCATAAATATCATAAAATTTAAAAAGACAAGGTTCCAGGATATTTTAGGTGCAGTCTAGTAGTCAAAATTTTAAATTTCCAGAAGTCAAAATTTTTGGGTTATAGTGACATCTTACATATCCAATCCACAAATCTGCCTCCCCATCCCATAACTTTAGTATTGAGAATGAAACCTAGTATCACTGCTGTACACAGAGCTACATTTCAGTTCCTTGCTGTCACCCTTTATAATCTCCTTTACCCAGTACAGAAATTTATATCATTAGTGCTCAAAATACATAAACATATGCAGTCTGATAGACCTTCATCTTTATGCAACAATGTATCGAGTTTGTATCAAATATCAGGGTCAATTGCAAACTGAATTTCACAGTCCTCTGTTGTAAGGAACAGTTAACAATGTTTTTTAGGATTATTAGTGTCATGAATTAGAAACTTTTTGAAAAATTATTGTACATACTTATTCTATATTATTTGTTCAGCACTGTGTTCAATTTGATCTCAACATTAAACTTTATGCAACTTTAAACATTTTTAAACTTGACGTTGAGCTTAAAGTTTATCATTAAATTCAACACCTAGAAAACTACATTATTTCTAATTCTGATACTACACCCAACTGCAACAGACCTCAACAGATAAGCAGAGAGCCAATATGTCAGGGACTGTAGTGTTCCTCTGATTATTCTATTTTTCTTTCTTCCAAATGACATGAGTTAAATGAAATAGGAGATAATTACAGTACAAGTCAGTTCTTTCTACCTAGGATTTCAGATGATTTATTGCTTCCCACATTAAAATATTAAGCATAAGAAAATAAGCAGAACTTTTACAAAATTAATAGTCTGTAGACACCAAGGGAATGTTCATTTCTTCAAATCTGGCCTCACTGGATTGCACGTGGCAGTTACTTCAATCTGAAATAACTAATAGTTAATAAACTTCATATTTTCTTTACTTGTGAGATAATAAAATATGAAAAAGGATGTCAATTCATAGGACTCAAACCATCACTAATTTGTTTACAAAGAAAATGAAGGCCATAGATTTAAATGTCATACCTAACATTTCACACACTTGAACACTTGGTATCTACAAATAGTGATCTTCTCGGGTATGTATGACACCATATGTCTTGAACTCTAAATTCAAATTATTTGCTTGTGCTTTTCTTAGAAATTTTAAGCCATGGTCATTTTATAAAATCACCATGTGGGTGTCAAACTTTGCCAACATATACATCATCTTTTATTTTGTCCAAGTGGTATATTGCATTATGTATCAGGCATAAATCCCTTTGAACATAGTGTATAATCCAATATTATGTACTATTTAATTATGGTTGTTAATATTTTATTGAGGAGTTCTATATTTATGTTCTTCAAACATATCCTAAAACTTTACTTGTTTGCTTATGAGAAAGTAAAGATCTTTAAGTGCTTTACTATAATTAATATAAACACAAAGTATATGTGCTCAAATATTTGATTTTACCATCTTATCTTTTTACTATTTCTTAATGTCATGGTGTAGTGGGAGCTGCGGACAGGCCTGCTTTTCGTCCCGCCTGGCTCCCACATGGTTAGCTTTACACCCGAAATAACAACACACAAACTGTATTCTTTTAAATACTGCCTGGCCCATTATATCTAGCCTCTTCTTGGCTAACTCTCATATCTTGCTTAACCCATATTTAGTAATCTGTGTAGCACCAGTCTTACCAGGAAAGATTCTAATGTATGTCCATCTTGGGCCAGAGCTTCATCGTGTCTGGTCTGGAGAGGAGCAGCATGGCATCTGCCTAACTTCCTCTCTTCCCAGCATTTTGTTCTGTTTACTCCACCCACCTATGTTCTAACCTATCAGGCCAAGCAGTTTCTTTATTAATTAACCAATGAAATCAACAGATTAATATATGACTCTCCCACATCATCATGGGCTGTATTTCCTTTTTCCTAAATGGAATATTAACTGGTGATTTTCTACTGCATGATTTCTGGCAAGTGGTAAAACCAATAATACATGCCTACATTGGTATATAAAACACAAATCAAGATTATGAGTTTGTTTTATAATTGGTAGTATGATCTGCTATATCTTCACTGTTCTAAAATTTGGTCACATGGGCCTCGAGTTCTGTACAATACTATTTATCTACCTTGTCATTTTTATTCTTCACTCCACTTGTATTGCACTCTTCATTTCATCATTAATCAAGCTATTTTTAGTCACAATTCTGAATAGGCACTGCAATGTGAAAGTTTGAGTTGTGCAGTTTGAAATCCGACAGAAATATGTGCAAGCACCACATCAACAACAGAGTCTGCTCAGAAAACAGGAATCTAATTACCTGCTCCCCACAGCCTGCCTGTTGAGACTTCTTTCTCTCATTCAGCCCAAAGCCTGTATTGACACTTGCATTGAGCAAGGCAGCTCCTATGTCAGGGGAACTTTAACACTGGACAGACGAGGTGCAGAAAGGCTGTGTGAAATGAATTCAGTCTCATGGGACTCAAGGTCTGCTGAAGTCTAAGCTCTAGGCTAAGCTTCAGTCTGAAATGCTTGTCAAAAATGATAGCATGTATCTTTACTGAATATCACCAGGCACAAAAATCTTCTGTACTTATATGAGTGGTAGGGACATTTATCCACACAGAGGTCTGAATAGCTTCAAATGTCTTGTCATAATTTATTAGAACAAATTGGTATAAATGAAAGTACTTAGTATTGAACTAGTAGGCTAGAGCCAAAATTTCTAAAGACATGCTATTCACAGGGATAGTTAGGTACATGATGACATTACATTCAAACAAGTAGAATTGATCTATTTATAATGACATTGTTATCTAAATAGTTGGAATATACCAATGAAAATATAAAATTAATTTTGCAGAGACCCAGTTCTAATGTATTTCAAACATCATTTGCCAAACATAAAAATAAATGAGCTTTCTTCCAACCATGATGATCCCCTTCACAGGGCTACTGCTGGAATTAGTTCATCTGCATTGTAGCTAGGAAGCAATTCAGACCCGACTCTACTATTATATGCTGCTATTGGACAAATATTCATCCTTCCACTGATATTTGAAAATTAATATAAATATTTTTTATCTCCAGCTGCAAGAAAATGTAGGGAAATGGGTTATTTCAATATTAGCATAACTATAAATATTCTTCTGCAACAGTGTAAGGAACAGAATGTGGACCTTCTCCCTGAGAAGAGCTTTGGGACAAGTAAGAAAGCACTGGTCAAGATAAGGTATATGATTGTGCAGTTAGTAGTAAATAGTTTTATTTTATTGATTTTTATTGAGTTCTACATTTTACTCTGCTCCCCTCCCTATCTTTCCCCTCCCCTTCAACCCTCTCCCAAGGCTCCCATGCTTCCAATTTACTCAGGAAGTAATAGTTTAACATAACATGTTAGTTAAGAATTTGACCTTCTTTTCACTTAACTCTACGGTGAGTTGATTATCTCACTACACATGGTGTGCATGTTGAAGTTATACATAAGCTTAACTACATAAAATTCCTCTCACCAAATAATTTTTTTTCACAATGAGGAATTAACAAAGGAGACTAACCCTGAGCCTCCAACATGCAGTTCCGCTTGAGACCATTGCCATTTGCCCATTGTCAAGAGAGCTTTACCAGCTTCTTTGTACCTGACAGAGGTGATCCACCCATTCTCAGTAGAATAGATGCATTCGGAAGGTACTGGCTTGCTTTTCTTGTTGAATGACCTCCTTGTACATTATGACTTCACAACATAGTCCTGCACCATTTCATGTTAGAGCAATTGTTAGCTTGTGAAAACAGATGCCAACCCGAATTGTGAGACTCTTCCTTTCTTACACCAGTTAGAAAACCCTGAGTAGTTGAATTAGTAGGACAGAAAGACAGCCATGCCTCTAATACGTCACATGACAATAACATCACTGAAAATAAGGAACTGGGCACCCAGAATGAAGCTCAGTTGGCAGAACGCTTTCTCCCCAGATTGCTTTTTTTTTTTTTTTTTTTTTGGTTTTTCGAGACAGGGTTTCTCTGTAGCTTTGGAGCCTTTCCTGGAACTAGCTCTGTAGACCAGGCTGGTCTCGAACTCACAGAGATCTGCCTGCCTCTGCCTCCCGAGTGCTGGGATTAAAGGCGTGCGCCACCATTGCCTGGCCCAGATTGCTTTTGATGGTGATATTTTAACCCAGCAACAGAAACTGTAAGGCACAGAGCTTGCCAATATGATAGACTGCATAGATAGTGTAACCCGTGGATACTACTGTCTCTGCCTCCCCAACAGCATGGCAATTACAGGCACTTGTACTAGGCCAGCCTTTATGTAGGTGGGAACTAAGGATCTGAACTTAGTTCCTCATGTTTCTGTAGTAAGCACTTACTCAATAAAACACTAACTTAGTCTCTATTATGCTTTCTCTAAGCAATACATTTGTATTGTACAGTTTTAAATTTCTCTGCCCATGGTGAGCTACCCATTAAACATCTCTAGATAGCTAATGGTTCAATTAGAAAATAAATATGTTTAAAGATTTTTGTAGGAAACAATTATATTAAACTGCAATAAACTATCACCAAATTCAGAAGAGAGAGAAAAAGTAAATCCTATTATATATATTAAGCTCAAGTCAAAGAAAAGCTAGTTATAAGAATATTAACTTTTCTAAAAAAATGTCCATTTCTTTTGCATTTTCCAGTTTTGTGGCATACAGGCTTTTGTATTAAGATCTAATGATTCTCTGAATTTCCTCTGTGTCTCTGGTTATGTCCCCTTTTCATTTCTGATCTTATTAATTTGCGTGTTCTCTCTCTGTCGTTTGATTAGTTTGGATAGGGGTTTGTCGATCTTGTTGATTTTCTCCAAGAACCAACTTTTTGCATCTGGCAATGGATGGAGATAGAGACAGAGACCCACATTGGAGCACTGGACTGAGCTCCCAAGGTCCAAATGTGGAGCAGAAGGAAGGAGAACATGAGCAAGGAAGTCAGGACTGCAAGGGGTGCACCCACCTACTGAAACGGTGTGGCTGATCTAATGGGAGCTCACCAAGGCCAGCTGGACTGGGATTGAAAAAGCATGGGATAAATGTGGACTCTCTGAACATGGCGGACAATGAGGGCTGATGAGAAGCCAAGGACAATGGCACTGGGTTTTGATCCTACTGCATGTACTGGCTTTATGGGAGCCTAGTCTGTTGGGATTCTCACCATCCTAGACCTGGATAGATGGGGGAGGACCTTGGACTTCCCACAGGGCAGGGAACCCTGACTGCTCTTCGGACTGGAAAGGGAAGGGAGAGGGGAGTAGGGGATGGGGGAGGGGGGAAGGGGAGGGAAAGGGAGGCGGGGAGGAGGCAGAAATTTTTAATAAAAAAAAAAGAATATTAACTTTTATTTGAAAAATACCATAAGTTTTATATTCAATGAAATTAGAAGTCTTGTTAAGATTCTCTAGAAATCTAGAGAAAATTGTGCTATCATCATACATACTGTGACTTGATAGGAAGAATCTGCGATAGGATGACACTGTTTGGAACACTCAGCGCCTTCAAATTGTTGGTTATATTGGATAGCTTTCAGTGAAAGTTTTCAGCTTTAATTACAACAGCTATTTTTTTCACCAGGTCAAGAGGCTATGAATTTGATAGTGAGAATCAAGTTGCTGCCAGGCCTTAATTTAAAAAAATCAAATTATGGTCTCTTCAATGACATTCCTGACCATTTCCTCAAACTAAAATCTCCAGATGCAGAAGTTATTTCAGTCCCCATAAGACATGAAAATGAAGAAAAATTCTAAGTCATAAAATGAATGGGCACATAGAAAATATAATGTTCTCAAGTAACAAATGGCTTTTATAAAATTCAACTCTTGCTTGATAATGTTCATCAGAAATTCTTACGGGTCATATAAGGAAATATTTTATCATTCACTCCAAGAACCTTTAAGCAAAATTAAATTCCTGACTGGAATTATAAATGACTGGGCATTAAGAATCTTAATTTTTATTAAAAATAAATTTCTAAAAGGGGTGGGGAATGAAATTTTAAAAAAGCATTTCTCATTTTGAAATAGATAAGGGATAATATAGAATAATAATGAAATATTCTCACAAGAACATTTTTATCTTAGTAGGTCTGTTAATAAAACTCTTGTCTTCAATGATAATAATTTGAATTGTTTGATTAAATGTTGAATTGCATGCTTAAATGTAATAACATATATTCATTACATGACACCAAGTAAAGTAACCTAATTTTTTTTAAATATTTATTTATTTATATTTATTATGTATACAACATTCTGTCTGTATGCCTGAAGGCCAGAAGAGGGCGCCAGACAGCTCCACAGATGGTTGTGAGCCACCATGTGGTTGCCGGGAATTGAACTCAGGACCTTTGGAAGAGCAGGCAATGCTCTTAACCACTGAGCCATCTCTCCAGCCCCAAGTAACCTAATTTTAAGACTGACAAATTACTTATTTTCTTTTACATTAAAATGATTAATAACTAAGGTTACTAATAAAATCCTGCAGACTTTGAAAATCATCATAATATGATAGACACGCTTGTGATTTGAGGATTGAAGCTGTATATCAGAGAGAGGGTAATGGGAAATCTCTGTCAATGATCTTTAAGAAGTGGGACCAGGTAAGGGTGTGACCTTTTGGGTACCTGAAAAAAAAAACGCTGGGCCACCCAGAGTTCTCTCTGTCTCTCTGTGGTTCCCACGCTGCACAGTTGAGCTTGGACTTCTTGTTCCTGTTTTGTGAGTTTGACCCTTATAATAAAGAAAAATATAACTGGTTTATCTTGGAGTTATCCCAGTACTCTTCTACTGGCATCATTCAGCAGTTGGCACTCAACATGGGGCTTGGGGATTTGGTTCCGCCATGGCTCCAGCCAGCCACCACCAGGCTGCATGTGGTACATTTGGGTATTTGAGTATTTGGGCACCGACCATACTCTTGGGGTGGCCCTGGGTAGCCACTCTGCAGCATCATCTGGCATTGGTAGCATTTCAGAGCCACTCATGGTCCCCCAGACACCTGCGCCACTGGCAGACTGCAAGGCTGGCTGTGACAGGCTGTCTTGTGGGTCCAGCTTCCCCTGCACACTACAGAAGCTAAGGCAGGACACTGGATTTCCCGGTGTCTCTGTTGGCATTGCTTCCTCGCTGTCCCTGCACTGCTTCTGACAATCAGGAATCTCCAAAGGACAAACAGTCTGCAATTTGCACTGAATAACTGCTTTTAATCTAAGCATATTTTTCAATATCTAAAGCACTGAAACCAATCTGAACTGGTTAAGCTAGCCATGTGGCTACAACTGTGAGACGTAGCGGCCAGTAACAGTTATTGCACCCACTCCAACTCATTACAGGTGAGATTTATAAGGTCAGATTTATAATTTAAAATGTCAAGATGACAGATAATTTAACAACTCAAGAGGTCAACAGCTTTTTTTTACTTATACCATGGATGGTATTATGCAAGGTTTATGTGATTTCCCTTCAATATCCCTATATTTGATTCTAGGGATTAGCTTTGCCTTTCATATTTTCTCTTTTTTTTTTTTTTTTTTGGTTTTTCGAGACAGGGTTTCTCTGTGGCTTTGGAGCCTGTCCTGGAACTAGCTCTGTAGACCAGGCTGGTCTCGAACTCACAGAGATCCGCCTGCCTCTGCCTCCCGAGTGCTGGGATTAAAGGCGTGCGCCACCATCGCCCGGCTCTTTCATATTTTCTCAAACAAATGGTTTAATAATAAAGCCACATCTATCATCTTGGAAATGATAGAGCCAAATCTATCATCTTTACAGACTGATAATGACCAGCTAAAGGGAAAATCAGCACTCTGGAGAAGAATGTGACCAATTTGGTGGAAAAACCCCAGTCAGTGATGGAGGGTGCTGAGACATTGCCTGAGAGAATTGATGCCATTGAATTTATTAATCAGAATATTATGAACAGTTATGATAGATTGAAAGATAAGGTGAAATGGCAGAGATGTCTCTCTCACCCCACTGTTAAATAGAAAGTATATGGTATGTATTTACATCACTCTTAAGTCACAGAAACACATTTGTCTAAAATGATACATGACATGTTCATTTGATAGTGTAAATGTGCCAACATGCTCCATAGACATTAGGGGAATCCTAAATAATTTTATATTTCATTAATTTTATAGTATTTTTTATTTAAAGTAACAGATGAGTAATACTCATTTTGCATAATTTGAGTTTATAAATTTTTTGATTGTTGTTGCATTTATTTTTTTTCTATCAAGTATCAGTTAATTATCTCTTAGTTCTAAACCAACCAAAGTTTTATGGTATATAAATAGTAGATAAATATGTCCCATAAAACATCTGATTACAAGGTGGCACAATATTAAAATCATGCAAAGCCACTGAATGATGCGGGAAGTCCTTCTGTCTATGTGTTGCTTTTATTGGTTAATGAATAAAGAAACTGCTTTGAGCCTACAATAGGATAGAACAGAGCTAGGCGGGGAAAACTAAACTGAATGCTGGGAGAAAAGAAGGCAGAATCAGAGAAGCCATGTAGCCCTGCTGGAGACAGACACCAGATAGAACTTTACCCAGTAAGCCACAGCCACATAATGATACACAGATTAATGAAATGGTTTAAATTAAGATATAAGAGCTAGCCAATAAGAAGCTAGAGCTAATAGGCCAAGCAGTGATTTAATTAATACAGTTTCTGTGTGTTCTGAGCAGCTGTTAATAAACAAGCGGCCTCTAACAACAACTGAAAATAAGGACATTAAAAGTGCATTTCCCCAGATGTCAGCAGGCTCCATGTACCCAAAGACTTCAATGAACAATATCTTACACAAAATTTTAAACTTATTTAAAACATTATTGTTTTAAATTTGTGATTTTGTTTTGTAACTCAATTGTATGCTTTGCAACTATGAATGATAACGTAGAGTTGCAATGTCAAAAGAATGAACTGGCCTGGGAGCCTTTCCTAGGCTTTCCAACTAGGGATTTTCAAAGTTCCCATAGTGTGCAACACCAGCCAGAGTTTTCCGAGGCACCAAGTGTATCTTCATCCTGATAAATGCTGCTTATAACCAATAGCAAAGCATATGCCATCTAAGTGAATGTGTATTGTTGGCTTGAACATGGCATGTCATGATATTATAGTAATCTTGGACCCATGGAAATAGTGAACTTTTCCCTAGGTCAGGCTAGGTAGAATGGCATGATCTCTCAAAGGTCCAAGCATAGATGATGGCAGAGTGTGCACAAAGTACCAAGTGTAGCTTTCTCATTCTGTTTGATTGCATCTTGAGACCATTCCCCTATAAGTCTACAAAGATGAGATAACTCACCTCCTTGTTCAGCTCTATTTAATGGACCCACTTCCTCCTCCAACTCTATATATAATAGACATACTGAGTTTCCAGGTTGCTGTTGAGCCTCCATCAGAGCCCATGGCCCACCAGATCTCAGCTTTTCTGTCTATATGACTGTTGTTTCTTCATTTCCTGTCAGCCATAAAGCCTGCACTTTGTGACATTCCTTTGTTATCTATGTTTTGTTTTGTTTTCTTTTGTTTGGTTTTTGGTTTCTCGAGACAGGGTTTCTCTGTAGCTTTGGTGCCCGTCCTGGAACTAGCTCTTGTAGACCAGGCTGGCCTCAAACTCACAGAGATCTACCTGCCTCTGCCTCCCGAGTGCTGGGATTAAAGGCATGCACCACCACCGCCCGGCTGTTATCTATGCGGTTATTTTATTCCCTACCCAAAGCATCTCAAAAACACTGAGCGTCACACATAATCTGGTGCAGGAGAATTATCTGTATTCTATCAATCATGTTTTAAATAAATGCTGAGTGGCTGGTAGCCAGGCAGGAAGTATAGGCAGGAAAACTAGACAGGAAGTAGAGGAGGAACAATAAGAACAGGAGTATTCTGGGAAGAAAGAAGCTCTTCCCACAGTCCTGCCTAGACCATGGAAGAAGCAAGATGTTACCTACACCACTGAAAAATATACCAAGCCATGTGGCTAACATATACTAGAATAATGGGCCAATATAAGTTATAAGAGCTAATACAAAGCCTGAGCTAATGGGCCAATCAGTTTTATAACTTAAGGAGATCTCTGTGTGATTTTCTTTGGTGACTTACTGGCTATGGGAACTGGGCAGGACATAAACCCCAAAAAGCAAGCCCTCATGTTACAACAATCTCTCTGATGAGTTGGGTTCACTAAGCTTGTTGTGGTGGAAACTGTCTTCTTAATATGCTTTCTTCTAGAGTCTGGTGTTTTGTTCTACATAATGTTCAAAATGATAATTATATTTAAAATCTCCTTATGCAAATTACTGTGGTTATGTCTGAATGGATGCTAAATATATCCCCCAAATTTCTTCCTCTCTTTCTGCAAAGTGTATGCTTATTTCCCTTGGCAGGGATTAAAGTTAAGGCATAAGAATCAGATTACCTAAAATAGAATCTGATTCTTTGATTTATTCCTCAACAATGTTTTATATATTATTTTCTTAGAAGCTGCATTTTTCTTGAAGAGTTGTTAAAAATAAATATGTCATTTTATGTGAGGTGCAATGTATAGTTCTATTAAAAGTAGAAGTAGGGAACTTAGATTTCTTCTACTTGATTATTTCTTCCTCCTCCTCACTGGGTCAATTACAGAACAGATGAATGTATAAATTCAGGTGCTTAGTGGGAGGCTATTTGTTTGTTCCCAGTTGCCCTGACCCAAAATATTCATACAGAAACTGCTAAGTACAACACTACTTGGCAAATACTCTTGTGTATTCCTAGAAAGCTTATACAACTTAAATTCACCCATTATTATTCATCTGTATATCACCACGTGGCTGTGGCTTACTGGCAAGTTCTGGAGCATCTATGTCCAGTAGTGGCTACATGGCTTCTCACTGACTCCACCTTCTTTCTCCCAGCATTCAGTTTAGTTTTCCTGCCTATCTCTACTCTGTCCTATCACAAGCCAAAGCAGTTTCCTTATTCATTAACCAATAAAAGCAATGCATATACAGAAGGCCTTCCCACATCAGGTGCTATGTATTTAAACATATAATTAACAATCTAACTTCAATATTGTAGTAATATGAGCGGTGGGGCTGTGTCCCGGCACCCCGGCAGCCTGACTAGCTTATGCCCCAAAATAACAACACACAAATTGTATTCTTTTAAACAGTGCTTGGCCCATTAGCTCTAGCCCTTACTGGCTAATTCTGATATCCCGATCAACCCATCTCTAATAAACTGTGTAGCACCGGTCTTACCGGGAAAGATTCAGCATGTCTGACCTGGTGGCTTGTTTCATAGCGTGCGTCTGCCTCAGAGAGCAGAGCTATCATGTCTGCCAGGGAGAGGGGAGCATGGCGTTTCTGAGCTCACTTCCTCTTCCTCCCAGCATTCTGTTCTGTTTACTCCACTCACCTATGTTCGAACCTAACAGGGCAAGCAGTTTCTTTATTTAATTAACCAATGACCTTCCTCTATCACAATATTTATTTTTAATGGGGTATTTTCTTCAAGTATTTTTCATCTCCTCATTTCTTGTAGTGTGCATGATTTTGCCTTTGAAAAGACCCTCTAAATTACTTCTTGAAAAATGTGTCTTCAAGATGAAACTACCACAGAGGTCATATCTTACCTTTGCCAAGAACACACAGGTAATCATAGCAAAATGTATAATGATTTAGAGCAAAAGTTAGAACATGAATATTTTTTCTGTATATTGTCTTCAATTTTCAACATACAAAACTAGCCTGAAATATAAAATTACCACACCATCTGTAATCAGGGATCCTGTGTTATATCCTGTGACATGGAGAGAGAAGGAATCACAGAGCTAACATGTCAGGCTTGTGAGGGGGTGAGGCAGAACTGAGGACATCAGCAGTTTATGCTCCATGGACGGCTTCTGCCTGCTGACAGAGTAAACACTGCTCACTACCCCAGATCGCCCTGCTCTCCTCTTTCTTAATTAGATTGCTAATGAGCTAATGTTTGCAGTGGACTGTGACATTAAAACAATGTGTTGTCTACTGTGATAGCTAAACATTTTCACTAGACAGATTTGTGTTTCACTCTCACTGTGATGTCTCTTTTTCTATTTGTAACAGAATAAAAAGGACAGCTTCAAAGAGGTTCAGGTGTCTGGTGGGGGAATAAATAAACACTCCCAGCATGCAGAACAATTAAATAATCTCACACTGATGGGTTGTGAGGCAGACACAGGAACCACAATAACTACTCTCAGTAGACAGAGCAAGAGGGTTCAGGGAAATTTCTGCCTAGTAGCCTGGCTCAGAAGGCCAAGTGATCCCATGCCTGTCATTTGAAACCACGAGTACTGAGACTTTCCTTCTCTATGCCACTGGAGGAAGCTCTCCAAGCAATTTTGAGGCAATAATGATGAGGTTTGTTGTTGCCAATAAATTTAACAATAGAACAGTGAATGCACAGATACATTCTTTTTCCAGCAAATGCAGAGTAGGCACTAGTTCCTAAGCCACAGTGACACTGTCATGAGTTCTGTAATTCTATCTCAGCCTGGCATATTTAATTTCTCACTCTTATTTTATTTTTATTTTATTTATTTATTTTTTAAAATTTATTTATTAAAAATTTCCACCTCCTCCCACCCTCCCATTTCCCTCTCCCATCTCCCTCCCCCTTGCTCTCTAATCCTAAGAGAAGTCAGGGTGCCCTGCCCTGTGGGAAATCCAAGGCCCTCCCACCTCCATCCTTGTCTAGGAAGGTGTGCATCCAAACACACTAGGCTCCCAAAAAGCCAGTACATGCAGTAGAATCAAAACCCGGTGTCATTATCATTGGCTTCTTTGTCCGCCTTTGTTGTCAGCCACATTCAGAGAGTTCAGTTTGATCACATGTTCATTCAGTTCCAGTCCAGCTGACCTTGGTGAGCTCCCATTAGATCAATCCCACTGTCTCTGTGGGTGGACGCACCCCTCGCTCTTATTTTATTTTTTAATAATAATCCTTATAAATAATAAAACATTACTATTTTCTTAAACATTCATCTGATAAAGATGACTTTGGGCAAATTAAAATAATACCTTTTGCAATATATATATATATATTATTAGATATATACTTACAATATATATGCTGTATACTTACAATTATATTTATAAGTATAATTATATATAATTACAATACAAATATACATATTTCACAGGATATTATTTTACTTATAATTAATGTATAGTAATATAGTAATTTAATTATAATTATAATTAAAATATAAAATATTAAATAAGAAGATTAAGGAAACATGTAATGTATTTTATGGAAAGATGGGCTACCTCTGAACAATGAATATAGTGGTCATGAGAATCAGACCCTGCAGCAGTCATGGAGGAACAATTGACATGTGATGTAAGTGCTGAAAGTAGCTTATAGGAAGAAAATTGTCTTAGCCTTGAAGATCAGTCAGAAAGGACTTTAACAGACAGAGATTATCCTTGCATCTTCTAGTAAAAGAGTCATGAGGAGAAAGCCAGGACAAAGGAAACCTTAATGGGCTGGATAGAGTAGCAGATGAACCTATTTTGGGAAGCCCTCCTGGCCATAGGTTACAGCTTACCATAGCCTGATAGCAAGCTTGGCAACATGAAGGACTCTCCCCAGTGAGGCTTTCTGCTCTCTATTCTCTCTACCTGGCCTTATCTGGATCATGCTTCTAAGCAAGGATGCCTAACTTATCTCAAGGATGATCGTTGACATAGTTCCCTGCAAATGTTCTTCCCCTGGTGACCACGTGGTAATTAAGTAACATGCTCTAGCTATGTTCATAGGGCCATGGTCCCACTAAAACAGCTTTATGATAGCAGCATGCTATTGAATGCAAATTAGGTGATTTCTCAGCTAATGTTGCCATATATGTGTATATTCCATGCACTCCAGAATATATTTGAGTTGTCTCACTGAAGTCATGTCTATCCTGTCCACAACCATCTGAATTCTGTTTCCCACTTCTGCTCCATCCACCATCAGGGACCTGTGACCAATGAAGAAGAAAGAGACTCACAAAGCAACTTGACACTTACCAGAAAGAAGAATGAAACCTTAAGACCAAGGTTAAAGATGAAGTTTAGAGATAAAGGGGAACTCAGTGGTAAGCATCAGTTCTGTACTTCTTACATGAATTCCATTAATATTTGGGGATCATTAAATTTGAGGAGACAAGTCAGATTCTGGGCTTACCTATAAAATTTGAGGAGAGGAGCTCAATATTTTAGGAAAAAAACATGCTTTAAATGTGAAAGTTATAGTAAAAAGAAGCATGGTGGCAGTTGTCCTTTAACAAGTGACAGAATGGCAGGGTTCAATTTTTGAGACACTTGAAAAGATTCTATCAGTTTTGAATAGAAAAAGTAGCTCAGATTTGGTAACATCACACTTACATAAAAATAAATGAACAATGCCTCACTGAAGAAGTGTCAGAGACTGCAAAATAACAACTAAATCTCTGAGGCATGAATTATCTAACAAAGGAAAAGAGCATGTCAAAATCTACATGATCACCTCAGTTGTTAAACAGCTCCTCATGGAAAAGCATGTTTGTAATCCTGCATTGAAACTCAACAAATTTAGACATCATCTGGTTCTAAGAAATGACAGGAATTTGTCTACCCTGGGGAAATCGCTCATTGTCATTTCATGGCTTGAGTTAAAAGTTTAGCAAAGAACAAGCATAAATGTTACACATTCCCTCAGAGTACAGTTCAGCTATGGGTAACAAAGCACAAAAATGTGGTTCTTGAAGAAAAAATGATTGAGCACAATGCTATTAGGAAAGCAGGGTACTGTCAGTTAGCGTGTATGTCTATAATCTTAGTACGCTGTGCCAAGGCGCAAAGTAAAATTTCTCTTAGACCTCTCT
>JABTXL010004107.1:1212516-1224864 GCA_025134845.1 Neodon shergylaensis
TCTCTCTCTCTCTCTCTCTCTCTCTCTCTCTCTCTCTCTCTCTCTCTGTGTGTGTGTGTGTGTGTGTGTGTGTGTGTGTGTGTGTGTGTGTGTGCAGGTATACATGGGAACCAGAAAAGATGCTGGATTTCCTGAATCTGGAATTAAATGTGGTTATGAACTATCCAGTTTAGTTGCTGGGAGCTCAACTGGGATGCTCTACAAACACAGCAAGTGGGGCAATCCGTTGAATTATTTTTTCCAGAGTACCAAATCACAATTTTGAGGGTAAGTTGGACTATATAATACGCCTCTACATCAAAAACTAAAACACAATGACTTAGTTACTTTCTTATTGCCCTGACCACCATGGCCAAGGCAACACATAGAAGCAGAGATTGGGGGAGGGCAGTTAATATTTTCATGACAATAATGGTGGGGAGCATGACAGCAGAAAGACATGATGATGGAGCAGTATCTGGGAGCTCACATCTTCAGACACACCCAGGAGTCAGAGAAAGCTTATCGGGAATGGTGTGGGCTTTGAAAACCAAAAGCTTTTTCCTGTGACATACGTCCTCCAGCAAGATCACATGTGCTAATCCTTCCCAGACACTTACACATGGCAAAGGTGAAGAGAATGCTTTCCAAACACACACACACACGGCAAAGGTTAAGAGAATGATGATGAAGAATACTTCAAAACAAACTTAGTATATAATCTTGGGAGGTGTGGGTGAGAAACGATTCCTCTTTATAATGAATGTGTTCTGACAGTCTTTGAGTACAAACCAGTATTACTGTGGAAGAGGACATTTCCAGAGACTTGCCAGGATGGATGATGCTTAAACAATCTCACAGAATTGGAAAATAGCCTAGTGTACAGACCCAAGATCAGTTAGATCTTTCATAGCATCTTCTACAGGGCAGAGCATCTCATGGCAAGGAAGGTTAAGATACAGAAGGAACCAACCCTGGATTCACATCCCTATGCTGTGCCTTTTCTTTCAAAACAATCCCCATCATGACACAACATTTGAGCCTCACAATGCAGTATTGAGCATTGGACTTAGAATCACTATGGAGGCAGAGGCAAACCTGGATACTCACATGACAGATTTTGAGTGATGATTACACAAAGGACAGAGGCCACCCTGAGTGTGGTTATTTAAACCCCACGAACTGGAGTCTTGGTTATAAGAAGAGAAGAAAGTGGGTAGAGAGCCTGCATTTATCCCTCTCTTCTCAGTCTGCTGAATTCAAGTCAGCACAGCATCCAAGCTCAGTACAGTAATTTCTGTCTATGCTTAGTGAAGTTTCTAGCAATGGCTGAAAATAAAAAGTGAGGCATTAGATGTGAAAAACACGTGGTTTGGTAAGAAAGGGATCATGACTGGGGTTAAACTTCTTCTCCAGACAGATCAGACTATAAATGTTAAAGTTTAACTAATTAAATTGTCACTTAAAGAACCAGAGGCACAGTAAGTACCAAGACAATAAGATAGATACCATGTGGCTAAAATGTCACCGATTTACACTCCACAGTACACTGATATTTTAAGTCATTTCATGTGAAAATAAAACAGGAGATCTAGGACATTGTGCTTGAGAAACGATGCAGAAGGAATTGTTTTTTCAGTTCAACCAGAAGTGCTGTGAGAGAACATTGTCTCTGAAGTTAGCAGCAACAGTTAGCTTCATCTACATAGTTACAGTTCTTAAGAAAGAAAAACACTAAGTGAGGGCTCACAGAGGCTGGCTCTAAAGTTCCAGAAAGGTGCTGAGGCCATGGTGGATTCCCACATACAGCTCCTGAGTGGGCTGTGCTCAAAGCTGTGCAAATGAAGCATACGTTGCAGTGAGCATACAGGAAAATGAGGATACCTAAAGCATAGCATGCTCTCCTCAGAAAGCTATGGGTTCCCGAGGAGCTAGCCCGAGAGAGAGAGGTACCAAGTGCCACAGGCAGCAGAAACGGTAGAGGATTGCAAAGTCCTCTGGGGCAGCACCCACCAGGCTTTGGTCTTATTACAGTTCTCTTTTCCAGGTCCTCTGCTCCTCGTGTTTAGAACCAGAATATTTATATTATTAATTACTGGAAGTGGATGATATGTCTTTTGATTTTATAGAGGTCTTCACCTAGCAGGTGGCGTTGATTCTTACATGAGACTTGAATTGTTTTTATTTGTAAGACTTTCTAATTTCTGGTTGTGGGCATTTTGTATTTTGGTGTGGCCATGAGCCTATAACAGAATGGCATTAAATTGTATGGATTAAGGTACTGAGTGTGGATGCCAAATTGCCAAGATGTCAAGGTTGACAGTTAATCAGCTAGAGTAGGCTTGCTCTTCAGCAATATAACCAATTTTCAAATGGTTAGTGATATGGTAAGTGACTTTGTTCCACCTTAATTAATATGCAGAGATATATGTCACACAGTCCAGGAAGAGGACATATATCTGGCTTAGCTTTTTGGCCTCTAGACAAGTACAGTATTAAATCAAATTAGAAATGAATCACTCTGAGTGCACAGCATGAATCTCTAAGGACCCTTAAATAATGAGATTAGTTTTTCATTTGTAATGGAGAAAGGCTTTTTTCCTTACAGAGGCAATAATAGTGAAACAAAGATCTATTGGTAAAAATCCTCAGGGTAAAGTCAAGTTAACATGGACCATCTTCCAGGGACATTGAATTCAAGTGGCGATTAGCTGTTGTAGTGATATATCATTTGTATTTTAATAGATAAAGCTTGCCTGAAATACAGAGAGTAAACCAGCCACACTGGTCATCCATACAGACCAGGTAGTGGTGCCACACACCTTTAATGCCAGTAGTCACACTGGTTAGCCATAGAGGTCAGGCAGTAATGGTGCATGTCTTTAATCCCAGCACTAGAGAGGAATATAGGATTTCAGGAAACAGGTCTCAGCTCACTCTCATTCAGAAGATTCATGGAGGCAGTATTGCCATTTTGTTCTGAGGTAGAGGTAAGAGTCAGTGGCTGGGTGCTTTGTTTCTCTGATCTTCAGGTTGAACCCCAATACCTACCTCTAAGTTTCTATTATTCATGATACATTTGGCACCCAAAGTTTGGTGTACAAATTAACATAAATGCTACAGACACAGGCCAAATCTGCACATGAGGCTCCCTCTGGAGCTACACGTGGGGCTATAGCCCCACCAGGACAGGCCTTCTTTTCTTTTTTCTATGAGCCTCTGAGCAAGTTTTGGATTCTTCTGTTGTAGCCTTCAGGCAATCCCCAACTCATGTGCTTCTCTGAACAATCTGCTGTGTGTTTTTCAGACAGTTGACTCTCTATTTCCAGTACTGTAGCTCTGTAGTAGAGTTTGAAGTCAGGGATTATGATGTCTCTAGAAGTTCTTTTATTGTACAGGATTGTTTTGGCTATCCTGGGTTTTTGATTTTCCATATGAAGTTGAGTATTATTCTTTTGAGGTTTGTAAATAATTTTGCTGGGATTTTGATGGGCATTACATTGAATCTGGATTGCTTTTGTGATAAGACTGCCATTTTTACTATGTTAATTCAAGCTACCCAAGAGCGTGGGAGATCTTTCCATTTTCTGGTGTCTTCTTCAATTTCTTTCTTCAAACATTTAAAGTTTTTGTCATACAGGTCTTCCATTTGTTTAGAGTAACTCTGAGATATTTTATGTTATTTGTGGCTATTGTGAAGGGTAATGTTTCTCTGATTTCTTTCTCCGTCTATTTTTCATATGTGTAAAAGAGGGCTACTAATTTTTTGAGTTAATCTTCTATTCTGCTATACTACTGAAGGTGTTTATGAGTTGCAAAAGTTCATTGGTAGAATTTTTGGAGTTGCTTATATAAACTATCATATCATCAGCAAATAGTGAGAGTTTGACTTCTTTTCCATTTGTATCCCCTTGATCTCCTTTTGTTGTCTTATTGCTCTAGCTAGAACCTTAAGAACTATATTGAATAGCTATGGAGACGGTGGACAACCTTGTTTTGTTTCTGATTTCAGTGGGATCACTTTGAGTTTCTCTCCATTTAGTTTTATGTTGGCTGTTGGCTTGCTGTATATTGCCTTTATTACATTTAGTTATGTTTCTTATGTCCCTGCTCTCTCCAAGACCTTTATGATGAAGGAATGTCGTATTTTGTCAAAGGCTTTTTCAACATCTAATGAGATGACCATGTGTGTTTTTTTCCCAATTTGTTTATTTGGTGAATTACATTGACAAATTTTTGTATGTTGAACCATCCCTGCATCTCTGGGATGAAACTTACTTGAACACATTTGCACAGGAGAACACTACCTAAATATAACCCAGTAGGCCAGACACTGAGAGCAACAATTAATAAATCGGACCACCTGAAACTGAGAAGCTTCTATAAAACAAAGGACATGGTCAACACGACAAAATGGCATCCTTCACAACTGCAAAAGATCTTCCCCACATCAGATAGAAGGCTGATCTCCAAAATATACAAAGAACTCAAGAAACATCACATCAAAAAAAATCATCCAATAAAAATGGGATACAGTACTAAACAGAGAAATTTCAACAGACAAATTCAAAGGGCATAAAGATACTTAAGGAAATACTCAATATCCTTAACCAAATGCAAGCCAAAACAACTCCAAGATTCCATTTTATACCTGTAATAATGGCCAAGATCAAAAACACAATTACCAGCTTATTCTGGAGAGGATGTGGAGTAAAGGGAACAGTCTCCATTGATTTTGGGAATACAAACTGGTACAGCTGCTTTGGATATCAGTATAGTGTTTTCTCAGAAAATTGGAAAACAATGTACCTCAAGACTCAGCAATACTGCTATTGAGTATATATCCAAAAGACAAGTTATACTAGAAAGTAAATTAGGTACAAGAATCTGGACTCACCAAGATAGGATATATAAGGAATATTTTCTCTGAATTTGTCAAATGCAAATAGCCTAGACATTGTTGATGTATTATTTATTGCATGTATATACTGTATATGGTCATTGTACTTACTTTATATAGTTTTTCTTACATTAATTTTACCGTTTTTTGTTTTAGACAAGATAGGGGGAATGTAGTGATATTTTATTGGTATTTTAATAAATAAAGCTGAGGGCCAGAGAACATAACAGCCATGCTGGTCAGCCATACAGACAAGGCAGTCAGACAAATACCTTTAATCCTAGTAGTCACATTAGTTAATTATAGAGGCTGAGTGCTTGTAGTGCATGCCTTTAACCCCAGCAATAGATAGTAACATCAGATAGGCAGAGACAGGTCTCATCTCAGTGCCATTCTGAGAATTCATGGGGGCAGGATCACCATTTCAGTCTGAGATAGAGGTAAGAGTCAGTGGCTTGCTCCTTTGCTTTTCTGATCATCATATTGAGCCTCAGCACCTATCTCTGGGTTTTTATTAATTGTGCTACAAGTCATATCTTTGTAGAAAGTATGATAGCAAAAATAAGAGGCTAAGTAATTTAAAGTATAAGTGTTAAGTAAGGTAGAATCAGTGTCAAAAGCTCTAGGACATGGTGATAATTGTTACATATTCACAATCCATAACCCTGAACAGCCTACACTGTTATTCATTACTCCTTATCATTGTTTTCATCATTAGATTTTTCATTAGCATTTTTTAAACAGTCTATCCCATATGCTTTTCCAATATGACCTCAGCTCTTTGACAAGCACTCAGGTGTTCTGTTTGTTTCTGAAGTGTATAGATATCAGGTACTTGGCATTGGACGTTATCAGGATCCTTTAAATCTTATCTTTGTCATGTATCAATCTTGATTCATGACAAATACAATAATTTGTAATGCCACTTATTATTTCTTATTCAATAAACCAATGTAAAAATTAAAGAATATTTCATTTGCCAAAATATCATGATTTGATCTTTAGAGAAATGTTCTCTAAATAGAAAAAAAATTCCAAAAATTTATGTGAAACTGGCATAAAATGAAGTCTATGAATTGCAGTTTATTCTTGTTTTTGACATATCCATTAAATTCTCCTGAAATACCATCTTTATATTAAATGTTTAAATAATACTTAAATAGAAATGGTCCACACAATGATGAAATTACTCATGGAGTTCAGTTAAATACATAGTTTTGCTATAGCAACAAGGAGGGTGGTGCATTTGCTTGGATATTTTTCAGAATCTTTTTAGCAAAACATAAGCTCAATTTTTTCATCCTTACTTAGAAATAATGTGGATCATGGATCTTTATTCACATGGACACTGACCTCTTTTACACACAGATGATCTTTGCTGTGATAAAGAATCTGACATGAAGATAAATGACTATAATTAGCTTTCTTGTTAGTTTTTATTGAATGTTATTCTCTTATCGTGGCTGATTTATCTGTTTCATTCTCTGGTGTTACATGTAGTTTCCTGCCAGGCACCAGAGGGAGGAAAATGAAGTTATGTTGAAAATCTCTTAAGTTCAAAATCTAGAGCAAGCTGTTTTCTAGAATGATGTCTACCTGACAAATGTCCTTGCCTTTGCTCAAGCCTGTGAAGGAAGGGTCTGTGCTATTGTATAGAACATTTATAAAACACAGGAATCAATCTGTATATCCTAAAACAAAGAAAAATTTCATGTATCTAGAAAACTCTTTAAAGCTCTGTATTAAATTCTCTCTCTCTCTCTCTCTCTCTCTCTCTCTCTCTCTTTATTTCTCTCTCACACACACACTCACACATACACATATACAAACACACACACATACTTCTGCAGAGGATTGGAACAGAGTATGGACAAGGGTATCAGTTGAGTAACTTAAGAGATTGTTGAAGATCTGAGTTTCCTCTACCACTCAACATAGCGAACTGAGAATAAATATAAAAAAGCATGCTCAGGATTGAGGAAATCTATGATCCACATATACATTAGCTGAGGGCAGACATTTCTTCATTTCCTTCTTTTTTTCCTTTCTTGTCATTCTCCTCCTCCTTCTCCTCCCTTCCCAACCTTCCACTGACTTACTCACCAATTCCTGTCTTCTTCCTTTGACAGATGAGCAAGCGTTTCTCTGTCTCCCAGGATGGCCTTAAACATCTGGGCTCAAGAAGTTCATCCTCCTGAAAACTAGGACAACAGTGCATGTGTATTCCACCACAATTGTGTGAATTTGCTTTCTTCAGGCCTCAAAAAAACTGTTCAACTCCAAGAATTTTTCAGAACCCTGCAAGAATTCTATTTACTTGTTTATTTTTTCTGATAAACTCTGTGACTATTCCCAAGTGTGATCTAGGAAAAAATGCCCCAGTCTTCTAACTCATATGTGCCTAGGTGAAAGTTTTTTGAGATTACTGTAATGAAATATTATCTACACTAAGCTATGGACTAGGAAGCTTAGATAAAAGAAATTCTGTTTGTTAACTGAGTAACATGATTTTTGTTAAAGTAAAAACACCTGTAGCATCTCTTAGCAGAAGAAACATGAAAAGAGGGGAGTGAGAGGCATAAAAGTCATTATTGACAAAACTTCACTTTTGAAGAGCTTACCAAAGAAACACTGAATTGAACATGCAGACCTGGGATCCTCTACCAAAGAATGGTTGAAGGAAGAAAACCTAAAATCCAACTCTCGAGCATGTATTCCCCTCTACATTAGGAGACACTAAGAAAGAATGTTACTGTGTTGATGCAATGAGGATAACATCAATTTTGTGTTGTAGGAGGAACAGGCTGAGGAGAGGGCTGCATCCCACTGCCCGGCTAGCTTAACCCCCAAAATAACCACACAGAAATTGTATTAATTAAATTACTGCTTGGCCCATAAGCTCTAGCCTTTTAACTGGCTAGCTCTCACATCTTGATTCAACCCATTTCTAATAATCTGCATATCACCATGTGACTGTGGCTTGCCTGCAAGATTCTAACCTACGTTAGAAGGAGCTCAGGCAGGAGATTCATGGTGTCTGCCATTCTGCCCTTCATCCCAGAATTCTGTTCTATCTACTCCACCCACCTAAGGGCTGTCCTATCAAAGGCCAAGGCAGTTTCTTTATTCAACCAATGAAAGCAACATATAGACAGAAGAACCTCCTACATCAATTTTGAGCCATTTCAGCAAAAAGAATTATGAAAAGTACATATTTGAAATGTTGAATTCAAGTGAGCTTTCTAATTCAATTTGAATACTAATAGATTTTAGCTTCAACTTCTGTAACAATGAAGGTACCCTCTCTAGCAAAGGGAATGACTGTCTGTGAGATCCACTATCATCACTTCCTACTTTTTTCCTTGCTTTTACCTCCTATGTAAAATAATTCTAAAATAGCAATATAAACTTTCTTCTCACCTTGCCTTGTAGGAGGTTTTGCATCACATAGCTTTCACATATTCTCACTGGTTGTGTGTCAAAAGGAAATGAGGAATGAGAGAACAAGCAGAAGACAGAAGAGTATATGAAGGTGGTAAGCTTTTGATATGTGTCTACAGAGGGCTTGATGGTGCAGGGTGGATGACAACATTATTAAGGAAGATCTATTCACACCAAGTACTCCACAGGTAGAGCAAGTACGGTAGAGATGAGAACTCAGAATACAGAGTACTGAAGAAAATTAGGTGTTGGTGAAAGGGATTTCAGAGTGTTTTCCCAGTATATCACCTTATCCCTTAAGGAACGAGAAGAAATCCATAATGTAAAATAATTATAAAGACACTCTTGATCAGGTTTAGTATCACAATACACCGAACAAAGCAATCAAAGGTGCATGAGATGGAGCTGTACCCATTTATTTTGCTGTTGAGAATGGATGAGACTGAATTAACCTCATCTACCCTGAACTGCTCATACATGCTTTATTTTATCTAATGCCCAAAGCTGACATACTTTGTATTTTGCTCACAAAACACTTGGAAAAACTGTATTTGATACTGTTTTGTGTGACTTTTTTTATGTCACCATCTTACCATTATTAAGACTCTTACTTGAATTATAAAATTAGCATGTTCTTTTTATAATTGTATCTTGTGAAAGAAATCAATATATGCATTGCAAACATGTAATTATAGATAGGTATGTGTACATACAGGGTATAAAGTTAAATTACAAATATATAAAGATCTGTGGCTATATAATAAAAAAATAAATCATTGATTACTAACACTCAGATGATAATGCTTCATGGTAAGATCTCTAATGTTATAAGACTCAATGACACACAGAAAAAAGTACTTAGTGTATGCAATTTCCTCTTTCAAGAAACACAAGCCATGCAAGTACTGGCCACCATGAGGTTATAAGACAAAATAGAAAGCATTATCTTCAACACATACTATGATTTTGCAGACTATCAAGGTACATGTTGGGGATAAACTCACTAATTTCTCAGAGTTTAGAAGGATCACTACAGTAGGCAAAAACTGGCTAATTAGATCTGAAGGTAAATAAAATAAATCAACTCACCTAAGTCCTTTTTTATCATGTTTTGTTTATTCTCCCCATGCCCTCTCCAATGTTCTCTAGATGTTACATGTTGTTCTCTCATCATTCTCCCCATCCCACATGGTTTCCATATACAGACAGTTAACTAGCATCCATTTCACAGAATCACAAAAACTCGTGGATCTGGCAAAGAAGTACCTGGCGCCTCACAGGAGGCTGTGCCACCATACAGCCTGACTACATTTCTTTTTTTTTTCTTTTTAATTTATTTTTATTGATTTTATAGAGCTCTACATTTTTCTCTGCTTCCCTCCCTTTCTCTCCTCTCCCCTTCAACCCTCACTCATGGTCCCCATGCTCCTAATTTACTCAGGAGATCTTGTCTCCTTCTATTTCCCATGTAGATTAGATCCATGTATGTCTCTCTTAGGGTCTACATTTCTTTTTTCTTTCTTTCTTTTTTTTGTTCCTACCTCAAACAAAAGTCTAAGGACCCAACCAACTAAGTTCCAGTTCCCTTTATGGAGATAACTTGAGATTGACCCAGGGGATGGTTTGCCTACAGAGTGTTTTGATCTAAGATTTGAGCTTGACATGGTGACTTGCTTTGTCCTAGCAACAGAATGTTTAACTATGAATGTAGCCTGTGACTTACAATTGAATGTCCACTTCCTTGTATCATGTTAACACAGTCTTTTGTATTACTCTTACTTTTTAGGATCATGGGTATTATTTTTTTAATTTTTTATTGAGAAAAAGAAGAAAAAGAAAAGTTTCCGCCTCCTCCCAGCCTCCCATTTCCCTCCCCCTCCTCCCACCCTTCTCCCCCTCCCCCCCACTCTTCTCCCCCTCCCTCTCCAGTCCAAAGAGCAGTCAGGGTTCCCTGCCCTGTGGAAAGTCCAAGGTCCTCCCCCCTCCGTCCATGTCAAGAAAGGTGAACATCCAAACTGGCTAGGCTCCCACAAAGCCAGAACTTGAAGTAGGATCAAAACCCAGGGCCATTGTCCTTGGCTTCTCATCAGCCCCCATTGTTCGCCATGTTCAGAGAGTCTGGTTTTATCCCATGCTTCTTCCATCTCAGTCCAGCTGGCCTTGGGGAGCTCCCAATAGATCAGCCACACTGTCTCAGTGGTTGGGTGCACCCCTCGTGGTCCTGACTTCCTTGCACATGTTCTCCCTCCTTCCGCTCCTCATTGGGAACTTGGGAGCTCAGTCCGGTGCTCCAGTGTGGGTCTCTGTGACTATCTCCATCCATCACCAGATGAAGGTTCTATGGTGATATGCAAGTGGGGGATGGGGAGAGAAAAGTGAGAAGGGGAGGATGAGGGAAACTTGGGGAAACAGGATGATTGGGATAAAGGAAGGTTGGATAGGGGAGCACGGAAGCACAATTCTTAGTTAAGGGAGCCACCTTAGGGTTGGCAAGAGACTTGAACCTAGAGTGGCTCCCAGGAGCCCAAGGCGAGGATAGGGAACCTGAAATGACCCTATCCTATAGCAATGCTGACGAATATCTTGCATATCACCAGGGTCTACATTTCTTAAGTGTAACAGTTGAGCTAGAAATTTGTGATTGATAATTGTAGGAAAAAATGCAACAGCACTGTTGTACTTTCTGAACATTTTTGCTTCCTTCCCCAGCAGCTGAGAATACAGCATGGGTAACCATAGGAACCCTTGGGTTAAATGCTTCATTTGCATCAGCATTTACCTACTGAATTTCTTTGCAAATCCAATGCGGTGCCTGCTGACACCCAGGTCAAAAGGAATTTCTTTCTCTAGAGCTAGTTTAGCAGCCCAAGCCTTTTTCCTGTATCTCTAGGGGTAAGGGCATAAACAGTTAATTTCCTGAACTACAATCTTATGTTAATTGAAACCAAGGTGAAGGGTAAATACAGAATATTAGTAGCTTGTTAGGTTAGAGCAAAAGATCAGTAGACTACACCTTCATGAGTCTGCAGCTAGAGCAGAGTTACCTTCTCTTTGTTCAGTGCCTTTTGCCTGGGGCATCTTTCTTGTCAAAGAGTCCTGTAAATAAATATAGTTGTGGAGGACTACTTTTATGTAGATTGGACTTCAAAAACAAAGGTTTGGCTGAGTGAATGCTTTTGCACCAGGGTTTCATGATGTGGAAAAAAGTATCCAGTGGCCAGTACAAGAAAAGTCAGATTATCTCAATGAATTATTTATACACTGCTGGGATATTATGGAAAGGGAGGAACATTATGATTTTACAAGACGTCTACAGAATTGACAACTAAAGACAAGTGTTCCCGAAGCTCTGCAATCAGGTTCTCCCTGTGGTGTGTCCACACTCTAATCGATTTGTCTAATCTGTCAGCTGTACGTTTGCTGCTAAATACTTATGAACTCCAACAGCAAACTCCAGTTTTTAATCCCTAAACACATATGCATCTACCACAAAAAGAAAGGAGTGAATCTTCAGGTGAAATGACAGCATTTCAGTTTTCTTCTTTGTAGTTAAAACTAAAGCAACAGAATTCTCTAATCTATCCTAAATTGCACTCTGAAAAGCAGATGTTCATAGCTGCCATATTGAATTGTAGTGTGATACTAGCCAGGATTACTGTTTGTTTTCTGTATATGAGTGACAATTGTATCTACAATTTCTTGGTTGTATCAACACTGCTCTCTCCACAAAGGACCTGAGAGTGGAGCTACAGACAGCTTGACCTGTTAAAGCTTTAGGTAAAATCAGCTGAGCTGAGACAGAGATTCAGTCATTATTTTACGCTGTTACATTCATTCCTTTTATCTCTGTCATTATTGTGAAAGACCCCCACTCCAGCTATGCAGCCCCTGTAACGCCATTTCACAAGGCTTAAAACGCCCCACCCGAGGTCAGGGCAAGATCGGAAAGCTTGCCACAGCTTATCTGTGGTTGAACATCTGGTCCTGAGTCAGGGACGGAGAGTATCAGTACCGCCACACACCCTGAG
>JABTXL010004107.1:1224874-1273772 GCA_025134845.1 Neodon shergylaensis
GTCCTGAGTCAGGGACGGAGAGTATCAGTACCGCCACACACCCTGAGCTCTTGCCCCACACACCCTGAGGAACTTGTCCATGAGTTAACCCTGGCCTCATTCAAACTAACCAATAACCATGCATCTCGCTTCTGTGCCCGCGCTTATGCTCCCCTATCCCTATAAAAAGCCCTCTCCCTAGCCTAGGGGCGCGCAAGTCTTCAGAGAGACTTTGTCGCCCTGGGCGCCTGTGTATCCGAATAAAGCCTCTTGCTGATTGCATCCGTACAAGTGGTTTCGACTGATTCCTGGGTGAGGGGTCTCTCCTGAGGGAAGACTCTCCTTGGGGGTCTTTCACTTGGGGTCCCGTCCGGGATTTGAGACCCCACCCAGGGACCACCGACCCACTTTCGGGAGGTAAGCTGGCCAGCACTTTGTTCGTGTCTGCTGTTTGTCTGCTTTGTCAAATGATCTGAACGCTGTGCGACTCGAGTCGTTCCGAATCGGGCGGAACGGAGAAGGAGCTGACGAGCTCGGACTTCTCTCCCACAGCCCTGGAAGACGTTCCAGAGGCGTCTGGAGCCCGATTTTTCGGTGCTCATCCGTCTGAACCCGTCCGTGGTGCCCGACTCTTCGGGGCGCAGCCCTTGTCAGAGGGCTACGCAGTTCTTCCGGGAGACGAGGGATCCGGACCCTCTCTGGAGTCTCCATCCGTATTTTTGCTTTCGCTTTTGCGCCAAAGCCGCGCGGCACGTCTGTTTTGTGTCTGTTTCTCTATTGTGTTTGGTGGAATTGTTTTTGGTTCGCTCCTTCATGAGAAAATGGGACAAACTATAACAACACCTCTAAGTTTAACTTTACAGCATTGGAGCGATGTCCAGGACACTGCCAACAATCGGTCTCTGGAAATCCGGAAAAAGAAATGGATCACTTTCTGCTCATCCGAGTGGCCAACCTTCAATGTGGGCTGGCCACGGGATGGGACATTTATCCTTGACACCATTTCACAGGTTAAAGCTAGAGTGATGGATCCAGGGCCACATGGCCACCCGGACCAGACCGCCTACATCGTCACCTGGGAGGCGCTGGCCACTGACCCACCACCCTGGGTCAAGCCTTTTGTGACCCCCAAATGCCTTGCTCTGACCCCAACAGCCCCTGCCCCTTCCTTACCTCCCCCTCTCCCCTCTACCCCCGCCACATCCTCCCTTTACCCGGCCCTTACCAAGGAAACCCCAAAACGAAAACCCAAACCAGCGTCCTCCAAGGTGCTGCCCCCCGACTCCGACTCCCCTCTCATTGACTTACTCTCTGATGAACCACCCCCATATCAGGGACCGGAGCCTGGGCAGCCAGGGGAAGCTATAGCAGCGGGGGAAGCAAGAGAAGAGCCTTCTGGCAGGCCCTCACTGTCAGAAACTCCCACACCCTCGCCGGTGGCCAGTCAATTAAGAGGCCATCGGGAGCTTCCGCTGGACTCCACCTCGCATGCTCTCCCACTCCGGACGCGGCAAAACGGCCAACCACAATACTGGCCCTTTTCAGCCTCTGATCTCTACAATTGGAAAAATAATAATCCGTCCTTTTCTAAGGACCCAACTGCCCTAATTTCCTTGATTGAGTCTATTTTAGTTACCCACCAGCCTACCTGGGATGACTGTCAGCAGCTATTGCAGGCCCTACTGACCACTGAAGAGAGGCAACGGGTCTTCTTAGAAGCCCGGAAAAGCGTCCCTGGCGAGAACGGCCGCCCCACACTGTTGCCAAATGAAATTGATGCTGCTTTCCCCTTGGAACGTCCCGGCTGGGACTTCACCACGGTTGAAGGCAGAAACCACTTACGCCTCTATCGCCAGTTGCTATTAGCGGGTCTCCGGGGGGCAGCAAGACGCCCCACTAATTTGGCCCAGGTAAAGCAAGTGATACAAGGTCCTGAGGAGACTCCTGCAGCATTCTTAGAGAGACTTAAAGAGGCCTATCGCATGTATACTCCTTATGATCCAGAAGACCCAGGTCAGGCTACCAATGTTTCTATGTCCTTTATTTGGCAGTCAGCACCAGATATCAGAAAGAAATTAGAGAGACTTGATAATCTTAAGGAGAGCTCTTTGCAGGATTTGCTTAAGGAGGCCGAGCGAATTTTCAATAAGAGGGAGACAGCTGAGGAAAGAGAAGAGAGATGGCGTAAGGAGGCAGAACAGAGAGAAGAAAAGCTTAAAAAGGAAGCTGAGGAGAGAGAAAATGCTAGGGAATGAAAACGGAACAGGGAGCTTAGCAGACTGCTGGCCACCGTGGTATCAGGCCAGGATAGGAGAGGAGGTAGAGCAGGGGGAGATTGGAAAGGCCCTCGGGTGGACAAAGATCAATGTGCCTACTGCAAAGAACGAGGCCATTGGGTCAGGGATTGCCCAAAGAGGCCTAAGGGACCAAGGAAACCCAAGCCACAGGCCTCCCTCCTGACACTGGAAGATTAGGACAGTCGGGGCCAGGAGCCCCCCCCCAGCCCAGGATAACCCTTGATGTCGGGGGGCAACTAGTCACCTTCCTAGTGGACACCGGAGCCCAACATTCGGTCCTGACCCGAGCTCCAGGGCCGCTCAGTGGTCGCTCCGCATGGGTCCAGGGAGCCACAGGTGGCAGAAGATACCAATGGACGACGGATCGGAAAGTACAACTGGTTACCGGTAAGGTGATCCATTCTTTCCTGCATGTTCCTGACTGTCCCTACCCATTACTAGGAAGAGACTTACTCACCAAATTAAAGGCCCATATACACTTTGAGAAAACAGGGGCCCATGTCACAGGTCCAAAAGGGGAACCATTGCACGTCCTCACCCTAAATATAGAAGATGAATATCGTCTCTATGAACCTGAGGGACCTCAGGACCTAAAAATGTCCCTCTGGCTGGAAAGATTCCCATTGGCCTGGGCAGAAACTGGGGGAATGGGACTGGCCCAACAACAGCCCCCAATTATTATACAGCTAAAAGCAACGGCTACCCCCATATCCGTCAGGCAATACCCTATGTCTCATGAAGCTCATCAGGGCATCCGACCTCACATAAAGAGACTGTTAGATCAAGGCATCTTAATACCATGCCGATCCCCATGGAACACTCCACTCTTACAGGTAAAGAAGCCGGGAACAGGAGACTATAGACCAGTGCAGGACTTAAGGGAAGTCAACAAGCGGGTGGAAGATATCCATCCCACGGTTCCCAACCCTTATAACCTGCTGAGCAGTTTATCACCAACCCTTGCCTGGTATACAGTCCTAGATTTAAAGGACGCTTTCTTTTGCCTGCGCCTACACCCCAAGAGCCAGCCCATTTTTGCATTTGAATGGAGGGACCCGGAGCTGGGACTCTCAGGGCAATTAACCTGGACAAGACTCCCACAGGGCTACAAAAACAGCCCAACCCTCTTTGATGAGGCTCTACATCGAGACCTTGCTGATTTCAGAATTCAACATCCTGCCTTGATCCTACTTCAGTATGTAGATGATCTTTTGTTGGCAGCACCCTCTGAAGAGGAATGCCAAGAAGGGACTAAGGCTCTTCTGCAAACTTTGGGACATTTGGGATATAGAGCCTCTGCCAAGAAGGCCCAGATATGCCAGAGACAGGTCACCGATCTAGGGTACCAGCTAAAAGATGGGCAGAGGTGGTTAACGGAGGCTCGCAAACAGACAATCGTTGGCATCCCTGCCCCCAAGAGCCCTCGCCAGCTGAGGGAATTTTTGGGTACGGCAGGATTCTGTCGCCTATGGATCCCAGGGTTTGCAGAAATGGCTGCATCTCTGTACCCCCTTACCAAACAAGGGACTGCCTACATCTGGGGGAAGGAACATCAGAAGGCATTTGAGGACATAAAGGTAGCCCTGCTAACTGCCCCGGCCCTAGGTCTTCCAGACTTAACAAAGCCTTTTGAACTCTTTGTGGATGAGAGGCAGGGGCACGCAAAGGGGGTGCTCACCCAAAAACTGGGCCCCTGGAAGCGCCCTATAGCCTATCTCTCAAAGAAACTCGATCCGGTTGCTTCGGGATGGCCGCCCTGTTTGCGTATGGTGGCAGCCACAGCCGTCCTCACCAAGGACGCGGGCAAACTGACTTTGGGTCAGCCACTAACAATCCGGGCCCCTCATGCAGTAGAAGCCCTGGTCAAGCAGCCTCCAGACCGTTGGCTATCCAACGCCCGCATGACTCATTATCAAGCAATGCTGCTGGACACTGATAAAGTCCAATTTGGACCAGTGGTGGCACTCAACCCTGCTACCTTGCTCCCCTTGTCGGGGGAGCCCGACCAGCATGACTGTCTCCAGATCCTTGCGGAAATGCACAGGACCAGACCGGACCTGACGGATCAACCGCTCCAGGACACTGACCATACTTGGTATACAGATGGCAGTAGCTTCCTGGACAATGGAGAACGGAAGGCAGGAGCCGCGGTGACCACCGAATCGGAGGTAATATGGGCAGAGGCTCTCCCACCAGGAACCTCGGCCCAACGGGCCGAACTCATCGCCCTGACCCAGGCACTCAGGATGGCGGAAGGTAAGAAACTCAATGTCTACACTGACAGCCGTTATGCATTTGCTACAGCCCACATACATGGGGAAATTTATCGGAGAAGGGGGCTTCTGACTTCAGAAGGAAAAGAAATTAAAAACAAGACAGAGATACTGGCATTGCTACAGGCCCTATTTTTACCTCGCAGACTAAGCATCATTCATTGTCCGGGCCACCAAAAAGGCCAGAGCCCAGAAGCTCGGGGAAATCGGCTGGCTGATAAAGCCGCCCGGGAGGCCGCATTGCAGGCTCCCACCATCACTCATCTCTGCCCCCTGGAACCCAAGAATACTCAGCCCCCCCCAAGATGTCCTCTCCCCTATTCCAGGGAGGACATTGAGCTGCTTAAGAAAATGGGGGCCACCTACGACCCCCAAAGGGGACACTGGACATTTAAAGGGAAGCCGGTTATGCCTATAAAACAGACATATGAACTGGTAGAATATTTGCATAAACTGACCCATCTCAGCCCTAAAAAGATGAAAACCCTCCTGGATAGAGAAGAGGGCACTTATTATCTGTTAAACAGAGATGGGGCCTCACAGAAGGTGGCTAATGAATGCAGAGCATGTGCACAAGTAAATGCTGGTAGAGTAAAAATAAAACCAGGCGTACGGGTTCGAGGGCACCGACCCGGAACCCATTGGGAGATTGATTTCACGGAGATAAAGCCAGGACTTTACGGCTACAAATATCTTCTGGTTTTTGTTGACACCTTCTCCGGATGGGTGGAAGCTTTCCCCACTAAACATGAGACTGCGAAAATAGTGACCAAGAAGCTCCTGGAAGAAATCTTCCCCAGGTATGGCATGCCCCAAGTTTTGGGCACTGACAACGGGCCGGCCTTCGTCTCCCAGGTAAGTCAGTTGGTGGCCAAGCTATTGGGGATTGATTGGAAATTACATTGTGCTTACAGACCCCAAAGCTCAGGACAGGTAGAACGTATGAATAGAACAATCAAGGAGACTTTAACTAAATTGACGCTTGCAACTGGCTCTAGAGACTGGGTGCTCCTCCTGCCTTTAGCCTTATACAGGGCCCGGAATACCCCGGGCCCACATGGTTTAACTCCATTTGAGATACTATATGGGGCCCCGCCCCCATTTGTAAAATTTTTTGACTCAAACATTGCTGATTTTGCTAACAGCCCGTCTCTGGAAGCTCACTTACAGGCACTGCAGATCGTGCAAAGGGAGGTCTGGAGGCCACTCGCTGCGGCTTATCAAGACCAACTAAATCAACCAGTGGTGCCACATCCCTTCCAGATAGGAGACACCGTGTGGGTCCGCAGACACCAGACTAAGAACCTGGAACCTCGGTGGAAAGGCCCCTATACTGTCCTTCTGACCACACCAACGGCACTAAAGGTTGACGGCATCGCAGCCTGGATCCACGCCTCACACGTTAAGGCCGCCCATACAGCTGGAAAAGCGGAGCCCGCCGCGACCCCAGCATGGAGAATCCAACGCTCTCAAAACCCCTTAAAGATAAGACTCATCCGAGGGGCCCTTTGATCTTAATATGGGCCCTACTAAGGCTGGGGATGGCGGCACAAAACAATAGTCCACACCAGGTTTTCAATGTAACCTGGAGGATCACAAACCTCATGACAGGAAAATTAGCCAATGCCACTTCCTTGTTGGGAACGACGACAGATGCCTTCCCAACCCTGTACTTTGACCTTTGTGACTTGGTGGGGGAGTCCTGGAACCCCTCAGATCAGGAACCATTTCCAGGATATGGCTGCCATCACCCGGGGGGGCGACATGGGACCAGGAAAAAGGACTTCTATGTTTGTCCAGGACAGGGGGGTGAAAGGGGATGCGGAGGGCCGGAAGACGGTTACTGTGCCAAATGGGGTTGCGAAACGACGGGGGAGGCTTACTGGAAACCCTCTTCCACCTGGGATCTAATCACGCTCAGACGAGGAACTACGCCTGGGTATACAGGAGGGGGGCCCTGGACTTGCGGGGGAAAGGCTTGTGGCCCCTGCTACGATACCGCCACCGCCACCAATGTCCAGGGTGCCTCCCCGGGAGGTAGATGCAACCCTTTAATCCTACAGTTCACCGCTCAGGGGAAGAGAGCTTCCTGGGACGGACCCAAATCCTGGGGACTGCGCCTACACCGTAGCAGAGGAACAGACCCCGTCACTCTGTTTGCGGTCTCCCGACAGGTGACAACTGTGGGCCCTCAACTACCGATAGGACCGAACCCGGTACTCCCAGAACAGAGACTCCCCTCTCGGCCTGACCAGGCTTTGCCCCCAGCCATACTCCAGAGCACCACTATAGCCTCTACCTCAACCAGCATTGCCCCTAGTATCACTGGCAGCCCGACTAGCACTGAACCTGCTCGCCATTTGGGCACCGGGGACAGGCTACTCAACCTCGTGAAGGGAGCCTACATGGCTCTAAATTTTACAGACCCAAATAAGACTCAAGAATGTTGGCTTTGCCTAGTTTCCAGGCCCCCATACTATGAGGGGGTGGCCATTTCAGGGAACTACAGCAATCAGACCACCGCGCCCCACAGCTGTACGTCCACACCCCAACATAAGTTGACCCTATCTGAAGTGTCTGGCCAAGGCCTCTGTATGGGGACTGTTCCCTCCTCCCACCGGGGCCTCTGTAATTCAACCCGGGCAGCACCAAAAGGAAATTATTACCTGGCTGCCCCCAATGGGACCTACTGGGCATGTAGCACTGGGTTAACCCCGTGCATTTCAGCTACAGTGCTCAATGAGGCCTCTGATTACTGTGTCCTAGTTGAATTATGGCCTAGAATTACTTATCATACCCCGGAATATCTCTATACTCATTATGAAGGGAGACCCCGATTCAGGAGGGAGCCAGTGTCTCTGACTCTGGCCTTACTATTGGGAGGCATTACTATGGGAGGTATAGCAGCGGGGGTGGGCACGGGGACCGCAGCCCTTATGGAAACAAGTCAATTCAGACACCTCCAGGCAGCCATGCTCACCGACATTAAAGCGCTAGAGGAGTCTGTCAGTGCCCTTGAGAAGTCATTAACCTCCCTTTCAGAAGTAGTTCTCCAAAACAGAAGGGGGTTGGACATACTGTTTTTACAAGAAGGAGGGCTATGCGCAGCCTTAAAAGAGGAATGCTGTTTCTACGCAGACCATACTGGCTTGGTAAGGGACAATATGGCAAAACTTAGAGAAAGGTTAAAACAGAGACAACAGTTGTTCGAGTCGCAGCAAGGATGGTTTGAAGGATGGTTTCATAAGTCTCCCTGGCTCACAACCTTATTGTCTTCTTTGATGGGTCCCCTAATCATCCTCTTCCTGATTCTGCTAATTGGACCCTGTATTCTTAACCACCTAGTACAATTTATAAAGGACAGGCTGTCAACCATTCAAGCCTTGGTACTTACCCAACAATACCAACAGCTCAGACAATTTGATGCAGAGTTACTATAAGGCAGTTAGTTGAATGAAGGATTCCATTCATGATAATAAGAAAATGGGGGAATGAAAGACCCCCACTCCAGCTATGCAGCCCCTGTAACGCCATTTCACAAGGCTTAAAACGCCCCACCCGAGGTCAAGGCAAGATCGGAAAGCTTGCCACAGCTTATCTGTGGTTGAACATCTGGTCCTGAGTCAGGGACGGAGAGTATCAGTAGCGCCACACACCCTGAGCTCTTGCCCCACACACCCTGAGGAACTTGTCCATGAGTTAACCCTGGCCTCATTCAAACTAACCAATAACCATGCATCTCGCTTCTGTGTCCGCGCTTATGCTCCCCTATCCCTATAAAAAGCCCTCTCCCTAGCCTAGGGGCGCGCAAGTCTTCAGAGAGACTTTGTCGCCCTGGGCACCTGTGTATCCGAATAAAGCCTCTTGCTGATTGCATCCGTACAAGTGGTTTCGACTGATTCCTGGGTGAGGGGTCTCTCCTGAGGGAAGACTCTCCTTGGGGGTCTTTCACTTGGGATCAAGAATTATTTTTCTAAATTAAACATTCTCTGTAACTTCTAAGTGTTCCATATTCCCACCCCCAAGGAATCAAACACACAGAAATGAGAAGAGGTCTAACAAATATCACACACTCTCTCTCTAGTTAGGGTTTCTATTGCTGTGAAGAGACAACCATGACCATGGCAACTCATTCAGGGAAAACATCTTATTGGGTAGCTTACATTTTCAGAGGTTTAGTCCATTATCAGGATGTATCATGATGGTATGCCAGCAGACGTGGTGCTGGAGAAGAAGCTGAGTGCCCTGGTGCTATAGGAATTTTCCTGTAGCCTTTAAGTTACCTCCCCACTTGGGCATGGCCTCTTATACTATAAATGCCAATGTAAAGCATGGTTGCTCTCTTTTCCAGCTGCTGGATATGACTGCTGTTCCAACCAAATTTGAGCAGAGGACTATGATCTGTGAGTCTACCCCTAAATAAATAACCTTTTATTATACTCAGTTCTGAGCTAGTGTGGGATTTCTTTTTAGTGTCCATCTTCATTCTACATTTTGGTTTGTGGGTACCTGGAAGCTGTCTGAGTGTCACACTAAGTAAAGCTTTAGCAAAGATGACTTCAAATTGCACCCCCACAGTGATACAATTCTTCCAGCAAGCCCACACCTACCCCCAAACAAAGCCACATGTTCTAATAACATCACGGCCTTTGGGGACCATTTTCTTTCAAACTACTGCACTGTCTTTTAAAGAAACCAAAATGGGAACCTGATATACATTATGTGATTATAAATGTTGACCACACATGTTGAGGCATAATATTCCTTTGCCCTTTTGGGTGAGGAAATAAAAACTCAACAGACTCTCCACTGTATGTGCTTTCTTGATTTATTAAACTTGAATATGTACTGTTTTGCAGAAGTAATTTTTTTTTGTTTTGTCAAAATATCTTGGATAATGTGTTAATTTTCCTGGGCCCATGAATGTTGTCAGGATCCCAGACTGGTTATCAGGCTTTGTGATAATCATCTTTGCATATTAAGCTATTATTTCTAGCCCAGAGATAGCAAACTTATTTTCTTTGTTTATTTTACAATGGTAAGGATGGATCTTAGGGCCTAGACACAGACTTCATCACTAGCAATATTTCTAGCCCTTCCTCATATGTAAATCATAGATATTCATATGAATGTATGAAAACTGAAATTTTCAACTGATAAAGCGAGATGATGAAATTTTAAAACAAGGAATTTCATATGCATTTTGACAAAAAGAAAAACTAATTATAGATTGAAGAAGTAATTCAAGGCATTTGTTTATTGGTGGCTATATATGTAATATAACAGAAATCCATTCCTCTTTCCCACAATTTGTTTTCAAATGGTGTTGCTACTGATCCTTTTAGCAATTCTTCTGTACAAAGAAGTAGTGGGTTTAGAGCAATGTCAAGAGAACTTGGACAAGTGGGAAAGCTGAGTTCCTTTAGTCACATAACAAAGTTCCTTGAGCCATTCTTCAAGCTCTGACAAGGCTAATTTACTGAGCCTAATTCTTATCCCTCTCTATCAGACTATGGGGAAGCACTGACATTGGCTCTACAGGGGAGGAACTCCCATGAGCAAAGAACTAGTAATTTTATTTCTGAAAACAAAGTTTACCTTCAAACAAGGCTATCTTTACATCAAACTCAAAAATGTAGACATTGGATTTCTATTTTATAAATCTTTGACCTCACTAAGAGCCTTTCCTTTTGTGGTACAATGTACATGTTTGCATATTGACTATAACATTTCATGAACCTCGTTGTCAATGTTAGCTATAGATAACACTATGCTCACACTAGCATGTGGGCTTTTTCACACACAATTTCAAGGATGGCCTGACTTCCTAATGCCATGTAAGTCTCAATTTGAAAGTCAAGCTAAAAATCCCTTTATGTCCGGTGCTCCAGTGTGGGTCTCTGTGACTATCTCCATCCATCACCAGAAGAAGGTTCTATGGTGATATGCAAGATATTCGTCAGCATTGCTATAGGATAGGGTCATTTCAGGTTCCCTATCCTCAGCTGCCCAAGGAACTAACTGGGGACCTCGCCTTGGGCTCCTGGGAGCCACTCTAGGTTCAAGTCTCTTGCCAACCCTAAGGTGGCTCCCTTAACTAAGAATTGTGCTTCCGTGCTCCCCTATCCAACCTTCCTTTATCCCAATCATCCTGTTTCCCCAAGTTTCCCCCATCCTCCCCTTCGCACTTTTCTCTCCCCATCCCTGTTACCCCCATCCCACCACACCCCCAAGATCCCAAATTTTCTCCCCGGCAATTTTGTCTACTTCCCATAGCCAAGAGGATAATTATATGTTTTTCCTTGGGTTCACCTTCTAATTTAGCTTCTTTAGGTTCACCAATTGTATACTCCGTGACCATTATTTATGTCTAGAAACCAATAATGAGTGAGTACATCCCATGTTCATCTTTTTGGGTCTGGGTTACCTCACTCAGGATAGTGTTTTCTATTTCCATCCATTTAGTCACAGAGACCCACACTGGAGCACCGGACTGAGCTCCCAAGTTCCCAATGAAAAGCGGAAGGAGGGAGAACATGTGCAAGGAAGTCAGGACCACGAGGGGTGCACCCAACCACTGAGACAGTGTGGCTGATCTATTGGGAGCTCCCCAAGGCCAGCTGGACTGTGACGGAAGAAGCATGGGATAAAACCGGACTCTCTGAACATGGCAAACTGCAGGGAGCCATTACGTCCAGCCTCCATTACAAAGATGGCGCCTGGCTCCTGCAGGGCTGGAGTAAACTACTCCATAAAGATCTTAGCCTGAATCACTAACTCGAGCATGCTCAGTGTCCTCAGTGTGCCGGACCTATCAGGGAGCTTGGAGTGGCCGCTGAGACACTTTGACCAATAGGAGGCCTGCACGTACTCCTAGTCCCTATATAGCAGCAGCAGTTCAGGGTTCGGGGCCCCTAGCTTCCTGCTCTCCCTTCAACCAAGAGACCCCAATAAAAGCGTGATATGGGAAGAATCCTCGTCTGGTGGCTGTTTCTTTCCTGCTGGTCAGAAAGTTCGCCGCAACTGGTGCCAGAAATCCGGGACGCCAGGACTCCTTCAGGTACCGGGCGAGGGGCCGAAGAGGATTCAGAACCCAACACGTGGGGCGGCAACGTCGGTAAGCAAGTTCTCCGGGTATGTTGGTTGTGGAGGTCGAACCCTGAGTGTTTTGCTTAGCCTTTGTGGCAATAGTGATCTCTGTTGTTTTTGGCTGTGCTGCCATAAGCTTGGGCAAGAGTGCTTCTACGATCGCCTGTAAACCAAAAGTAAGACCGTTGTAGGTAAAGCGGCTTTTTGGGTGTCTGGGATAAATGCACGGTAAATAAAGTGGTGCCTTGGTTGTTTTCATTGCGTGCACGTGTGAGTACATCATGGGCAACAATCACTGTGTGGTCCGAGGGATCTTTGACATGGTTGGCCCAGTGCAAGCCCTCCTTAAGCAGCGTGGCTTGAAGATATCGCGGCAAACGATCATTACCATTTTAACAGACATAGACAAGGCTGCGTCATGGTTTGCAGTGTCAGGGGATCTCAACTTGCCCTCCTGGGAGAAGTTGGAACTCGATCTTGAGAGAGCAAAGCAGGAAGGCAAACTGGGGCGTGGTACTTTTCCTTTTTGGCGCCTAGTGCATGGCTGTCTCCAAGAGGGAGCTAACACAGAGATTATTAGAGAAGGGCGAAAAGCATTAATAGCACACCAGGATAGCCTCTCAGAATCAGACTCAAAAGGGGAGAACTTGGATAGGCCTAAAAGAAAAAAAGAAAAGTTTAAAAATGTAGAAAAAAGGCTGGGCGATGGTGGCGCGCGCCTTTGATCCCAGCACATGGGAGGCAGGTGGATCTCTGTGAGTTCAAGGCCAGCCTGGTCTACAGGAGCTAGTGCCAGGATGGGCTCCAAAGCTACAGAGAAACCCTGTCTCGAAAAATCAAAAAAAAATCAAAAAAAAAAATAAAAAAGAAAGAAAAAAGAGAGGGAAAGAAATACAGATAGGAAATAAAGACACTGAACTGCTCTTTTTAATTGGTCCAAAAAGGAGGATTCATGTCCAAAGGATGTGGAAGAGGTGGGCCGGCTTTATATGGTCCTAAAAGAGTTTGCAGACTTAGATTTGTCAGGTGATGAACTTAGTGAGGAATGTTGCTATAATTTTTTAATGGACATTTACACTGAATCTGTAAATTGCTTTCAGTGAAATTGTCATTTTTGCTGTGTTTCTTCTGCTTTCCCAAGAAAGTAGGAGATCTTTCAAGATTTAAAGTTTTTATCATACAAGTATTTCCATTTGTACTGCCCGCTCTTGGGTGGGAGTCCTATTGTCTCAGCTTGAGATTCTTTCCTGCTGCTAGGTGTGGCTTCGGGCTACACTGCTGAGACTCAGGCCTCAGGCCTCTTAATTAAATTTATTAAGGGCCAGAGTTACAAATGTTAATGGTTAAAAATAAAAAACATTTCCGCCTTCACAGGCAGAGATGACGGGACCCAAAACTTCTGTCCTGTTTGCTTAAAGTTACTCCAAGATATTTTATGGTATTCATGGATATTTTAAAAGGATAATGTCTCATTTATCCTAGGTGTAAAAAAGATACATTTGGCTTGTTTTCAGATTCTGGCTATGATAAAGTGATTCTGCTGTAAGCAAGGCTGAGCACATGGTCTTATGGTCAAACAACTTTGTATGTAGGCCCAAAAGGGATATTGCTGAGTTTTGAGGTAGATATTTGCCTAATTTTAAAAAATAGCCATAATGGGGGACCCCCTCAATGCTGGGGAGACTCTCACTCATGTCTCAGGATGGCGTGGCCCCCCCATGGCTCGCTGGAGGCCTTCCTTGCTGAGGTCGTGCAGGTGGCCTTGGTTGGAGGGGGAGGAGTTTGACCCTGAGTGACCGGGAAAAAGAATTTTTGAGGAAAGGTCCAGGAGGGTCATAAAAAAAAATTTCAAAACCCCACTGATGGTCGCAGGCGTGGCTCCCTGCCTCTTAGGACCACTCCCAAAGTCGTAATCAGCAAGTTCCTAAAACAGTGATAATCGCAATGGGGAGGCTCCCTGTTTCTTGGGATTGTTATCAGGATTGCAATCTGGCTTTGTCTTCAGCTAGTTCCTGGTGCAGGGTTGCTGAACAGGCTAGCCCTAGACTTTTGATTCTAGATTTTTTGATTCTCCTCTTCCTGCTGGGGGGCTGGAGAGATGGCTTAGAGGTTAAGAGCACTGATTGTTCTTCCAAATGTCCTGAGTTCAATTCCAGGCAACCACGTGGTGGCTCACAACCATCGGGAATGAGGTCTGGTTGCCTCACAGGCTAGTCCTGAATTTTTGATTTTTTTCTCTTCCTGCTGGGAGAGTCTGGATTTATACAGGTTTTTCAATACTATGTGCGATCCAAAGGTGACTGTCAGTTTACACTTCCAGCAATGATGTTTTTTCCTTACCCACGTTTTCTTAAGCATAAATTGTTAACAATAATTTTTAATCATGGTCATTTTTACAAGGATAAGGTAAAATCTCAGAGTTTTAATTTGCATTTCTTTGATGGCTAAAGGATGCTATATTCAAACATTTTTTCAATGTCTCTCAGTCATTTTTAGTTCGTCTGAGAATTTTCAATTTAGGTCTATAACGAATATTTTTATTGGATTAATTTTTAATAACTAATTTCCTGAGTTCTTCATATATTTTTAAAAGGGGTTTATAAGTAAAGATCTCTTCCCACTTCATAGTCTTGTTATACAAAAGGTTCTCAATTCAGGAGCTATAATTTATGGTTTCTCACAATGTTTGTGCCACTGAGGCTGTGTCTGAGATGTGGCAAAATGTGCTTCAAAATTTTTTTTTCTCTGTAAGGTTCAACATAATTTTTATATGCTGAGGCCTTTGGCTCATTTAAGCTTAAGTTTTGTACATGGAGATGGATATGGATCTATTTTCATTTTTCTACATGTTGGTGTCTAATGAGGCCAACATTATTAGTTAAAATGCTTCTTATACTAAATAATAGATCCATTGATAATCTTAAGACTGATTCCTGGACAATTGCGTTTGCTCAATTCAAAGGCAAAAACAATAATCTTTTCCCAGATCATTGCTACAATTTACACAACTGTATTTTACTAATATTATAGCAAAAAATCCCTTGAAGGATTTTATGCAAAATTTTACAAATGGCTCTTCCAACGGAAGAACTGCTTATATGGCTAATAAAAAAAAATTAATTATGGAGCATAACAAGGCTCCTTGAAAGCAACTCATAAAAGTTGCAAAAAGATCCTGATGTAAACGGATCTGACATGATAACACCAAGCTGATCTTTGCTAGGGCAAGGTGGAAAAGCCCTTGCAATGCATAATGAAAAAACCCGACCTATATATATTTGGGGTCGAGGGTATGTTTATGCTTTTTTCACAGAAAGAAAAAAGAGGAGTTCCAGAGGCGATTGGAGAGAGGTCCTTGGTCCGGACTTCCCTGCCCCCAGGATCGAGAAGTGCCTCATTGAGTCCCGAGTCGCCTGACCAGAGCTGTTGAAGTCCATCATGAAAATGACTCCGCCGCTCTTCAGAATGCTGACTTTGCTGATCCTGTGAAAGATGATCCCAAGCCGAGCGGAGCGGAGATGGGGGATCCTGTCAGCTTACCCTAACCCCATTCCTGAAATTGGTCTGAGGACTTTCATGCCACCCTGGAGGACCTCAGACGCGCAGTGGTTTTAATTAATCCAACATGCTTAGATCTCAGCCTGGCGGAGGGACTGCAGTCCTGGGTCTCCTCTGCCTTCTCCTTGTTTAAGGATTGGGTGGGCATGAGGATGTTTTTTGCATGCTGCATAGGAGGGTGCATGCTGTGCCTATGGTTAATTTGTCGCATTCAGGCTCAAGCATCCCATGATGAGGTGGTAATGCTGAAGGCGCTGGCTGCCCTGGAGAAGGGTGATTCCCCCCCAAGTTTGGTTATTTGTCCTCAAAAGTCAATAGTGACTGATGCGTAGCCTTTGCATCCTCGTGGAAATTCTGTCCATTGCACCGAGGAAGGTACGCTAGTTCTTTGCACTCTGGTATTGCCTTTGCACCTCCATGGATCTTGTTCCATTGCACTGGAGAAGGAATACCATATGCGCAGGCCTCCCTTGATCGGCCCTCACATCATGAGGTGAAGACCTGATCGGGAATAAGACCTCTAAATTTGGCTTTGAGACAAACAAGAAGGGGGAACTGCAGGGAGCCATTACGTCCAGCCGCCATTACAAAGATGGCCCCTGGCTTGTGCAGGGCTGGAGTAAACTACTCCATAAAGATCTTAGCCTGAATCACTAACTCGAGCATGCTCAGTGTCCTCAGTGTGCTGGACCTCTCAGGGAGCTTGGAGTGGCCGCTGAGACACTTTGACCAATAGGAGGCCTGCACGTACTCCTAGTCCCTATATAGCAGCGGCAGTTCAGGGTTCGGGTCCCCTCGCTTCCTGCTCTCCCTTCAACCAAGAGGCCCCAATAAAAGTGTGATATGGGAAGAATCCTCGTCTGGTGGCTGTTTCTTTCCTGCTGGTCAGGAAGTTCGCTGCAGCGAACAATGGGGGCTGATGAGAAGCCAAGGACAATGGCCCTGGGTTTTGATCCTACTTCAAATTCTGACTTTGTGGGAGCCTAGCCAGTTTGGATGTTCACCTTCCTAGACATGGACGGAGGGGGGAGGACCTTGGACTTTCCACAGGGCAGGGAACCCTGACTGCTCTTTGGACTGGAGAGGGAGGGGGAGAGGAGTGGGGGGAGGGGGAGAAGGGTGGGAGGAGGGGGAGGGAAATGGGAGGCTGGGAGGAGGCGGAAACTTTTTTTTTCTTTTTCTCAATAAAAAATTAAAAAATAATCCCTTTATGGTGAACAATTGATTTCTGTGTCAAATATGTTTTCATGGCTTTTCCAATTTTTTTTCCTATGAAGAAAAGTGTTATGCTTTATTCATTTGTTTATTTGTTTTCTAAGATAGATATTATCTGTATAAGCTTGGTTATTTTGGAACTTGCTCTGTAGACCAGGCTGGCCTCAAAATCACAGTGATCCTCTTACCTCTGACTACCTCTTCTGGGATTAAAGGTGTGCGCCACCATCCAGGTAAACTTTTTTGTGTTACTTTCATTTTTGTGTGATTTATTTTTTATAGGTAGGTAGGCTGTATTGATCAGTTTGCTATACCTTGCATATTTCTTTCTCCTTATTTGTGTTATTGGACCCTTTATAACACCATAAGACAAACAGCTTCAATGTAAATGGTAACACTGAATCTGATTATGTTCTGCAGATTAGCTCTCTACATGTTGTACATATGTATAAAGAGTTATTTGGTTATTGATCAAATTACAACCACACATAGTTTTGATGATTGAAAATTTCAATTATGTCCCCATATATTTGCTGCCAAAATTTCAGATTAATTCATTATGATGTTAGAATAATAGAAGCAGAGTTGGAAACTAAAAACTAAGCAATTTATGTTGCCATAATAAACTTGCCAAGGAATGAACAGTGAAGCTGCAGTCTGTGCATCACTTTCCTCAGTACTTTTTCATTTTAAGAAAAATATTAAACAAGTGCTGGAAATATACCTCAGTTGTTAGAAGGTTCTGGATTAGCTATAAAACACTATGTAGTGACCAATGATACAATTTATCTTATCAATTAAGAAAGCAATGCAGGGGGATTACGAGTTCAATTCTGAAATTTATAAGACATGCCTTTTAAAAGGTGTTGATATAAATTAAAACAATTCTTTTTCATATAATTAGAGTTAATCTGACTCAAAGACTTGAGAAAATTCGGCCATAACCAGAGCATTTTGAATGACTAACAAAAAACAAAGCTAAAATTCGGTCTGGTAGAATAATAGTGAAACAAAATTATTGTTGATTTGTTTTCCAAGAATAGAGAACAGTCATCTTAAAATAAGAAAGGTTCCTATGTCCTAGTTACTACTCTGCTAACAACATATAGACTTTCATCTGTCTCAAACAGTTGCAAACTGAAGCAGAGTCTTAACAGGAATAAATACATAAATGAAACTTTCTGTTATATGCTCTTTTTTAAGTTTACATTATTATCCTCTCTTGTTCTTTGCCTTTTCTAGTCTCTGTTTCCCTTTATCCTTTTTTTTTTGGCTGCTCTTCCATATTTCTCTTTTGTACAACAGTGTGTTTGTCTATTATAAATCCATATCTCTATCATCTATTATCCAGCAATTAACTATTAACTATCAACCATCCATCAAGTTGTTTATCTATCATCTGTATGTAATAGATCATCCATCTATATGTGAATTTGTGTATCAACTCATCTATCTATTCCTCATCTGTCTTTTTACTACCTCTAAATATAAGGGGAGAATTACATTTACAGTGTAGTATGAATATACTATTCAATTTGAGATATTTTGATAATAGTTAATTGAAAGTTAACTTAGAATCAATCCTTAAATGTAAAAGAAAAATGTGTCAGGGATTATTTTTTTCTGTTTAATTTATTTTGTTTAGTTTTTGAAAACTATTTAATGATACTAAGTAAACAGAACAGCTAGTAGATGTTTCAAAATAGAAGCTAGGAGGTGCTGAATTCCATCTGGACAAGTGAGTGTGTGCTATCCAGGGGCGGTCTGTCCCAGGAGAGCACAACTCCCCCCTCTCCCAGCTCCTTCTGCAGGGCCTTCTTTCTTACTCACGACTCAGCCCCCCAGCACCCTCCCCCCAACCCTGCCCTGCTGTATACTAGGACCAGTGCTCAAGAACAGTTTTAAGCTCCTACACCAAGGCTACCCACACAGAGCGGTGAGTGCCTGCCTGCCTGGCAGGACTCAAGGTCCCCAGTAAGGGAGTCGGGCACCTCCAGCTTGTGCTCCTGGCTCTCCTGTGCTCTCCTGGACTCTGCCCCGCCTGCCACTTTCTTCCTTTTGTCCCCGGAGCATTGGGCCACCAGGCGGCCCTGTTTAGGTGCTGAGAAGTTCCATCTGGAAGGCCTGCCTGCAGCAAACTAGGCAGACCCTTTGTTTACGAGCTACCCAAGCAGCATGGAGACCCAATCCGGGTACCAGGAGAGACATCATTGGGGCACTAGGAGAGCCATCACTGGGGAGTGACATCACTGGGAAGGTACATCAGTGGGCAAGGAGACCTGATCCTGTAAAAGAAGACCCATAGGGGAGCATTCGGAGGAAGAGATGGGCAGGCACCAATGCAAGAATTCACCCAGCAATCTGAAGAACAACATGAAACCACCAGAACCCAGCGACCTCACAACAGGAGGACAGGAACACCTTAACCAAGAAGAAGCAGAAAAATTTGACTTTATGAAAGTGATTGACGCCCTTAAACAGCATGTAAAAAATGCCCTTGTAGAAATAGATGAGAAGTATAACAGAAAGTTTGAAGAATTGAATAAATCAGTGAATGATACCCTAGGAAACCAAGGAAAAACAATCAAAGAGATAATGGAAACAGTTCAAGACTTGAAAACTGAAATGGAGGCAAAGAAGAAAACACAAATAGAGGGCCAGCTGGACATGGAAAATTTAGGTAAACAAATAGAGACTACAGAACCAAGCATAACCAGCAGAATATAAGAGATAGAAGAAAGAATCTCAGATGCTGAAGATAACATAGAGAAAATAAATGCACTGATCAAAGAAAACAGCAAGTCCAACAAGTTCTCATCACAAAACATTCAGGAAATATGGGACACAATAAAAAGACCAAACCTAAGAATAATTGGAGTAGAAGAAGGAGAAGAAGTGCAACTCAACGGTCCAGAAAATATATTTAATAAAATTATAGAAGAAAACTTTCCCAACCTAAAGAAGGATGTACCTATGAAGGTTCAAGAAGCATACAGAACACCGAATAGGTTGGATCAAAAAAAAATTCCCTCGCCATATAATAATCAAAACACAAAGCATTCAGAATAAAGAAAGAATATTAAGAGCCACAAAGGAAAAAGGCCAAGTTACTTATAAAGGCAAACCTATCAGACTTACACCGGACTTCTCTATGGAAAGCCAGAAGGTCCTGGATAGACGTACTACAAAAACTAAAAGACCATGGATGCAAGCCCAGACTACTATACCCAGCCAAGCTTTCGTTCACTATAAATGGAGAAAACAAAATTTTCCAGGATAAAAACAAATTTAAACAATACGTAGCCACAAATCCAGCTTTACAGAAAGTAATAGAAGGAAAAGCACTAACCAAGGAGTCCAACAATGACCACAATAACTCAGACATCTAGAGACCCTTCACCAGCGAAACTCAAGGAAGGGAAACATACAAACTCTACTACTAAAAAAGTGACTGGAGTTAACAACCACTGGTCATTAATATCACTTACTGTCAATGGGATCAACTCACCTATAAAAAGGCACAGGCTAAGAGATTGGATACGAAAACAGGATCCAACATTCTGCTGTTTACAAGAAACACACCTCAACCACAAAGACAGGCACCTACTCAGAGTAAAGGGCTGGGAAAAGGCATATCAGGCAAATGAACCTAAGAAACAAGCAGGTGTGGCCATACTAATTTCTAAGAAAGTTGACTTCAAACTTAAATCAATCAGAAGAGATGGAGAGGGACATTTTATACTCATAACAGGAACAATTCAACAGGATGAAGTCTCAATCCTAAATATCTATGCCCCTAATTTAAAAGCACCCACGTACGTAAAAGAAACATTACTAAAACTCAAAGCAGCCATCAAACCACACACACTAATAGTAGGAGACTTCAACACTCCTCTCTCACCAATGGACAGGTCAATCAGACAGAAACCTAACAGAGAAATGAGAGAATTAAAGGAGGTAATGAATCAATTGGACTTAACAGATATCTATAGAATATTCCACCCAAACAGGAACGAATATACCTTCTTCTTTGCAGCTCATGGAACCTTCTCGAAAATTGACCACATACTCGGTAACAAAGCAAACTTCCACAGTTACAAAAAAAATTAGTAACCACATGTGTCTTATCAGATCACCATGGATTAAAGTTAGAATTCAACAACAATGCTACCCTCAGAAAGCCTACAAATTCATGGAAACTGAATAGTCAACTACTGAACCACACCTGGATCAAGGAAGAAATAAAGAGAGAAATTAAAGTCTTCCTTGAATTCAATGAAAATAAAGAAACAACATACTCAAACTTATGGGACACAATGAAAGCTGTCCTGAGAGGAAAGTTCATAGCACTAAGTGCCCACTTAAAGAAAACAGAGAAAGCACACATTGGAGACTTAACAGCCCACCTGAAAGCTCTAGAAAAAAAGAAGCAGACTCACCTAGGAGGAGTAGAAGACTAGAAATAATCAAACTGAGGGCTGAAATCAACAAAATAGAAACGCAGAAAACAATCCAAAGAATCAATGAAACAAAAAGCTGGTTCCTGGAGAAAATCAACAAGAGTGATAAACCCCTATCCAAACTAATTAAATGGCAGAGAGAGAATATGCAAATTAATAAGATCGGAAATGAAAAGGGGGACATAACCACAGACACAGAAGAAATTCAGAGAATCATTAGATCTTACTACAAAAGCCTGTATGCCACAAAACTGGAAAATGTAAAAGAAATGGACACTTTTTTAGATAAATACCATATACCAAAGTTAAACCAGGACCAGGTGAACAAACTAAATAGACCTGTTAGTCGCGAAGAATTAGAATCTGTTATCAAACACCTCCCTACCAAAAAGAGCCCAGGACCAGATGGCTTCAATGTGGAATTCTACCTGAACTTCCAAGAAGACCAAATACCTATACTCCTTAATGTATTTCACAATACATTTTATGAAGCTACAGTTACTCTGATACCAAAATCACACAAAGACTCTACCAGGAAAGAGAATTACAGGCCAATCTTACTCATGAACATTGACGCAAAAATCCTCAAAAAAATACTGGCAAACCGAATCCAAGAACACATTAGAAAAATTATCTATTATGATCAAGTAGGCTTTATCCCAGAGATGCAGGGCTGGTTCAACATACGAAAATCTATCAATGTAATTCATCATATAAATAAACTGAAAGAAAAAAAACCATATAATCATTTCATTAGATGCTGAAAAAGCATTTGACAAAATTCAACATCCCTTTATGATAAAAGTCTTGGAGAGATTAGGGATACAAGGGTCATACCTAAATATAATAAAAGCTATATACAGCAAGCCGACAGCTAACATCAAATTAAACGGAGAGAAACTCAAAGCCATCCCACTAAACTCAGGAACACGACAAGGCTGTCCACTCTCGCCATATCTCTTCAATATAGTGCTTGAAGTTCTAGCAATAGCAATAAGACAACATCAGGGGATCAAGGGGATTCGAATTGGAAAAGAAGAAGTTAAACTTTCGTTATTTGCAGATGATATGATAGTGTACATGAGTGACCCCCAAAACTCCACCAAAGAACTTCTATAGCTGATAAACACGTTTAGTAATGTGGCAGGATACAAGATCAACTCCAAAAAATCAGTCGCCCTCTTATACACAAAGGATATGGAAGCAGAGAGGGAAATCAGAGAAGCTTTACCTTTCACGATAGCCACAAACAGCATAAAATATCTTGGGGTAACTCTAACCAAGGAAGTGAAAGACCTATATGACAAGAACTTTAAGGCATTGAAGAAAGAAATTGAAGAGAATACCAGAAAATGGAAGGACGTCCCTTGCTCTTGGATTGAGAGGATCAACATAGTAAAAATGGCAATTCTACCAAAGGCAATTTATAGATTCAATGCAATCCCCATCAAGATCCCAGCAAAATTCTTCACAGATCTTGAAAGAACAATAATCAACTTTATATGGAAAAACAAAAAACCCAGGATAGCCAAAACAATCTATACAATAAAGGATCTTCTGGAGGCATTACCATCCCCGACTTCAAACTCTATTACAGAGCTACAGTAATGAAAACAGTGTGGTACTGGCATAAAAACAGAGAAGTCGATCAATGGAATCGCATAGAAGACCCAAATTTTAACACACAAACCTATGATCACCTCATATTTGATAAAGGAGCTAAAAGTACACAATGGAGGAAAGAAAGCATGTTCAACAAATGGTGCTGGCACAACTGGATATCAACCTGTAGAAGAATGAAAATAGACCCATATCTATCACCTTGCACAAAACTCAAGTCCAAATGGATCAAAGACCTCAATATTAGTTTGAACACACTGAACCTGATAGAAGAGAAAGTGGGAAGCACCCTACAACAAATGGTCACAGGAGAACGCTTTCTATGTATAATCCCAGCAGCACAGACATCAAGGGCAGCATTGAATAAATGGGACCTACTAAAACTGAGAAGCTTCTGTAAAACAAAAGACACCATCACTAAGACAAAAAGGCAACCTACTGACTGGGAGAAGATCTTCACCAACCCTGCAACAGACAAAGGTCTGATCTCCAAAATTTATAGAGAACTCAAGAAACTAGACTTCAAAATGCTAATTAACCCAATTAAAAAATGGGGCACTGAACTGAACAGAGAATTCTCAACAGAAGAAGTTCAAATGGCCAAAAGACACTTAAGGTCATGCTCAACCTCCTTAGCGATTAGGGAGATGCAAATCAAAACAACTTTGAGATATCATCTTACACCTGTCAGAATGGCTAAAATCAAAAACACCAATGATAGCCTTTGCTGGAGAGGCTGTGGAGGAAGGGGTACCCTCATCCATTGCTGGTGGGAATGCAATCTTGTGCAACCACTTTGGAAATCAGTGTTTCGGTTTCTCAGGAAATTCGGGATTAACCTACCCCTGGACCCAGCAATACCACTCTTGGGAATATACCCAAGAGAAGCCCTATCACATGACAAAAGCATTTGTTCAACTATGTTCATAGCAGTATTATTTGTAATAGCCAGAACCTGGAAACAACCTAGATGCCCTTCAATGGAAGAATGGATGAAGAAAGTGTGGAATATATACACATTAGAGTACTACTCTGCCATAAAAAACAATGACTTCTCGAATTTTGCATGCAAATGGATGGAAATAGAAAACACTATCCTGAGTGAGGTAACCCCAGACCCAAAAAGATGAACATGGGATGTACTCACTCATAATTGGTTTCTAGCCATAAATAATGGTCACGGAGTATATAATTGGTGAACCTAAAGAAGCTAAATAAGAAGGTGAACCCAAGGAAAAACATATAATTATCCTCTTGGCTATGGGAAGTAGACAAAATTGCCGGGGAAAAATTTGGGATCTTGGGGGTGGGGTGGGATTGGAGTATCAGGGGATGGGGAGAGAAAAGTGAGAAGAGGAGGATGAGGGAAACTTGAGGAAACAGGAGGATTGGGATAAAGGAAGGTTGGATAGGGGAGCACGGAAGCACAGTTCTTAGTTAAGGGAGCCACCTTAGGGTTAGCAAGAGACCTGAACCTAGAGTGGCTCCCAGGAGCCCAAGGCAAGGTCCCCAGTTAGTTCCTTGGGCAGCTGAGGATAGGAAACCTGAAATAACCCTATCCTATAGCAATGCTGACGAATATCTTGCATATCACCATAGAACCTTCATCTGGTGATGGATGGAGATAGTCACAGAGACCCACACTGGAGCACCGGACTGAGCTCCCAAGTTCCCAATGAGGAGCGGAAGGAGGGAGAACATGAGCAAGGAAGTCAGGACCACGAGGGGTGCACCCAACCACTGAGACAGTGTGGCTGATCTATTGGGAGCTCCCCAAGGCCAGCTGGACTGAGATGGAAGAAGCATGGGATAAAACCGGACTCTCTGAATATGGCGAACAATGGGGGCTGATGAGAAGCCAAGGACAATGGCTTTGGGTTTTGATCCTACTTCACGTTCTGGTTTTGTGGGAGCCTAGCCAGTTTGGATGTTCACCTTCCTAGACATGGACGGAGGGGGGAGGACCTTGGACTTTCCATAAGGCAGGGAACCCTGACTGCTCTTTGGACTGGAGAGGGAGTGGGAGACGAGTGGTGGGAGGGGGAGAAGGGTGGGAGGAGGGGTAGGGAAATGGGAGGCTGGGAGGAGGCGGAAACTTTTTTTTTCTTTTTCTCAATAAATAATTAAAAAAAATAAATACGAAAAAAAAAAAACAAAATAGAAGCTAGTTTTTGCTTGTTTTGTTAGTGTTGTTTTTTACATACTTTCCTTGATGATAGGATAGAGGCACACAGTGAAACACATGCTGAACTAAATTGTACTGCGCTTGAGGTTACTGAATAGGCACTTTAAACTTTGGTACTGGAAAATAAATTATTATAATGAATTTGTTTCACTTTAAAAATACACTTCATTAAATACAGCATTGATTGGGAGCCAATATGTTTTCTTCTTTCTTTTTTTAAATTAATTTATTTATTTATTAAAAATTTTTACCTCCTCCCATGTCCCACCTACCCCCCCCCACTCTCTCTTCCCGTCCCTCTCCAGTCCTAAGAGCAGTCAGGGTTTCTTGCCCTGTGGGAAGTCCAAGGTCCTTCCCCCTCCATCCAGGTCTAGGAAGGTGAGCATCCAAAGAGACTAGTCTCCCACAAGGCCAGTCCATGAAGCAGAGTCAAAAGTCAGTGCCATTGTCCTTGGCTTCTCAGTCAGACCTCATTGTCAGCCACATTCAAGAGTCCAGTTTAATCACATGTTCTATCAGTCTAGGCAGGAAATCTTGGGGAATAGCTCAACAATCTGGAAGTCCATTTGACTTGGGCTATGCACATACCCATCTTCTACTAATGCACTTGCTAGTCTAGGACCCTTTACCTTCATGAACTATGTACAAATACCCTCTTCTAACAGATCACCTAGCAATTTGTTGGCTATCATGGATGCCCATCTTCATGTCAATGTGTGTACACACCACTACTCTGAATAATGGAAGAAGATTCTTCTACCAACAACAATTACCAAACATAGTTTCAATTCAACACTATTCTAGTTATAGCTTAGTAAAACAGAAGAGAGGAAAATCTATCCTGAATTTGTCATGAGTATATTTTCAATGAACCAAACTGTGATCTTTAAATAAGAATCATTTATTTGTCTTTGTATGTCTATGCTTAATTGGGTGTGCGAAAAGATTCAAAGCAAAGGCCACATCCACATGAAAATATGAAAAGCTTGTATAATTTAAATACATCAGCCAAAATAGAAATTCATACAAGATGTGTACACAGCAACCAAGCTTCTCCTTCCCTTGGATTCTAAAAGAAAGAATCGAGATGCTTGAGTGTCCTCATTCCTGTGACATTGACATTTTGAAAGTATTTCATTCTGAGCCCTACCACTGCATTGCTTCTTTTCATATCTGTGTGAGCCTTTAATTTCTTAAATAAGAATGAAAGAATCTGGAAGCAGTCACCAACATTTATGTATTTACTATTGCACTGATGGCTGTCATGGGGAGATTTGGGATTTGATCCCCAACAGAATCATTGCATGAACACTATGCTTTCACACACTAGTCAATATCTTTTTCTTTTATTACACTTGCTTTCTTGTGTACTCATTAATCTGATACCACAGACATAATCTTTTCTAAATTGCTATCATCTCACTCTTGACATATCAGATTTCATGTTGTGAATAATTAATTGTTAAAAACTAATTTTAAAAGTAATACTGTCTTAAAAAATAAGTGAATGGAAAAGAGAGAAAAAACACAGAGAGAATAAGAAACAGAGAGACAGAAAGCAATTGTTCATAATTTTTTATGTAAAGAGAATACACATTATTTGAAATACTCTGACTTCCTCACCATTACACTGATGTGTCTTGATGTGGGATTTCCCTCTATATGCTGTGAATATGTTTTCGTACCATTAGTTAATAAAACAGCAGCGTTGGGCCTATGACAGGGCAGAAGTTTCAAGCAGAGATAGAAGTGAAAAGGAGCTGGAATCAAGAAGATGCTACGTAGCTGCCAAAGGAGGCAGATACCCTAGAACCTCACTGGTAAAGCACAGGCCTTGTGGCGATATACAGAATAGTCGAAATGGGTTCATTTAAGATGTAAGAGTTAGCTCATAAGAAGAATAAGCTATTGTTCAAGCATTGTTGTAAATAATATAGTTTCTGTGTCATTCAGATCAGGGCAACTGGGAAATGAACAGGGAGCCTCAGCCTAAAGAATGGCACATAAAGTGGGACAGCAACATCCATATAAGACCTGAGAAAGTGTAAAAAGAAATTCTAGACACAAAAAGACAAAGTTTAGTGCAATTTCTCGGTAGCCACATTATTTTTTTTTCAGATAGGCTCTGTTTGCTGGAAGCAAGCTGGGTTGCCACAGCTCCTCTAAGAGAGGTCTTCCTGACTTAGCATTGGCAGCAAAGACAGAAAAGCTTCTTTAGGAGAGGGCTTCCTGGTTCATGTTAATTGCCCAAACAGCTCCGGCTCCTTCAGGAGGCCAAGCACTTTACTAAGGTCTGAGCTTGAGCTGTGTGCATGGTTCTCAGAGGCATTGAAAATACCTCTGCCATGTTGGACTGGGTGGAGTCAACAGGCAGGGTGGCTGTGATGGTCCTAGCCACACCCTCCTAGCATTTAAATAAAATAAGTGCTTCTGGTCAAAAAGTAATTACAGATACACACACAATAAAGTCAGACTCAGATAAAAGAAGACCTGTAAATGGATTGTGGTGTCGGATACGTAGACTTTTTGGGAGAGGAAAAAGAGTATAGACATTTATAATATGAAAGAATATAGACAGTCATAAGTCATTAAAGGAGTAAAGAGAAAACAAATAATAAACTGGTGGAAAAAAGTAATAGAGTAAAAAATTAAGGCATATAAAGATATAATACAAACATAGAGTCTTGATTATGTATATTATTGTGTTTTCTTTGAATTGTTTGACTACAGAGAAATATTTATTTGATTCTGGGGGCTGCTAAGTTAATTAATGTATATATTTTAAAGGTATATGTTGACTTCAAAATTTGGATATTAGGATATGTTTCTTTGGAAAAGAAGTTCTGCTTTCATTTCCCCAGAGGATTAGAACCTGGGGATTCCTTCCAGATTAATGTGGCTTGATGGACCAAGAACCTCCCAAAGTTCTCTCCAAACCCCCAAAAGTATTTCATTCAACAAAAAACAGAAAGCAGTTTGGAGAGAACCATACCCAAATTCCCAAATATTGTTTATAAATGTTTGTTTTCATTTTTAAAAGGATATGATATAGAGATGAATACTTTGCACTAGTATGGGTCTTGGTCTATTGATACAAATTTAAGGTCAATTTTGTTATATGTATATTTATGCTCTTGATTAAGGTATTATGCTTTTGTAGCTCATTTAAAATTTTAATGAATAATTAAAAATACAGGTTAATTTATAGTCATCTATAATAACCAAGTTTATAGTCATGTTTGTTAGGCTTTTTAGATATACAAAGAAATTTCTCAAATGTGTAGGTATTCTGCAAACCTTTCAAAGACTAACAGAATATAACATTTAAAACATTTTAAGAACTTAGGACTTTTCATGACAATGAGACACATCTGTCCCTGGCAGCACCAATGTACTTCAAGAGGATGATAGGCATTGAAGAGGCCCCTCATGGAATTTGTGAGCCATTTGGGCAAAAAAAAAAAAAGAAACAAACAAAACAAAAACAACCCCCCCCCATAAAAAAGCAGAGTTAAGCATGGCTTAATGCCATGGCTCCTTTAAGAGAGGTTTTCCTGATATAGCAGTATCAGTAAAAAGTCACAAGGTTTGCTGGTCCATGTAGTGAGCAAAAACTCTGTCTCATTCAGGAGGTCTGATCGTGAAGCATTTAAATGGGGTTTGTGAGCAGAGTGCTACAACTCGCTTAATGACAACATAGACTAGCTGTGTGCCTAAAAATGGGGCTGTGAACATGGCTTCCAAAGCCAGTGAATAGCTCTGCCATGCTGGACTGGGTGGAGCAAGCAGGCAGTGCCATAATTCCCCTAGCAATGGTGCCACTTAAGTTTATAAGAAGGGCTTAGCATTTTAAGAAGCACTTCTGGTCAAAAAATTAATTTTTGACCATATATTGATACAAAATAAAGACAGATTCAGATTTTTTAAAAAGACCTCTAAACAAGACACAGGGTCTTTAAACATATATACACATATAGGCTTGGGAGAGAGAAGAAAAAGAGGATAGAGAGTTATAAAAAGATGTAAATGGTTTAAAAATGGTAAAGTTTTTAAAGAGACAGAGTACAGAGAGTCATAGGTTATAAGAAGTAAAAATGAAACCATGTAAGATGGAATACACACAGAGAGTCTGGATTATGTATATTATTGTGGCTTTTTTGAATTTTTTGACTGAGAAAGAGCTAAGTATAGAGGGATATTTCATTGCACAGATTGCTAAGCTAAACCAACATATATACTTTAAAGGTATTTTGTTTGCGAAATTTATGTCCAAGGATATGTAGAAAAGATGTTCTTCTTTTGTTTCCACAAAGGATGACAACTTGTGGAATAGTTCCAGACTAAGGTGATTCGATGCACAAAAACCCCTAAAAGGTCACTGTGAACACCCCCCAAAAAATACTTCACACACAAAAAGCAGAAAACAGTTTGAAGAGAACTATGCTCATATTCCCAAATATTGTTTGTAAATGTTTATTTACATTTAAAGGGAGCTGTGCTATAGATATGAATAATTTGCTTTGGTATGAATCTTGCTCTATTGATACAAATTTTAGGTCAATTTTGTTATAAGTATATTTTTGCTATTGATTAAGGTATTGTGTTTGTGTGGCTCATTTAAAAATGTAATATATAATTAAAAATATAGGTTAATAGATAATAATCTATAATAGTCAAGCTTCTCATGTTAATTAGGTTTTCTAAATATATTGAGATATACTTCAGTTAGATAGATATTCTTCATATTTTTCAAAGACTACAGAACATGACATTTAAAAACCTTAAGAACTTAGGACTTTTCATGACAGTGAGACTCATCTGCTCCTGACAGTACCAAATATTTCAAGATGAAGATAGGCATTGAAGAGAATCCTCATAGAGTTTGTTAGCCATTTGGGCAAGAAACTGCTCTTTCCTGGTCTGCTTCATGGTATGCTGTGTGAACTGAGCATGCAGGACCCACGGAGAAATGACTGCTGAACTTGGCTAAAGGTGAGACCATCCTTCAGGGTTCCTGCTTCATAAAAGAGTCTGCAAGACATTCTGCAGGACACAGAAGAAAGTAACCGACAAACTTAATACACACACACATGCACACAAACACACACATGCACACACACACACACACATAATAGAAAAAACAGTCTTTGAAATTTCCTGCTTCATGGAACTGTCTGCAAGATACTATAAGCCTATAGGCTGAAGATGGATGCCCCAGCGATACAGAAGAACTTTGGGTGACTGTCCATGCAGTGAGATGTCTCTGTCAATTCTAGAGTTTTGAAAGTTGCTGAAAATGCACTTTCTGATTACTTAGGTAATATTATATCCTTCTGGAGTCTTTGGTAGAGTTAAAGTTTTCCTTAATTATGATAAATGATAAAGTATATATAAATATTGTAACTGTAATTCTTTCCTGATACCTGTTTTGTTATATGTAACTTTACTATGTTAAAGTTAAAACTTATCTTTTTTATTTAAACAGAAAAGGGGAGCTGATGTAGGATTCTCCTCTGTATGCTGTGATTATCATTAGTGAATAAGAAAATTATCCTGGACCTATAGCAGGGCAGAACTTAGCTAGGTAGGGAAAATTAAACTGAATACTGGGAGGAAGAAGGCAAAGTGAGAGAGAAGCCTTGGAGCTGCTGTCAGAGACAGATGCACTGAAACTTTGCTGGTAGGCCATGGCCTTGTGGTGATGCACAGATTAATGGAGATCAGTTAAATTGAGATATAAGAGTTAGCCAGTAAGAAGCTAGTGCTAATAGGCCAAGCAGTGATTTAAATAATATGGTTTCTAAGTGATTATTTTGGGTCTGAACTGCTTGTCAGCCAGGAAACAAACTAATGGTCTCCTTACTACAGAGGGCAAGTAAGTTTGCATTTAAGTATTCCTTTAAGTACAAGTTAAAACAAAATAAAATGCCAAAAACATGATGGATTATTACACATCTATTTGTGTTGACTGAATAGTTGCAAATAATAAGCTAGTTTTAAGAGCTGTGTATAACTTCAGATGTACTGTCTTTAAGCCATGTTTGATTTATTTTATAAATAATTACTATATGATCAAAATAGAAAGATTAAACTTACTGCGAAGTTATTCCTAGAAATATTTGAAGAAACAGCAACTAATAAGGCAAAATTCCTTTTGTGAAATCAGTCAAACATTCAATAATCTTCCCAATGTAACTATATATCTACCTCTCAAACACACATGTAGAATTATGAGGTTCCGAACAAATGTCCCTTTACTACTTTTAACTTTTTAAGAGTTAGAGAGATAATAGTAATCCATTTTTCTAGTGGAAATAAAGGGAGCATATATGCTTAGTGTGTTAAGAAATTTGTAAAATTTGTACATTTGCATATATAATGTGTTTGTAAAAAATAATTAACACAATGGCAGTGTGAATTCAACTAGATAAATTAGTCAACATAAAATTCAGTCTCCAGAATAACTGTGCAATGTGAGTTCATCTCCATTCTAATTCACAATGCATCAAGTAGTTGCACATCCTTGTGAAATGTCAGTATTCACACTGGATGCAAACTTTATAGATGAAATCCTCAGCCAAGCTCATAAAGGAGCCAAGTAAATGCATTAAAAGTACCTTTTCTATTCCAAGTTCCTCCTATCCATGCAACATAACAAACACAGGCTTCCCTGACCATCCCTCAGAGCTTCACTGTGTTCCATCTCTCTCCCCCACTAATCAACAAATCAAGTGAGAGTGGGTGAGAGCAGCCTCATTCAGTGGAGAGGGAAACTGAATGAAGACATTTATACATATAGTTAAGGTTGCCAAGATTATATATATATATATATATATATATTTAACGATTGCCAACTTGTCCGGATCTGGAATGACCTGAAAGTAAGCCTTGTCTTATATGTCTGATATGTGTGAGAACCTGAAATCAGTCTCTGGCACATGGAAAATTAGAGGCCAAAGGGTGAGCAAAAGTAAATAAACAAATAAAAAGCCCCTTAGAAGTCTTAAATACACCATTAATATGTAACTGCATAAAACTAAATAAATCCATAATTAACTCTCATTTTCTATCCATAGATAACTTGCTAAAATAAAATCACAACTAAGGTAACATTCTGTATTCTGTTTTCCTTTTTCCCCTCATCTCTTCTATCTGTCAATCTACCCTTCCCTTCCACTGACCACCCTTTCAGCTAAGCATCTTAGGAAGTTTCTGTAGCCTCCCTTTCTTCATCTTCCCAAGGGTCCATTTGGAAATGGAACAGAAGAAAGGAGAAGAAGAAGGAAGGAAATAGGACCTGCAGGCAGCTGCTTGTTTTTCTCCCTTTGAAGGATTGCTGACAGGAGAGGGGAGTGGAGATACCCCTCCTGGGAGTCTGGGGCATAGTCTACAGAAAACCCAGAAAAGCCTGAAAGTCCTTTGAGCTTTTGGTGACATCAAAAGTAATATTTGTGCAGCATAGTTGTTTATCTAGATAGAAAAGTAATATTGAGTGTTAATTTGTTCCCATTAGGGTTCCTCAATTAAATGATAAACCAAAATTAATTCTATTAATATAGAATTTTCTCACTTTTTTGCATACCCAGAATAACCTAAATAACTCTGAAGGAGAGGAATGTAAACTTTATATCTTACCTGACTAAATCATGGACATGAGCAATCTCCATGTTTCTGGAGCACTGCAAATCACAGACTCACTATGTGGAATGTAACATGAGGTTCAATAATGGAGCCTAGACTGCCTATCTATATAATTAAGAGGCATTCAGTTTTATCTGTTTCACACAGTTTAAGAATAGTTTCCATTATTTATCTACCTTCCACAAGGTTCTCTATTTGTTCTAAATTCATTCATTAAATAATTCCTCTTTATTGCTCCTAGGTTTCTATAGCATCATTATTTTATACTATATATATGTTCCTATCAATCTGTTCTCATTTTGAATTTCTGTAACATTACTTTTCTAATCATTTACATTAAAACAGTAGTGATGTAGGAGGGTCTTGTATCTACCTGTTACTTTCATTGATTAATAAAAAACTGCCTTGGCCTTTTGATAGGCCAGCCTTTAGGTGGGTGGAGTGGACAGAACAGAATGCTGGGAGAAAAAAAGCAGAGTCATGCAGACACCATGAAGCTCCAGCCCGAGTACCGTCTCACCAGCAAGAACGATCCTTCTGAAGAAAAGCTTTAATGCGTCTTGAGAGAGAGAGCATAAGCTTACAGAGCGGAGACCCCAAGGGACAAAAACCCAGCCCTTATATAGTTTAACAGTCCTCGCCTCAGACGTGTCATCCTCTGACTGGCTGCAGCTCGTATGACGCCACGGGAGAGGCAGAGAGCATGGGATGAAAAGTTACCATGCACATGGGCACTGGCTTGTCTATGAGGTGGTGCTGTCAGATGCCAGCGCCATCTTATAATGGAGTATGTGGGAGCGGCCCCCCACAGATATAGGTTAGAATCTTCCCGGTAAGCCACCACTTTTTGGTGCTACACAGATTATTAGAAATGGGATAATCAAGATGTGAGAATTAGCCAATAAGAGGCTGGAACTAATGGACCAGGCAGTGTTTAAATGAATATAGCTTTTGTGTAATTATTTCGGGTATAAAGCTAGCCAGGTAGCAGGAATGTGGCCCGCTTGAGCTCCTTTTACACAATAGCAATCCCTTAATATAAGGAACTTCAAATGCTAACCTCTCTGGTTTCCCAACTTTTGTCCTTTCCTAGGTTTCCAAGACAATTAGGGGTGGATTGTATGGATCAGTTTTTGAAATTTCCATCAGTGTTTTATTGTGTTTGTCTCTGTTGTTACAGCTGAGTCTCAGTGTAGTGACCAAATCTGTTAAGTATCATTTTTCTGTTTATGGACTTGATACATTTTTAGTTACTGTGCTTTTTTTTTTCTGAGAATGCCTGGGGATACTCTGTCAGATGTGGGTTTTGTGAGAATCTTTTATCGTGTCCAGGGTGTTCAGTGTGATTTTAATAAATGTGCTTTGAACATGTCTTGATTAATTATCCATATGTGTACTCATTTCTTTTGGATGATAAATTAAAAGTTATCTACAATTATTTTTTCTGAGTTTTACCTTTGTGTTAATTTTGTCTTTTTATATTACAAATGATTTCATTGTGAATATTACATTTCTTGATGTTTTGAGACAGAATAATTCTGTGTTTCCCAGACTGACTTTGAATTCATGATCCTCCATTACAAACTCCAGAGTCCTGGGATGATTTATGTGCAACACCACAGGCATAGAGATTCATGCATTGATTAGTTAGGTTTGCAGCTAACTCATTAGATAATTTGTGTGTGTGCTTCTCTTTCTCTTTCTCTCTCTCTCTCTCTCTCTCTCACACACACACACACATACACACACTCATGTGCACACACACACACTATTTGCTCTCTGGCCTAGGTGTTGTAGTACTAGAGCAGTTGAAACACAGCAGCAGAAAGCTGAGGGAATGGTAGGTTTAGCTGTCTCCCTTCTGAGCTGGGAGTGAAGCACTTTAATGTTTCTCATTTAAATAAAGTTCTGCCTTTCAGAACAGGTTCATCTGTTATCAAGTAGCTACTTGTTAAGTAACTATCTGTAAGCTCAAGTTTATTGTTTGTCCTTGAATTTTAATTAAGGATTTTTAATTTCATGAACTATCATTACTCACTCTATATCATCAAGCATCTCTTCTGCATCTATACAGAAAATGAAGGCTTTACTTAATCATTATCTTCAAACCTCAGTGATCTTGAAACTTGAGTTTTATGCTGTACAGTAGTTAATTTGCTCTTGGGATCAATTCATAGATATTTACTGTTACACATTTCCTGATACTTTGCTGCTGAATATTTTTTTAGGTCATTCATTATTTTAACTATGATTTTAGACATGAGCTTACATGTTTCGTGAATTATTTAATACACGTGCTTGATAATAGATTAGTTTTATTATGTTATATATTTAATTTATTTATAATTACTTTGGAGAAATTTTGATATTCTATTTTGCACATTGTTATTACTCATTTGTTAATGTATACTATCCTTCTATGGTATCTTTAAACAGCTGGTGTCTTCTCAGTGTTTTTGTAGTTTTCAAGATTATTTTGATGGGAATGCCCTCACTATTGCTCTTACTTATTTTTGTGGAATCTCATTGGAGTTTAGTGTGTGCTATAAAATGTAGAAGATTTCATAAGATCACTCAGGTTTATTAAAATTGTGCATCTTTTATTATCAAAGTTCAAGGCTGATATGCCATATCTGCATTTAATTATAGGAGGTGGGTTAAAACCTACTTTAATTTATATGCCTATTATCTTTTTCATCTTTCCAGTAAGTGTCACTGTATTTAACAGGCTTCTAATAAGAATTCCCAAGCACTAATCTTAATACTTTTCTCCATCCTTGCTATTCTGAGCACACCACTGGGCAAATTCCAAAGGTTTGCTTAATCCCATGCACACATCTCCACTTCCTTGTCTTCACTCCATCAGACAAGCATCTTCTTTTACTTTGTCCCCCACATGACACTAATGTCTAACTCTACTCTGTTCAAAGCTATAAATGTGATTAAATATTAACACCGCATAACTACATCATAACTACACTTAGTGCCACTACTATGTAGTGTCAGTACTATGTAGGTTTCTTCAATCTTGGATAAATTTCTATAAAATTACAGATTCTATAAAATTCAGTTTGCTCCTGCAGTTGCCATTTCTGTAACCTAACCAGTCTTAATCATCTATCTTCTTTATCTTTATCTCCCCACCTCCTGTATCTTTATTTTCCCAATTCCGTTATCTCCTTTTCTCCACCCCATCTATCCCTTTCTCCCAGTCCTCTCTGTCTCCATCTCCCACCTCTATCTACATCTCCCAGTCCTTTTATTCACATCTCCTGGCCCTCTCTACCCCCATCGCCCAGTCCTTTTGTTCATATCTACCAGCCTTCTCTATCCCCATCTCCCAATCTTCCCTATCTACTTTTCCAGCCTACACTTTCTCTTTCTCTTCTGTCTGCTGCCACCATTGAGCCCCCACCCATGATGAGCCTCACCTCACATCCAAAATAATGATGTCAGCAAACCAGGAACACAAATCTTTGTAACCAGGATCCAAAATGAACCTTTTGTCCCTTAATGTGATTATAACCAGCATCTCTGAGACTCTGAGCTATTGATTCCTTCCACCTCTGTCATAGTGTTCCTGGGGAAATGAAGTTATAACCTATCTATATCACTGAAATCATCCTATGACTAGTAACTGTGGGCATGCAGAGAAGATCGGGATTCTATTGACATGGTCTATTCTTATGATACTGCCACTATGCCATACTTATATATTTTAAGGTTCAAAAATTGTATGTCAGCCAAAATTACCCATCAACTAACAATTTTGTAGTCAATTAAATCAATTGCTATGTTACTTAGTGTTTTATTACTGTGAAGAGACAGGAATCATTCAAGGATGTCAACACTCTTAGCCACAGAATAGGTATGATACCTTAATATGTTTATATCTATCCCCCAAGGCATTTTTCTACCAAATAATACTACAGTGGCAATATCTTTAGTAATTTCCGATGATAATTAAATGAGGCAAAAAATATGAAAACATTTTGTATGCCAAATGGCATGCAGAGATTTTTCAGAATATCATTGTTTATTAGTATCATAAGATAAATAGGAGTTCCATTTCTGATGACCATCTGCCACCATATCTCTGTGATATTTTTGAGAGATTGTTAATAATCTATTTAATAAGCACTGGACATGTGCTTTGCCTTTTCAAAGAGAGTTTGAAAAGCTGGCACAGTATTGTCTAGAATCATACTCATAAAACTGAGGACTGAAGATAGCTGTCTGCTGTACATGTTCTGTGCCTTCTAGAACTCAAGAAAAGGGACAACATGATCACAGTTATCCTGATGGACTTTTTTTTCATAGCGTTGAGTCACTTAACACAGAGTCCCTGAGATTACACAATTTTCTGCAGCAAATCTGGTGAAAGAGAACAAACGAGGTTTTTCTTCTCTGTCAGATACCTTTGGAAAGAGATAAAGACAAAGAAATTTGTCAAACAACAGGGGAACTGTCTACTTTTTTATTCCTTAAATAAATTTCTTTCTTAGTCACTTCCTATGGGCTATATTCATCAAAAGGATTTCTCCTGCAGTTTTCTCATTTGTTCTCCAAGACAAAGGAGGCATAAGCCATACTCTGAGGTCAACCAGCAATGTCCCAATGACAAGTTAATGTTTGCTGTTTCACCTCAGTCTGACCCCTGCTGTCCCAGTCATCTGACTGAGCTTCATTCCCTGTAATATTTGTTATACATTACACCAGATTTTCTTTACCCCAAAATGTATATTTCCTTTACTTAAGGAGGCTCCTCTACTTTTTTAAAACACAAATAGAATCCACAGAACTTACACCAAATTTTAAGCTCCTAATTAATAACACTCACCACACACTTTATTTTTGAATAAATAAAAAGTACAATTTTGTAATATTTAAAAACAGTTCTTCCATTTACTTACCCAAACAGGAAAATTGTCATGCAGTACTCTAAGCAATAAAATGTGCAAAAAATAACATAGTGGAATGACTCCCAATGTTTAGATCTTTTGACATTGTCTAATTATATAAAGTGTATATATTCATCTAAGTGTTTCCTGATTCCTTCATAGGAATGATTAAATATGATAATACGTCCAGTACAGACAATTTGATGTTTCATCACTTCAGTGTTACTAGGCTGGGACTCACCCAGAACACACACTTCTCAGCCTGGTTATAAGGACATCTTCACAGGATCCACTGTGAAGATCAAAGACATTGTCCCACATGCTTAACTTCGGACTGAATAAAAATGGAGAAGGGGGAATCCAGGAGAGTTCCCAACTTCCATCTCTCCCTCTTTGCTTCCTCTTTGCTGATCAGAGTTGTGGGATGTCCCTTTATATGCTGTGAATGTGTTTTATTACCACTGGTTAATAAAGAAGCTGATTTGGCCAATAGACAGGCAGAAAACAATCAGACAAAAATTACAAGCATAGATATAGGGAGAAAGAGGGTGGAGTCAAGGGTGATTCCAGTAGTCACCCAAGGTGCAACATTCCAGAGCACCACCAGTAAGCCCTGGACCACGTGGTGATATGTGTAATAGCTAGTTAATGATAATCTAGAGCTGATAGGCCAAACAATTTGTAATTAATGCTAAGCCTCAGTGTGGTTATTTGGGAACTGGTGGGCAGAAGAGAAACCTTCAGCTACAGACCAGTGCTTCTTCACATTCCCATCACCATGACTGTGTATCACATTTTTGTCTCACATCCCTTATTATTTTCCTAATGTTTGTATTTACAACAATCATAGTTAATCCATTTCTTATCTGTTTGTATTTCAAATCTTTGCTTACCACAGCAACAGTGCTAAAGAAATGTTCTTTTAGTGCTTGGAACAATGGCCCATCAAATTTCCTGATATATATTTAATCAAAATAGTAAATATTAAATGGAATACATCACCCAGTACCACTTGAAATCTTCTGTTAATATCTTTGAATTACTTTATATCCCAACAAATTTCCATAAACTGTTGTAATAAGAAATGGCGGGGCTGCGTCCCCAGCACCCCGGCCGCCTGCTAGCTTATGCCCGAAATAACAACACACAAACTGTATTCTTTTAAACACTGCTTGCCCATTATATCTAGCCTCTTCTCAGCTAACTCTTGCACCTGGACAAGCCCATTTCTGATAATGTGTGTAAGCACCCCAAGATGTGCTTACCAGGAAGATTCTAGCCTATGTCCATGCTGGGTCGGAGCTTCATCGCATGTGCCTTAGAGAGCAGAGCTGTCGAGTCTGAGCTCACTTCCTCTTCCTCCCAGCATTCCATTTTGTTTACTCCTCCCACCTATGTTTTAACCTATCAGGGCTAAGCAGTTTCTTTATTGCTTAACCAATGAAATCAACAGATTGATATATGACACTCCCACATCACTTCTCCTTTTTCTGTTTAAACCAAAAGGAAAGGCTTTAACTTTAACATAGCAAAATTACATATAACAAAACGGTTATCAAGTAAAAGTTACAATAATCTTTATCATAACTAAGGAAAAGTATAGCTATAACTAACTATTCTTAACTCCATCAAAGACCCCAGAAAGATACAATATTACCTAAGCAAACAAGAAAAAAGCAAGTTTTAAACTCTAGAAATGACATAGACATCTTGTTGCCTGGACAGTCACCCAAAGTTCCTCTGTACTGTTGGGGCATCCATCTTCAGCCTACAGGCCCATAGTTTCCAGCAGATATTTCCACAAAGCAGGAAATTTCAAAGGCAGTCACTATCTGCTTGTCCTGCAGAATGTCTCACAGACTCTTTCATGAATCAGGAACCCCGAAAGATCATCCCACCTTTAGGCAAGTTCAGTAGTCCTCTCTCTGCGAGTTCTCTGTGTCCAGTTTATGCAATAGTCCAGGCAAGAGCAGTTTCTTGCCCTAATGGCTATCGAACTCCATAAGGATCCTCTTCGATGCCCATCTTCTTCTTGAAGTAGATTGGTGCTGCCAGGAACAGAGTGTCTCATTGTCATGAAAAGTCCTAAGTTATTAAAACATTTAAAATGCCATATTCTATAATCCTTGAAAGATATGAAGAATGCCTATCTAAAATATATCTATGTACATCTAGAAAATCTTAACTAACATGCTACAAGCTTGACTATTATTGATTATCCATTAACAACCTATATACATTACATTTTTACATAAACTACACAATCACAATACCTTAATCAAGAGCAGAAATACATATACATATAACAAAAGTGACCTTAAATCTCTATCAATAAAGCAAAATCTATATTAATGAAAATTATTTATACCTATATTATATCCCCCTTTAGATGTAAAAGAACGTTTATAAACCATATTTGGGAACATGGGCACAGTTTTTTTCTCTCCAAACTGCTTCCTGCTGAATGGGGGCATCATTAATTAGGTCTTTCATTGTATAACCTGTGTGCTAGTGTCATCTCAGTTGGCAGTTGAGCGAAGCAATTTTCTGAAGATGTTTTATAGCAACCCTTCAGGAGGGCGTGGTCCATCATACCATATTCCAATAGAAGAAATCCAAAGACTCTCACCCTCTGTGAAAACAAAATAAGAAACTCCTTTCCAAAGTATCATGTTCTTAGATCCAAATTTCAAAGCATTTTTAAAATATCTATGTTGGATTAGTTCAGCAGCATTTATAGACAAATATCTTTTAGCAGATGTTGCTCCTTCCTCAGCATTCAAACAATTTAAAGAGAGCATAATAGCATATAGTATCAAGATTCTCTGTGTATTTTCCATCTTTGTGCAGCTTTATTTTAACCTCTATTTCATTTATTTTTACTTTTATTTTATATTCTCTGTATTTTTGTCCTGGAATAACTCTGTAGACCAGGCTGTCCTTGAACTCTCAGAGATCCACCTGTCTCTGCCTCCCAGGCACCTTGAACTCACAGAGATCTGTTTGTCTCTGCCTTCTAGGCACTGGGATTAAAGGTGTATGCTACCACACCTTGAAGTCACAGAGGTCAATCTCCCTCTGCCTCCCAAGTGTTGGGATTAAAGGTGTGTACTACCCTCTTTCTTCCTTTTTTTACTTTTAAGAACTTTTAACTTTTGGCTTGTATATATTTTTAACACACTGTAAACCATTTAGAAATTTTCTTTGTCTTTGAATCTCTCTTTACTGTATATCTCTCTTTTTCTGACAACGTGAGTCTTTAATTTACCAAACAATATCAGTAGGACTAAAGCCGTGGCTTTGATGGCTGAATCCAGCTCATTCCTTAGCTTTCCAGCCTTATGGCTGAGGTACTGGCTGTAGCCATGTTTACTGCCACAACTCTATGGCATTTCAAGGTCCCTGCCAGCAAGCGAGCTTCAGCAGCCTGTGCTTGCAAACCGCATGAACCGCCTGCGTAAAAGAGTCAGAGTTTGCCCTGGCAGGACAGCCCAGAAAGCTGGCATTTTTAAATGGCGCAGCTTTTTTCCTGCTAAGGCTAAAAACCGAAAAGCATGCGTTCAGCTTTTCGTCAACATCGCTACCAAGAAAACATGCTTTACTCGTTCCCAAGCTTTCTCAAGCTTTCAGTGGATTCAGTTGTCCACATGTCTGGGTGCCAATTGTTGTAATAAGAAGCGGCTGGGCTGCGTCCCCAGCACCCCAGTCACCTGCTAGCTTATGCCCGAAATAACAACACACAAACTGTATTCTTTTAAACACTGCTTGCCCATTATATCTAGCCTCTTCTCGGCTAACTCTTTCACCTGGACAAGCCCATTTCTAATAATGTGTGTAAGCACCCCAAGATGTGCTTACCAGGAAGATTCTAGCCTACGTCCATGCTGGGTCGGAGCTTCATTGTATGTGCCTTAGAGAGCAGAGCTGTCGAGTCTGAGCTCACTTCCTCTTCCTCCCAGCATTCCATTCTGTTTACTCCTCCCACCTATGTTTTAACCTATCAGGGCTAAGCAGTTTCTTTATTGCTTAACCAATGAAATCAACAGATTGATATATGACACTCCCACATCAATAAACTTTGTGCTTAAACAATATAACATTTATGTTCCTAAAATTCTAGGACACAGAGTTGTTTGGTTCCTATGAGAGTCTGAATTCCATGATTTAAGGACACAGCTGTCTTTTCCCTGGGTCTTCCTCTCACCTTTTCTCTGATTGTTTCTTGACCACATCAGCTCACCTTATAACTTCAGCAGCCTTGCTGGATCAGAGCCACAGTAATGGCTTCATCTTCATTTAATTGTACAGTGAAGACCCTTTCCCCCAGTGCATCCCAGTATAAGATAGTAGGAGTTACTTCTTTAATGAAACAGTTGGGAAGACATATCTTCTGGCAGTGCCTAGAGGAATGCTGTCCTGGATGTGAATAGAGCTTTTACTTGATTCCTCCTCCCTTAAAAAATGTGTATTTCTTTGACAATTTTATACATGTATATAATTTATCTGTGTGCTCACTTCTCTCATCCTTTCTTCTCTTCCTCCCACAACTATAAGGCAACCCTCAAGTCCTCCCCTTCTCAGATTTGTGGCACTGGGATTTGTTGTGTAGCCCACATGGCTTAATCAGGACATCCACAGTTTAAATGACTTTCTTTCCACATAGAAAAGATTCTGTTGTGAATATCAAGCCCATCATCTTTTTTACAGTGAATCACAGAATTCTTCTCATAGATTGTCCTGTTCCCCACTTTTCCCGTCACCCAATGTGATACCATCATTTCCTCTCTGAATCCGTGTAGTCCTCAGCTGAACCTCTTGAAACATTCTCTCACAAAAGAAGTATTTCATTTAAATGTGAAAAAAACCATTTTGAAGACAATTTATTTAACACTGGAAATGGGATTACACAATTGTCTTTTTTTATTTCAAAGAAAACTGAGGAGGCAGTATTTTAATAACATTTCCATGGATAATAGCAAAAGCAAGGTAAGGAATTCTGAAATAAAACTTGCAATAAGGAAAAAAAACAGGAAAAAGAAGGCGCACAGCCATTTCACACTTTTCAGGGTAACAAGGTGAAAGTCAGTGTTCACAGACTCTTGGCAAACAAACCCAGAACCCACTTCAAGGGAAAGAAAAGAACTCCACATACTTGTCCTGTGCCATCATACCACATACATCATGTACACAAAGACACACATACAGTAATACAAAATAAAATAATGAAAAGAAGCACAGAAATAATTAATTCCCAATGAAAGCAATATTTAAATTGTAGTATTTTTTAATTTCTTACTTCTTTTGTCTTGTATTTCTGTTTTCTTTTTGTTTTATTTGGTTAGGTTAAGGTTTCTTCAGACAGGGTGCATGTATTCTTAAATAATGACACAGTTAGCTCATTTCCCTAGTGTTAGAATTTTTTCTATAAGGATATGTGGTGGAAAGGCAGCTTTCCAAAAATACTTTAATAGAATTATAGATTATGAGATCGAAGTGTGATGAATTAGTAATACTTTATATGAGGAAATAAAATATCACTGTGATTCATGTGTGAGAACACTCCTTGGTACCTGATCTACCCTGTTATCTTTGTCTTCCAAGGGGGCACCCAGGCAATGTTCAGAGACAGAGTCATGACAGTCTCTGCTGACTAGAGACCTCAGCTCTACTTGAAGTACTCTGAGCTCGCTGATGCTTGGGCCAACTTGTACTGAAGGTACTCACTTGTCTATCCTAATTGTGAGACATTAACAAGGCCTTGACCAGAATTCCTACTTGAAGAATCCGTTTTACATTAGGAGTAATGAAGAACTAGAATCCTTGTTTTTTCTAAATGTGCAGTGAAGCAGGTCCAGAGGACGAAGCAGTTTGTACCTGTTTTAATCCTTTTTGCTGTTATGTAAACTGCTAGATCTACTTGGCATGCCAGCTGCACCAGTCTCACTGCTGGATCACCTGTGGACATCAATAAGTATCTGCACATGCTAAGGAAACTGCCAAATCCACTGTGGAAATTTCTGTCACAATAACCATATGACACACCTTGTTCAGAAGATCTCTAAGGTAAGAGCATGGATATTTTCTCCCAAAGGAACTTAAATATTTCTGCTTTGAAAAATAAATGACTTCTGAATTGATTTCTAGTGATTTGTCTTTTTTTGAAAATTAAGCTTTTCATATTTATGGAGCACAAAGCTTCAGTATTCAGCTCAGCAAAAGGTTTTTCTTGCATGTGAAGTATGAATAAAAAGTGATTCATAAATTATGGAGTGACACACAGAGAGAGACGCTGCAGCAGGAGTACCAGGAAGACTCCACCAAGATTGACCCAATCCAACACAAGAACAATATGTCTGGGGCACAGAAAAATAAAATATATGCCCTGGTAGAGCAGTCACCAACATTTATACCACGAAGATATGAATGTCTGTCTTTCTTTTTGTGTAAAAATATTGCTGGTAGAGAAAGTAGCATAGGTGAACTTCTCTGATGACTGGGAAGGCAAAGCATGCAGAGTGGAATGGATGTCTTAATTAAAATGTTTCGCTTGTTCTGTGGTGGAAGGAATGTAGTGCCCTTCAGTTTGATAAACATTCCTTACATTTGTATCTGTCTCTAGTGTCCTGCCCTAGAGACTAGGAGTAAGCTGATTCTTCAGCACCCAACTAAAGACCTATAGAGCATATAGCTGGAATGTCCCTGTGCTCTGTGCAAGATGCAAAAGTTAAGACTTCAGGATTCATCAAGTACACATCTGCATGACCTAACAGGGAAATATCTATTCCTAAAGGTTGCACTAGACACACTAGCAATAAGCCTTTGGTGTCTCACTTCCTATATTCACTTTCTACAAATTCAAAGGTTCTATTTATCTTCTAAGTTTACTGCCTGTTTTCCTAGACTAGGCTACCATCTTCCTTCACAAGGTCAATAAATACCTCCTTTTTCTTATTGCATTATCCATGTCTTAATCTACATAGAATGCATGGCGGTTCATTAAATGTGAAGAATATCTGCAATCCCAGCCATCTGGAGACACAATAAGGAGGAGACTAGCCTGGACCTCTGTGAGGCTCTTTCTCCAAATTAATAGGGAGGGCCTTGGTCCTTCCTCAAAGCAATGTGGAGTAGTTGGGAGAGTGGGCTGGGGAAAAGTTAGAGGGGATGAGAGGAAGGGATGGAATGAGAACTGGAATTGGTAAGTAAAAATTTATAGCTTGTTTTCTTTTGTTTTTAAATAAATCAAATCAAAGAAAGAAAACACACATGCACACAAAAACAAAACCAAGAAAAATAAAACAAATATCAAACACAAAAGACCTAGAACAATGTGTTTAAAAGTTACGTTGATACTTTAAGTAGCAAATACATGTCCCATATCTTATAAAACTCACACATTAAGCATCTGCACTATTTTTCTCCATGTTAGAAAACTGAAAGGCTAACACGTGACATCATTAATAAATACAAAAATAAAGTAGACACAAATAATTTGTGTCCATGGTAAAACAGAGCACACAGTTACTCTATTTCTCAGAATGCGTTACTTAGTGGGTCTATAGCTCTGTCTCCAAACCTTCACTATGCTTGCCTCTTCTGGGCCTGCTCCATGCAGCAGGGACTCTCCAGCTCTGTTTTAAAAGAAGTATGCTTATCAAGCTTCTCCTCCACAGCATCAGCATCAGTTTTTCTATTAGCAAAACTGAAATGTTACTTTTCTCAATGTGGTCTCTTTCCAATGTTCAACTTATAATCATTCTCATTTTTACAACAAGGATGGCTGGTTTCTTTCTTCCTTCCTTCCTTTCTTTCTTTCTTTCTTTCTTTCTTTCTTTTTTTTTCGAGACAGGGTTTTTCTGTAGCTTTGGAGCCTGTCCTGGAACTACCTCTTGTAGACCAGGCTGTGGCTGGCTGCTCTTAAAATTATCTACTAAAATCTATTTCATTCAATATATTTTGATAATTTTATTTCTCCTTCCTCAACTCCACCCAGATCCTCCCCTTCTACATACTTCATCTTCTTTCTCACTCTTTACCAACTTTTCCAAGGGGAAAAAAACTATTATATAGCATAAAAAATCAAAACAGATGAGCGATCTGAAAAAAAAATGAAAAAAATCAACAAGAAAAAATAATTCAAACCGAACAATACACAAAAAATATGAAGTTTGTTCTGTGTTGTTCAGCTAGTCCTCTGGAATGTGATTGATGTATCCTTGCAACACTCTTTTGAAGAAAACTAATGTTCCCTTTCCTGGTCGGTATAAATTACTAATAACAATTTTGTTAGAGATAGAATATTGTGTCTACTTCTCTTTATCAGTGCTAAGAACCTGTTTGGCTAGAAATTTTACAGGTCTTCGGAATGCTACCAAGTCTCTGTGAGTTCATTTGGGAATCAGTGTGCTGTATCTGGAATACAGTTTTCTTGGAGTCATCTACCACCTGTGGCTCTTACAATCTTTCTGCATCCTCTTCCACATATATTCTTGAGTCCTGAGGAGAGGGGTTTGATGACAACTTTTCATTTAGGACTGAGCGTGTCAAAATCTCTCTCTCCTTCTCTCTCTCTCTCTCTCTCTCTCTCTCTCTCTCTCTCTCTCTCTCCATTGTTTAGTTATAGGTCTCTATGTTTAATTCACATCTATTACAGGAAGAAGCTTCTCTGATGAGGGCTGAGCTGTGGTTTTATCTTGCTCCCAGACTAGTCTGACAACTTTCAGGAGATTCTAGTTTTTCTTCTCTTCCTACATAAAACATCAGGGCTTACTGGACATAGAGACTCTATATTGCATCTCTATTTCAGAAACAGAGCTGCAAGAGTCTGTTACAGACTCCTTCGGCCTTGGAAGGTTAAGTCAGGCTTGAGCATAGCAATATACTTTCCTAGCCCTAGAGTTAGTAAAGAATAAACTATGTTAAGAGCAAGGAAGGGAGGGAGGGAGGGAGGAAGGGAGGGAGGAAGGGAGGGAGGGAGGGAAAGAGATGGAGACAGATGGAGAGAGAGAGAGAGAGAGAGAGAGTTAGACAGAGACTAATAGTAAAATTCCTATTTCTCTTGTTTCTTTCTCCCTCGAATATTGTAATTTCCCCATATCAATGGACATCATCTAACCCTTCATAAACAGTGTACAAGGATCTAATGTGAATATTTGCAACTCTCTTTCTAGCCTACTGTAAGAATCTACAGAGCACTGCAATGCAAAGCCAAGCTGCTCTATTCTCAGTGTGGCTAGGGAAGCCTACAAGTCCCCATCACATCGTAATGACTTTGCTCTGTTGCTCCTACCTTTCATGTAAGTGTGTGAGTATTCATGAATGCTGGTGATGGTGGACATGAGTTAATCCTTTCAAGATGATTGATTAAAAGGAAAATAGGATGACTGATGTTATAATATCGAGCCGTATTTAAGACTTTACTCAAATCTTTCAGATATTTCTGATGGAAGATTAAAGTCCAGGCCTTATGACTTTGAAGTGAGCTACTATCCAGAGTACAGCTTCTGAAGGGCCATCCTCTCAAAATTTCACATAAAAATCCAGTGGGAAATAAAAGGTTAGAAATGTGTTCTGTGGTAGAGCTGCAGTCTTTCTTAAAGATGGTGTAGCAAATGCTGAAAGTATTTCTTATACATCGAAACTTTCATAAGTAATTTTGTTTAAGGAAATATTTTTTACTTTGCTTTATATTTTAATTATAAATGACAACATTAACAATAATGTTTCTAGCAGCATTTTACCACAGAAAGATCAGCAGCAGGAGTAAGGAAAAGAAAATAAAAAATTTTCCTCATGTTCTATTAAGTTGCTTAAAAAATACATTACTTGCCAAAATGTCACATTCTCCTTACACTAAGTGTCTATTCTCTTTCTATTGAGCAGTAGTCTTGTCAGGACACCTTTACACAAGGATTGCAAAGCATACTATGACACTTGTGTAAATGAAACGTTATGTGATTGTATTGACCTTGATCTACATAAAAATATTAGAATGCTTAACATTTATTTTAAATCATATATCACTCTTTCCTGATTGAAACAGATATCCTTTTTTGCAGTGTAAACTCTTCCTAAAAACATGCTAAATGTATATTATTTTATTGGAAATTATGATTCAGCTCAAATTTCTATTAAATGATTTTTCCTTTCTCTAATCACTTATGATTAATGATATATGTTTGTATTGATATAATTTTTCCTCAACTAAATTTCTGTATTTCCCATCTTTGAGTTTGATAGGTTCCTATGTATCTGTTGATTTATCATGAAATATTTTTACTAAGTAAATTTTCTTGTGAGTTATTGACTCCAAATTCTGTATAGACTCTTTGATGAATTTATTTTATGTGCACAGCATTCATAATGAGGTAGGTTCTATGTTTGCTTCCATACTGTGAACAATGTAATGGAAGAACAAATAAGTACACTAAATCTCCACCGCAAGAAGGGAAGAAAAAAAGAGATGAGACAGAAAAGCGTCTTTACTCCAAGTTCATTTGCTTCCTCGGTGATCCAATGTACTTTCATTATCTGCTCTCTTCCTAACTTTTCTGTAGACCATTACATAATTTTAATATAATTTTGATTTTTTCCAGAGAAAAGAATAACATTACCTATATCTAAATTATTGTGTTTGTAACATCTCAAGTGTAAACAATGTACTTCTTGTATATGAAATATGTACTTCACGCTGAGTGCAGCACTACCTGATGCAAACTTTCTATTCTGGTAAGCAATAATTCTACTAATTTAAGATCCTGTTATTCAGAAAAAGCAATTACTCAACACTGAAGTTGAGATACATGCCGTGCATCAGGTTAAATTTTATAAAATGACACATCCACTGATAATCTGATCTGTATATCAGTAGTCACAAATCCAATCTAAAGGTATAACTTGCATTAGTACATTGTGCAGAATTACTCTTATGACAAACCAATATAGTTCACATCCTCTTAACACCATGAAACATGTAATGCTTAGCCTGGACATCTGAGTGAAGACTCTGGCTAGTTAGATGCTCTGAACAGGCATTTACATTAGTGTTGTTTATTCACTGACATTCAGATAAGTGAAATTTACCCTTTTAGTCTCAAGATTCTTCTTCCTCCATTATCCTGCTGCTCATAACAACGTTGTAATACTAGTTTCAAAGGCTTTCAATGTTGAGTCAAATATTATAATGTAAAATTTACTTAATTGACATTTCCTAAAAAAGGATTACATGAATTATAAATGCATGATTTCATACTTATTGATATGATAAAACACTGTTGAAAAGCACTTCGGCTTACACTGCAATCACCTAGGGAAGTCAGTACAGGGACTTAACGAAGTGCTTTTCTTGCTATCCCACACAGAAATACCTTGAACCAGGAAACCTACCCATAGCTAAGAGACATCAGAACCATGAAGGCTGGTGCTTGGTGGCTCATTAATGTCCTCATGTTTATTTGATTTTCTCATACAGCCTTGAACCATCTCCATGGGAAATGGTGTCATCAATAGTGGGCTGGTCTCTCAGACCTCAATTAATAATTAAGAAAGGCAACCTGATCTAAGCAATACCTCTGTTGATGGATCTTTATAAGGTAGCTCTGGGCTGTGTTGAGTGGACAAGTAAAGCTAAGTGGGAGAATAGATATAGGAGTTATACTGACTTCCTTCTCTAAGTGGGAGA